>JAOWBP010002392.1:28062830-28077120 GCA_028571105.1 Tragopan temminckii | reverse complement strand
GGTTGGTACAATGCTAGATCCAAGGAGTGGTGACAAGTCTCCCTCTTGATCTATTTTTACTCTTTTTCTTTAGTAGCTATTGCCTAAATTTACCTTGAAGTAGCTGTTAAGGGAATGACACGTACTAAAGTAACCCAACCAGGTGGGACGAGACAATTCTCTGTTCCTTTAGCTGTAGGAATCGCATTAGATACATGACATTCTTCTTCTCTTCAGCTGCTCCACGTGCCAGTACATAACCCTGCCACAGGAGGAGATGGCTCTGCCTGCTCCTCCTTCAAAACAAAACTGTATCTGACTATCTGCCTTTCATCAGTTCTGCTTCAGGGGTTTAATTTGTAATGGCTTCAGTAGAAAGTGCGTAATTATTTCTGAAGATCAGTCTTTACTGCCTATCTCTGATCAGAAAAATATCCATACCAGGAGAAGCAGAACTTTCACAATTCCCTAGAAAATAATTAGGGGTGAGGTTGGACATCTTAAAATAGCCATAAAATTCTCACTGCAGGGAGGAATCAAAACAAGCGGCATAAGAATTTGTCATTCTATCTCATTGCTGTCTTTTTAAATTTTGCTTTATTTTGCTGGCTAACAGTACTTCACATCTTAATTACAATATTTTGATTCTAATGGTTAGAAGAAATATTTTATTACAGTTATATGATACCAACTGACCTGAACATAAAGAATGTCTGGAATCAGATGCTATTCCTTAAATTACTTGCTACATGAGATGCAGTTGGCTTTTCAGCTGTAAAGCTTGTGTGATTTGTTCTGCCTCAGTCAGCTCATTAATTCAAAGAACTTGAATTCAACTCTTAATATATCTTAATCATTTAGTGGCATAAAATGTCACGCTTTGTATTTCCTTTAGAGAAGGTAATACAGACATTTTTATATATGCACATGAGTGTCCATGCAATTATTTCATAGATACTCGATAGTACCCCTGCAACGTTCCAATTTAAGATAAGGTATGAATATTATTTCAGATACCTGAAAAGAGAAGTGTGAAAACAAATTGTCTTTAATGGAAGCACCATCACACAGATAAAATTCCCAAATTAACTGGAACTCAAAACACACCGATATCCAAAATACACCCTATATACATACCACAATTTTTAAAAAATGCATATTATATTCATTTTCTATATATGCTTCATGGTTTCAATAGCTACAGACCCATAAGTTAGAAAACACGCTGGAATGTAGTGAGTTTATTAATCATATAAGGACAATACAATAGAAGTATTATTAAATTTAACTTCTTAGTTCTGAAACCGCTCATTTTTGAGAACTCTGGTCAGAAATTAAAGGGATAGAAAATCAGGAAGGAAAACTTCTTTTCTTTTATTCCATTGTAGTTATAAGACAGTTGACTAAGTTTTCCCAAGTAACTCTTACAATGGTCTGCAAGGCAAATTACTATATTCAGTGAACACTTGAAACTCCAGTACACATTTCTGCGTGCTGATTGATCATTCCCCTCTGATGAAACTACCAGGTGAAACTCTTTCTTTTTGCTCCTGAAGAGTTTTCTCACTGAGTTTAATGGAAAAGATACATTCTCTTACTGTGCTCAAAAAGGAATATCCTAATGTTGATGCAAACGGAACGCTGCTTTAATTTCACTAAGTTTTTAATTATATCTCACAAGAGGTGTTTTTATTGCCTTTTGGGACACAGTTTGGAGATTTACTTTCCAGAAGCCCAAACGGAGCCAGACGTCAGCAATGCATTCAGGAAGACAAATGTTTTCGACATCTCAAAGAGCTCATAGGACAAGCAAAAAGTTCAACACGCTAGTTGATGGGAGGTATGCATTTTCATTTCTCTCTCTCTCTCAAAAAAAAAAAAAAAAAAAAAAAAAAAAAAAAAAAAAAACAGACAGACCCTTAGTCCGTTGCTTAACGGAGAAAGAGAACACATTAAGAGGGGGTCAACATAAGCAGTGCCGTCTGTAATTCACGTATTAGATCGCTAATTTCACGAAGTCGGGAACCGCCACGGGCCCCCGCATCCGTTACCACAGCGCCCTCTCGCGGGCGCGGCGCAGCGCACACGGTCGCCTAGCGCTGCAGGGCGGCGCGAGGGGGCGGTTCGCACTCGGCCGTTGTTAAACGGCGCGGTGCAGGTTCGGGTTCTGGCAGGCCGGACCAGCGAAGGGGACGGGGGACGACGTGCCCCCCCACCCTGCGCCAAAACGCGATTCCTCCTTGGGGTTTGTTGGGCTCTGGCATTCCCTGCCCCTGCCGAGCAGCGTTTCACTATTCCACTGGCACTTAAGAGAAACCGTCCAACAGCAAGACTGTGCCATGGGGCTGCTGTAGGGGCAGGTGGAACTCTTGTCCTGCTTGAGCACATCTCACTCCAAAGGGACCGACTGCATTTTCAGTGGAAAGCAGCCAAGTGGGGCCAGGCAAGGAGGCTCTCACCGCCCTGCAGGGCCACACGTGATATGGGGTGGACTTTGCCTTCCCTTGGGCACAGGCACAGGCAGTGTGTGGGCACACGCTGCCAGCATGGGAAAGGATGAGGTGCTCAGGCAGGAGCTGGGCCGCCTTCACGACATCCCACTCTACAAATCCTTTGTGGCGGGCTGGCCACAGGTGGAGGCCTTCCAAGCCCGGCACGATGACCTGCTGATTGCTACCTACCCCAAGTCTGGTAAGTGGCTCCAGGGGAGATGGGGAGGAGAAGCATGGGGCACAGCTGGGTAGTTCACAGCCCCTACACTGCTGCACCTGTAATGCTACCCATGGGCTGCAGGCACAACATGGCTGAGCGAGATCCTGGATGCGATCTACCACGATGGCAACTTGGAGAAGTGTCAGCGGGATGCTATCTATAACCGGGTGCCCTTCCTGGAGATGAAGGTCCCTGGGACACTGAGCGGTGAGCATCTGAGGGCTGTGTAGGGAAGGAGCAGTGCTGGGCCGGGCGTGGGGTCAGCACACTGAGCCTCCATCCTGCAGGTGTTGAACAGCTGGAGAAAACCCCATCCCCACGGCTGGTGAAGACCCACTTGCCAGTCCATCTCCTCCCAGCCTCCTTCCAGGAGAAGGACTGCAAGGTAATGCCATGAAGCAGCTCCCAGTCTCTCTCCCCGTGGAGCAGAAGTGAGGGGACACCGCTCCTGCCCCCCCCCCCCAACTACAGCCTTGGCTCCTTCTAGATGATCTATATGGCTCGCAATGCCAAGGATGTCGTAGTCTCCTACTACTACTTCCACCAGATGGCCAAGATCCACCCTGATCCTGGCACACTGAGCGAGTTCCTGCAGGCATTCATGGATGGGAAAGGTAGGGGCTGAACTCCCAGACTCCCCCGATAAATGCCAGTGGGGAGGGCATCCTTTGCTGTGCCATTTTTCAGCTAACCCTACCCACATCCTGCAGTGGCCTATGGGTCCTGGTACAAGCACGTGAAGGGCTGGTGGGAGAAGAGGCACGAGAAGCGGCTTCTCTACCTCTTCTATGAGGATATGAAGAAGGTGAGGGTAATCTGGAGGGAGTGTCTGGAGCCTACCCCTGCTGCCCCAAGCCATTTCTGAGGGAGTGCCAGCAGCAAGCATCCCCACTCCTGCTGCTCCGCAGGACCCACGGGGAGAGGTTCAGAAGATCCTGCAGTTCCTGGGCAAGGAGGTGGCAGAGGAGACGGTGGCAAGGATCCTCCACCACACCTCCTTCCAGGAAATGAAGAAGAACCCTGCTGCCAACTATGAGACAATGCCCACTACACTGATGGACCACAGCCTCTCCCCATTCATGCGGAAAGGTGGGTTTTGGCTTGTGGTGCCTGGTGAAGGGAATCTCCAGGGCACACTGCAGCTCTCATTTGTAGATGCAGATATTTGGAGGGGCAGGTTTTGCCTCACATGCTTTCCTACCCCCTCAGGCATCTCTGGCGACTGGGAGAATCACTTCACTGTGGCCCAGAATGAGCGCTTTGACCGGCACTACCAGCAGCACATGGCAGGCTTGGATCTCTGTTTCCAGATGGAGGCATGAGGGGTGCACATCCTGGGGGCTCTGCACCCAGTGAGGAACAGGCATAGGATTCCTGCAGCAGCAGTGCCAGTCTGGGACACACTACCATTCATTTTTATTCCTGTAATAAATTGTAATAGAAGGAGTGTTGCCAAGAAGTTCAGCAACTGCTCTGTGAGTGGAAAAACCCCAAAGCAGCCAGGAGGTGCCCACAGTGCCTCTTTGCCTAGGCATGTTTATGCCTCTGAATTGCTGCAAATTGCTTTGCAGAGTGGGCAGTGGCAGGGCAGAAATATCCATTGCCATTGCACCAGCCCCAGGTTAGCAGGGCAAAGGCAAGAGGAAACACCTCATGCCCCACTCACACTCTAGCACCCACTCACTAGCACAGTGACATGGGATCATCCCTGCTCACCCACAGGTGTAATGCTTCTGCTCAGGCATCACTGGGGTAACCTGGTCTCCATCCCATTGGCATCAAGGATTTGCTTTGGAGCCCCAAATCTCCCATCTATGCCATTTCCAGCTTTGGTTTTATGAGTTTCCAAAATAGTGAATTTCAGTGCTGAGGAACATCTCCACGTGTCTCCAGCTGCTGGCTTTACCAAAAAGATATGCAACCTCCCTCCCAGCACAGCGCGTCTCCCTTAAATTCTTTTCCCAGCAGTGCTCTAGCTGCTGCAGGCACTGCTCTTTTGCAACTGTGCAAACTTTAGACCCGCCTTCTGGGCACGAGCCTAAGCGCCGTGTCTGACCAGTGAGCCCCATGCAAGTGACACCCTTCCCCAGCTCCATTTAGGATTGGGTGCTGAGCTCGGCACTGCTCATCATAGCGCTGGACTCAACCCGCTGCCGGCTCCAGACCCCTCACGCCCTTTCCCTCCCCCAGTGACGTCCCCATTCCCAAGCACCTCCCTGCGCCTCCATCTTCTGTGTGGGGAAAGGAAAATAAAGCCCCCTGTGTCTGCTGGCAGAGCACTCCCTGCTCCTCGCGTCACACAGCAGCAGGTAATGAGCAGCCCCCAACCAGCCTCTGAAACGCTAAGCCTAAAGACCGGAGGGGCTCAGGAGGGGGGAATCCGGTTTCCCTGCCAGCTGCAGAGTGTTGGCTAGCCACTTGCTGGTCGATCCCTGCAAGGCCAGCTTTGCAGGGTGGTGCAGGCCCTAAGAAATGGGTTTGGGAATCTTTACGATCGCACAAGGGGTCTAGAGACAGGGGCAGGTCTTTGGTTTGCCAGATGCATTGGTATGTCATGCCACCCACACCAACACCAGGAAAAGGACAAGTTGTCCTTCAGGACCTGCCCTTTGCCCAAGGGGCAGCACTCACTTTTCTCAGAACTCTTCTCCTGCTGCCCCAAAAGCTGATGCCAGGCAGGACACAGGTTTTTTCCCCTCTTAGCACCCTCTTTTTCCCCACCTTTGGCCCCAAAATTCTGGGACTCCCAATATACCTTGCAGGAGGCAGGGCCACTTCCCAGGACACCAGCACCCCAGACAGGGTTTCCTGCCATGGCCAGGATCAGTGAGCTCAGTAGGAGTTTCAGGGCCTGAGCAGGGATGAGGTGGCCCCATGATGACCCCACTGCTATCCTGTGTCCCCTGTCCCCATCAGGATGGACACAGTGGATGCCTATCTGCGCCAGCCCTGGAACACTGTGCATGCCATCCCCATGGTTAGTGCCTTTGCTCAGAACTGGGAGAGAGTGGATAACTTCCAGAGCCGCCCTGATGACATCGTGGTGGCCACCTTCCCCAAGTCTGGTGAGCAGCCTCAGCACGGGAGAGAGGCCGTGCATTGGAAGAGTCAAGGTGCATTCGGGTGCCTGTGATGGGTTCAGGCTGGAACAGCACCAGCCAGACCCTTGTCCCTTCCATCCCAGGCACCACCTGGATCAGCGAGATCGTGGACATGATCCTTCAAGGTGGTGACCCCAAGAAGTGCAAGAGGGATGCCATCATCAACCGGGTGCCCATGCTGGAGTTTGCTGCCCCCGGGCAGATGCCAGCAGGTAGTGGGCTTTAGGCAGAGGTTACCCCCAGCTTGGAGGGGCCACATTGCCCAAAAAGAGTGGGGGCAGGTTCTGGTTTTCAGGTGTACCCTGCTAGTAGTGGGAATACTTGTTGTAGGCACAGAGCAGCTGGATGACATGCCATCCCCTCGTATCATCAAGACTCATATCCCAGCTGCCATCTTACCCAAAACCTTCTGGGACAAAGGCTGCAAGGTAACAGAGTTGGAGGGGACATAACAGGAAAGACTCTGCAAACTAAGGGTATGACCAGCCCTACTAGCACCTTGCAAATCCCCACGTGCCACCAACACCAGCCCCTCTGCAGATGATCTATGTGGGCCGCAACGCCAAGGATGTGGCTGTCTCCTACTACCACTTCGACCTGATGAACAAGCTGCACCCTCACCCAGGGACATGGGACCAGTACCTGGAGGCTTTCATGGCTGGCAAAGGTGGGGGGAGACCCATGGAAGCACATGGAGGCACTGAGAGTGCTGCCATGTGGTGACGTCCATTGCCACTCTCCCCGCACAGTGGCCTATGGTTCTTGGTTTGACCACGTGCGGGGCTACTGGGAGCGGCGGCGGAAGCATCCCATCCTCTACCTCTTCTATGAGGACTTGAAGGAGGTGAGGGACTGGAGTTGATGGTGGGGCTGAGGTCTGGTGGCTACTGGGGCTGAGCACCAGCCCTTGCCTCAGGATCTCCGCCGGGAGATTGCCAAGGTGGCCCAGTTCCTGGGGCGGGAGCTGACGGAAGTGGCACTGGAGGCCATTGCCCATCACACATCCTTTGAGGCCATGCGGGACAATCCCAGCACCAACTACAGTGTTGTGCCCTCCCACCTCATGGACCAGGGGGTCTCTCCCTTCATGCGCAAAGGTAAGCAGCCTCAGTGGGTTCCCAGACTCCCTGGCTCCTCTGGCCCCACTCAGTCCCTTCTCACCCCCCCAGGCATCACCGGTGACTGGAAGAACCACTTCACTGTGGCCCAGAATGCACACTTTGACCAGTACTATGCGCAGAAGATGGCGGGCACCGACCTGCACTTCCGCACACACATCTGAAGTGCTTTCTCCTGTCCTCATTCCACAGCACCATATCACCCACCCATGCCCACGGGACCACCTGAGCAACACCATGAGCTCTTTCCCCTTTCTTGGTGCTGCTGGAGAGAAATAAAGTGTTCTTGCTGAGCCCACTTTGTATGCTGGCTGCTGCATCGCTGCACTCACCTCATCCCTGACACACCCATAATCATTCCCCAGACTGGGGCCACCGAGTTCAGTACTCATGAGCTCCGAACTTCCCCAGCACTTGCTCCTCCCTCCTGGCATGCAGACTGCTGACAAACATCTCCTCCCACACACCCTCCACCCTCCGTCCTCCTCCCTTCTGTTCCAGAGCTTCCACTGGACCTAAGCCTGCCTGTTCTCTGCCGCTAACTTCCCTGTGCCACCCTCCCGGTGTCACTGTCCTGTTGCTCTCCTGCTGTCACCGTCCTTGTGCAGAGCGCACGCTGCCAGGTGAGGCCTCCTGCCTACACTCAGCCCCTTGGACTGTGGGTGCCTCATGGGACCAGGTGGGTGGGGCTGCTCAAAGACTTGCGGGACTCAGCCCCTGGCATGACAAGGCATGGGGTTTGGGCTCTGCAGGGTTGCATACTGCACCCCAAAGCCTCCTCCATGGATGGGAGCTGCTGCAGGATGTTCCCAGTCCTTGTCTCCCTGCTTCCCTCCCCGAGGGCTGAGATAGGAGGAAAGGGGTGGTGCTAGGGGATTCTCCCTCTACCCAGGACACCCTTAGGGCTCCAATCCCTGTTCTAGAGGCTGCAGCTCCCCAGCTGTGCATGCAGACTGGTACCCACAGGCCAGGAGGACAAGGGGATCCTAGGCTGCTCTCCCAAGCAGCTGCCTCCCATGAGTCCTTCCTTGCCCCCATCAGGATGGCCACGGTGGACAGATACCTGCGCCAGCCCTGGAGCATGGTGCATGGCATCCCCATAGTCTGCGCCTTTGCCCCAAACTGGGAACGGGTAGACAACTTCCAGAGCCGCCCTGAAGACATTGTGGTGGCCACCTTCCCCAAGTCTGGTGAGCAGCCTAAGCCCCACCAAGTGTGGTGGTCCTGGGGGCAAACGTGGTATGGCCAGGACCTGCTAACTTGGAAGGTGCATGTGGGCTTTCCTTTCATCCCACAGTACTCATGTGGAGTCTGGGGACTTTGGTGGTGCTGAGAGTCTCTTCAGTACCTTCCCCAATGGGCCAATTTTCCCCAGGCACCACCTGGGTCAGTGAGATTGTGGACATGATCCTGCAAGGTGGCGACCCTGAGAAGTGCAAACGGGATGCCATCACCAACCGGGTACCTATGCTGGAGTTTGCTGCCCCTGGGGAGATGCCAGCAGGTAGGGGGGGAAGGGCTCAGCTGGGGGCACCCCACCAGGGGCTGTGCCCAGAGGCACACAGGAAAATCCTTTGTGGTCCCCAGGAACAGAAGTGCTAGCTACCATGCCCTCACCCCGTGTGGTCAAGAGCCACCTGCCTGCACATATCCTGCCCAAATCCTTCTGGGACAATGGCTGCAAGGTAGCTCCCAACCTTGGTCTCCTCAGCACCGTATGTGGTGTTCAGAGCCCCGAGGGATGAGAGCATCCCCACCACTGGGGAACCAGGTGCTGTCACCAGCTTATTCCACAGATAATCTACATGGGTCGCAATGCCAAGGACGTGGCCGTCTCCTTCTACCACTTTGACCTGATGAACAAGTTTGAACAACACCCAGGGACATGGGACCAGTACCTGGAGGCTTTCATGGCTGGAAAAGGTGGGGGGAGACCCATGGGAGCACAGGAAGACACTGAGGGTGCCGCCATGCACCCTCATGGTTGCTCTCCCCACACAGTGGCCTATGGTTCTTGGTTTGACCACGTGCGGGGCTACTGGGAGCGCCGGCGGAAGCATCCCATCCTCTACCTCTTCTATGAGGACTTGAAGGAGGTGAGGGACTGGAGTTGATGGTGGGGCTGAGGTCTGGTGGCTACTGGGGCTGAGCACCAGCCCTTGCCTCAGGATCTCCGCCGGGAGATTGCCAAGGTGGCCCAGTTCCTGGGGCGGGAGCTGACGGAAGTGGCACTGGAGGCCATTGCCCATCACACATCCTTTGAGGCCATGCGGGACAATCCCAGCACCAACTACAGTGTTGTGCCCTCCCACCTCATGGACCAGGGGGTCTCTCCCTTCATGCGCAAAGGTAAGCAGCCTCAGTGGGTTCCCAGACTCCCTGGCTCCTCTGGCCCCACTCAGTCCCTTCTCACCCCCCCAGGCATCACCGGTGACTGGAAGAACCACTTCACTGTGGCCCAGAATGCACACTTTGACCAGTACTATGCACAGAAGATGGCGGGCACCGACCTGCACTTCCGCACAGAAATCTGAGTCTCACACACCTTCAGATTTCTGCTTTTGCAAAAATAAAAGAGTTTTACTTCTGTCTTCCCACTGTCTCCCCAGCATCATTTCACACTCATTTGATATCAGCTGCATCACTGTGTTGATCATCACCCAATAGGACACACATCTAGCTGTGCACACACAGCTTCTTGGGGGGAGGAATAAATAAGTCAGAGATGTGTTTCCAATATATGGGAAACAAATATGTTTTCTGTCCCCTGTGCACATCTCTGCTGCCACCCTGCACACAGTGGTCCTGTGTCCACCGTCTCCATCCTCATATAGCCATCAGTAGGTGCTGATGAAAAGCCCCCACTGAGGTCACACAGCAGCTGAGCCATGGGAAAGAGGCATGGTAAGTGGGATGGGGCCACAAGCATCCCTGGCACTGCCAAGAGAGAGCTGTAGTCCTGTTTACTGTCAGGGACCTGGAACATCCATTGCTGCTGTCTCTCTGAAGGAATCCCTCTGAAAGTGTGATTTCTTTCTCAGATGCAGGTGAAGTGATCCGAGGCATTCTAAAATTACATTCTGGTTTTGCTGGGTGTTGCTTGTTTCGTTCTTATGCCCCTTATTTCTTGCACCAACACAACCACCAGTCTTTCATTCACACTCATCTCACCTCATTCTCTGGCACCCCGTGGGTGTTCCTCAGGCCATCACCGCCTGGCCATGTATTTCTGGGCTGAAGAAATCTGTATGAATGCTGGATTGCTTCCGGCAGTTCCTCTCTCAGCCCCTCAGCACCACAACATGACGACTTGCTGCAGGAATTTCCTTTCATTTCTGCTCCCGCTGCTTCCAGAAAGCACCACTGCTTTTGCCAGACTGCTCCAACACACATGCAAATGACTTGGTTTTAATTTGTTCCAGGCACTTCCCGTCCTCTACAAACCCTTTGCATGCCTGTGGTGATACAAAATCAGGCCTTGCAACAACCCCTTCTCTTCCCTTCCTCTTGCTTCTCAAGTAGCACGCTACACCCACATCAGCAGAAAAAAGAATTATCCATTTTGTAATTCCCTCTAGACAGAGATGGGCTCTGCTCTGCCTCCAGATTGCTTTCTTAGACTACAAAGCCTGCAGGTGGATAAAGTATGGCATCAGAGATAGGTACAATTGGTGAATTAGTCAAAATTTAGCAGAAATCTCATTTGTTTTTCATTCTCCTGTGGAGCTACTAACATATAAATGCATTATGAAATGTGAGTAAATTCCTGCATGGCTCAAAGCAATGGCTGCTGCACACCCGTTGCCAGAGCCCATGACAGTCTGGTCTTTCCCTGATTGCTCTGTGGGACAACTCCCTGCTGAGTCCAAACTTCACGCACTAAAATCAATCACCTCTGAGCTGACCTGGCTCAAGGAAAGCCCTGACACAGACAGGGCTGAAAAGGCACTGGATGGCTTCCACCACACCCACACCCTCCCATTTGCAGATCCAGTGGTTCCTGTGGCACGTAACGGCCCTGCAGGAGGGCTGATACAAGTCTTCCCTGACAGGATGCAGCACTGAATGTACACAAAGTTTGGCCTGGATCCTTTCTCATTTTGGTTTGTTGGTTTTTTTTCCTTGCAGAGTGGAAAGGCCAAGCGTGAGCCATCCCACTGTCTGTATACTTACGTGCAAAGGTGTCCATGCAGCATCTGAGCAGCAGTGGAGAGAATTAAAAAATCTGAAACCAGACAAGGAAATATTGTAAGCACAGGTACATTTTGTCCTCTTGCAATGCTGAGATAAAGTCACGAGCTGGCTGAGAAATGGCATTATGGGACAGGTCCCAGCTCATCACCTTTTGCTGGAGTTTCCCTCTTACACCTGGGAATTGCAAGGGCATCAGTTATCTACTGTGGACAGCATGTGTTCCTCCATCTAACTTCCCATCTCAACAACCTACAAACAACCTCAGTCTTCTCCACCCACACATTGCCCTCCCTCTGAAACACTTGTCTTTTACAACTCAAGACTTCCAAGTTCCTGTTTAGCCCCAAATCTGCTTTCTTGAAATAACAGATAGGAAACATGCTGTAATTCGATGCTTCTCAGGGCAAATGCCTCCCTTCTGAGCTCAGGTGCTGAATTTTTGAGGTGCCGGTGGTCATCAAGGCTTGCTTGCTGTCACATTTGGGTAGATGTGTAAGATGTTTTTGTACCTGGGTGAAAAACATGAGGCTGGATGCCCTAACGTTTGTGTAATTAAACTTGAGTAACCTACAGCTATTAGAGATTAGATGTTGCATCAGTTTCTGCAGCCATTATGCTGAGTAATGCTAGATATGTAAAATGCAGACATGTAATACCATTCACTTTCTTCAGCTTACTTTTCTTTTGTTTGCTGGATTTCATCCTCAAATCCTCTTAAAGCTTATCTTTTCTGCATTAAGAGTAATGTGAGCACCACCTTTAAAACATGTCCTTTTAAATCCTGTCCTTAAAGGAAGGCTTTAACCCTCTGGTTCCTCTGGCAATAGCTCTCAACTTCTACAGAGGAATTTGTTACTGAGGGTTTAGAAACAAAATCATACAAAATTCAGCACTATGTTCTTACTGGTGAAGATGGTGAAGGTGTAGAGTGCAAGACACATGAGGAGTGGATGAGGTCCCTGGATTTGCTCAGCCCAGAGCAGAGGATCTGAGGGGAGACCTCGTGGCAGCTACAGCTCCTCAAAGGGAGTGGAGGGGCAGCACTGAGCTCGCTCTCTCTGTGACAGTGGCAGGACCTGAGGGAACGGCATGGAGTTGTGTCAGGGGAGGGCCAGAAGAGTGTTAGGGAAAGGCTCTGCACCAGAAGGCGGTGGATATGGAACAGGCTGCCCAGGGAGCGGGCACAGCCCCGGGCTGCTGGAGTTCAGGGAGTATTTGGGCAACACTCTTAGACATAGGGTTTGGGTTTCAGGTGGTCCTATGTGGAGCCAGGGGTTGGACTCAGTGATCCTCGCAGACCACTTCCAACTCAGAATATTGTATGATTCTATGATTCTCAACTGAGTTTGCAACTGCAAGCATCAGTACAGATGGGGGATGAGTGGATTGAGAATGGCCCTGTGTGCACTTGCAGCCTGGAAAGCCAACCATATGCTGGGTTGCATCAGAAGTATGGCCAGCAGGGCGAGGGAGGCTATTGTTATCCTCTACTCCACTCACAAGACTCCACCTGCAAGGAGTAATGGTTTTAAACTAAAGGAGGGTAGATACAGATTAGGTGTAAGGAAAACATTCTTCACTGTGAGGGTGTTGAGGCATTGGCACAGAGAGTCTGTGGATATCCATTCCTGGGCCAGGCTGAATGGGGCCCTGGGCAGCCTGATCTGGTGGGTAGCAACCGGCACACAGCAGAGAGTTGGAACTGGGTGGGCTTTAAGGTCCCTTCTAACTCAAGCCATTATCTGATTCTACAATCGTGGAGAAACTACTGGAGGTGAAGCCAATTACTGTCACAACTTGCTGCACGCTGGAATAATTGCCCCAAACAGAGGGTTTAGAAAGTCTTTGTATTACAGACAAAGTTTAAGAAAAATACAGAGATGTATCTTCAGATTTCTATAGTTTCCAGTTAGTAACATTTGTCTCAACTTTTGGAACCAAGTGCCACTCACAGTACTTAACAGCAAGGCTAACATGCAACTCTTGAAAAGCTTTGCAAACAAAGTACAAGATGTTCTTTGTTCCAGTTTGTAAGTGAGTCTATTATATAACAACCAATTTTTTTACACCAGCTAGGACCTTAAAAGGAGCAAAAAGTATTTTTAGCCATCAGAAACCATATCTCTGAGCTATAAGATGCAAATCCTTCTGAGAATCTGGCTCTGTAGCAACACCATGATATTCCCTAGCACAGAGAAGACCATCCAAACTATTAGATTACTGAAACACAACAAAGCAATGAATAATCCTGGAAGACATGCCCCCTTATGATCATCCCATATTGTATTACTCCCTCCTATTGAAAATACATGTTCAGGGTGAAACTTATTTAAAGTCCTGCCCAGTGCCAAACCTTGTCAGAGCTGCCCAGGCTCAGAGCAGGTGAGCTGCAACACACAGAAGCAAACCAGCACAGCACATTGCATCGTACGAACCAGAGCACAATGATTTCACTCCTCAGAAGGCTCTTCTAGGTAAGAGATCTGCTGCATGGCATTACCCCTTTCAACCTGCTTAACCCTGTTAGAGTGAGCATACCATGTTCTGTCCCATTTTGATTTCTAGTGATTAAAAACTCCTTTCAGGACACAGTGCTTATTTCCAAAAGAGAAAGAGCCCAGAAGATGCAGGTTCCAACTCAAGAAACACTTCTGGCAGCCAGGAAGTAGTCAGACCCACAGTTAGATATCCGAACCAAGCCTACAATATGACCCGTGTGTTGCTCATGTGCCCCAGACAGCAGCAATGACCCTTCAGCACCAGAACTGCCATGATTTGTATTACTTAAACAGTGTAAAAGGGTTACTGATGCCTACAATATCACTTTTTTCGTGTTAGGCATCCATCCAGCTTGTGCAGCCCCAGGCTCTTGCCCCAAGCCTGGCCATACTTTCATGCATGCAGCTCCTGCAGCACAGCTGCTGTTGGCTCAGCAGAACCCTGTGCATATTCTAGGAATAAAGAGTAAAAAATATCTTCTGTTGTACAATCAATGAATGTGCAGATGTTATAAATACCAGAGAGCTAGGCTATGCTGTTATTATATCAGAGCAAAAAAGATAGGATGCTCACCCATATCCTGGGCTCACTACAAATCTCCAGTGGAGACAAACTCCAGAAGAGATCCTTCCCCACTGGTAGTCAGCTCTTAAATGGGTCTAGGAGAGGTGGAGTCAGGCTCCACCC
>JAOWBP010002392.1:28041511-28062730 GCA_028571105.1 Tragopan temminckii | reverse complement strand
GTAGTCAGCTCTTAAATGGGTCTAGGAGAGGTGGAGTCAGGCTCCACCCCTTCCAGCAGCACAGGTGAATTGCCTTCTGTGGCTGACTCATTGCTCACCCCAGGTGATCAATCAGAGGTTCAGGCCATGACTCAGCAGTTCCCATACATCCGTATACCTAATTTGTACCATAAAAGGTAGAAACATTAAAGTATGCAGGCATCATGGCTTTTGCAATTGAAAACAGGCCTTAAGTCAGATATGGCCGTGCATTCTTCAGCAAATTTCAATATTCCTTTAGTGTTTACAGGAGATACTACTTATTTTCTCATAGTTACGCATCTACTAGCACTTACTGACTAACATAGCACCTATTTAGTGGAAGAAGATCCCTATTATTTGCTTTCATGTCCTCAATAAGGATTTTATCCCTCAGGGAGAAACTAAAAAAGTACAATAAACAAAGAATTAAATTACTGTGCAAATGGACAGGTCTGAGGGAAGCAGGGACTTCTGACAGCGCTGGGACTGCTGTCACCCCTATCTAGGGAAAGGAGTACCCTCAGGGGGAAGTTAATGGTAGAAAACAAAAAGGGAAAAGCGAATCACCAAGCATCCTTTCCTGTCTTTGGTTCAGAGACCACATAGGTTTGAAAGGCCCTGCTCAAGTAGCAGCAGACTCTCACAGACAACACAGAGGTGGAGTGCTCCCAGCTGGAAGAGAAAGCTGCCAGGCTATCCACCCTCAATCCTGCCATGGCCACAAAAGCCACCAAATCCAAGAAATGCCTCCAGCTCCTGACTTTCTATGTGGCTCTGGTAGCACCTGTCTTCTGTGGGAATGTGCTGGTCTGGCCAACGGAGGGCAGCCACTGGCTAAACGTGAAGATGGTTATTCGGGAGCTCATCCATCGTGGGCACAGTGTCACCATCCTGGTGTCCAATGCTTCCCTCTTCATTCAGCCAAAGGCTGAAACCACTGAGAAGTTTGAGGTTTTTAACGTGCCCTTCAAGAAAGACACCATTGCAAACCTGATCAAGGAGATTGTGGCATTGTGGCTGAACAACAGGCCAACAGCCTCAACCTTCTGGCAGTTTTACAGGGAGCTGGGGAAACTGTCCAAAAGCTGGCACCAGGTCAACCGGCAGATGTGTGATGCAGTGCTGACCAACCGGGAGCTGATGGCTCATCTACAGGGCTCTGGCTATGACCTGCTACTGTCAGACCCAGTTACTCTCTGCGGGGACCTCGTAGCTCTCAAGCTGGCACTGCCCTTTGTGTACTCCCTGCGCTTCTCTCCAGCCTCAACTGTTGAGAGGCACTGTGGCAAAATCCCAGCCCCACCATCCTACACACCTGCAGCCCTGTCTGAGCTCACTGACCACATGTCCTTTGGTGAGAGAATTAAAAATATCCTGTCTTATCACTTGCAAGACTACATTTTCCAGAGCTACTGGGGAGAATGGGACATCTACTACAGCAAGATCTTAGGTAAGCTGTTGCTACATAGCTTCTCATCACTCAGCTTCCCATACTATGAGCTACAGAGCTGGGAGCATAGAGGGTGGCAAAGGGAAGGCCTGGAGGGGAAAGCAATCAACACACGGCCACCAACAAATTTTTCATTGCATCGCATCAGTATATGGAAAAGTGAGTAAGTCATCAGTGAAAGAGGCAGCTGAGGTTCAGGTTGGATATTAGGATGGTGAGGCATGGGCACCAGCTGCCCAGGGCGGTGGTGCAGTCATTGATCCTGGAGGTGCTCAAGGAACACAGAGATGTGGCACTGAGGGATATGGTTAGTGGGCATGGTGGGGGTGGGCTGGAGGTTGGACTGTATGATATTAGAAGTCTTTTCCAACCTTAATGATTCTATGATTCTTTGACCTCTTACACACGGCATGTAATGGCAGTCTGAAACAGTAGGCCAGAGTGATTTCAGAGACCAAAATAATTAATATCATCTACAAAACAGAAGCCCCATTTCTCTGGAGATCCTGCTTCAATCTAACCAGGCAATCCTTACAGTCTTAAGTCTTAAGTCAACATTCGCCTGCTCAAATCAAGTTTGTTTGTATCAACTGCACCCACCCCTGTCAGGATGCTATGCTGCCGTGGTACTGTGTGAAGACAGGAATCTGCAGGCATCCCAACTGAGGGATTTGCCATAATTAATTCTAATGTAGAGTCTTAAGAAACTTTCCCAGCACAGAATGCTCTCAGCAAGTAGAGCTCAGCTCGTACTTCTTCCCCTCCCATGCTCACACTGAAAGCACACAACAGAATTGCTTTCCTGGGGCAGAGCATCACAACTAGGTGAGCTACAAGCCAGCCTTGACCCTTAATAACAACTGAGGTGCACTGTGCTTTTGTAATAGACTTCACTTACATCACTGGTAATGAAAACCAATCCTTTCTAAATACAACTTGTTTTATGCAAACAGACCTTCCACCTACAAGGGAACAGTAAAAATAACAAGCCTTCCTCAAAGGCTTTTGTTCTGGACTCTTCTGAGTAAATACATAGAAAAATGTGCTTGGGTAAGTATGCAATCAACATAATGTGTTTACTGAGCTCACACCAACCCTGTGTAACAGGGCACCTCTAAGTCTCACAGGATGCAATCTGCCTGTATGCTGCAGGACTCCACACGCACAGTGAACTCTTGTCATGTGTGCAGCAGACAGGAGCCTCAGATCAGCTTCTCAGGGTCTGACCACTACTTTTACTTCCCCTACATGCTGGAAAGGATGCTCTGGACAGCACAGGACCCACAGCAAATGCTCAGCCCAACGTCGTGATTGGGAAAAGCAGAACTAGGCTGGAGCACAATGATTATTTCTGGCACAGTGAAGAAGTCTCACATCATTTCTTACCTGGAAATCAGAAGTATGTCTGTAAATAAAGCAGCTTAGCAGAGCTTCTGGTTCTACTTACAGCATATTGCTGGGACCTGGTTGCAAACAGGACAGCCCATGGCCATCAACTTGCAGCTCCAGCCTCCTTCCAGGACAGCTCTGGAGGAGGAAAGTTCATGTGAGGACAGCCTTATTCTGACACAGAAGTTGCTTGCTTTACCATGTCATCTCATCTACATGGAGATCAGCTTGCCAGCTGCAACCCTGGATCACCATGCTAAGTGTACTCCAAACAGATGCTCAGTGGCTTCACAAAGCAAAGATGCACACACAGTGGGTGAACATTTCTCTGAACATCAGTTGCCACTGGAGCTGCCAGAGGAATGACAAAGTCACCTCTTGTACCAAAAATAACACAGATTGTAGCTAGATAGGCACAAGAGCCAGGACAGCTAAGAAAGACAACCCTCACAGGGCTGAGCTCGCAGCTCTCTCCGTTGCTTCAGAGGAAACCCCTTCCAGCTTCATCAAGTCACTGACCGCCAGATGGAGCCAATTGGTTCCAGTCACCTTTTCCCCGGGAAAACATGCCATTATCCACGACGGGATTTTGCACCAGCTACCTTGGCTCTTTGCCTTGCAGTGTCATGCAGGCCCAGCCCATTTCGGTGTGCTCTGCTGCTCCCAAGGAAGCAAGGCCACCGAGGCACTGAGAAGCACCGTAAATCATGTCAGGAAAGAAAGTGGCTGTGCTGTGGTTGCTGGCTGTGCTGGGCTCTGTGTCTGGTGGGAAGGTGTTGGTCTGGCCAGTTGACAACAGCCACTGGCTCAACATGGAGTTTATCCTGCATGAACTTATAGACCGGGGCCATGAGGTGACTGTGCTGCTGCCTTCGTGCTTCCTTATCCTCAATGGCACTGAGCCCTCACCTTTCCAGTTTGAGATGGTCGAGGTGCCAATCAGCAAAAGTGAGATGGCTGCCGCAATGGACGAAGGTTTCTATTTTTGGTTCTACGAGGAGAGAAGGTTACCTTTCTGGAAAAGTATTTACAAGATGATTGATGTGCTACGCAAGTTCGAGAATATAACCAGAACCATCTGCGATGGAGTTGTGAAGAACAAGGTGCTGCTGGAAAGGCTGAGGGCATCTGCCTTTGATGTCCTCCTGGCAGACCCACTGATGCCCAGCGGGGAGCTGTTTGCGGAGAAGCTGGGTATCCCTTTGATATACACCATCCGGTTCTCCATGGGCAACACGGTGGAGCGGCTCTGCGGGGGGCTCCCAGCTCCTCCTTCCTATGTGCCAGCCAGCCTAAGCTCCCTAACAGACAAGATGACCTACACACAGAGGATAAAAAACGTGTTCTCCTATGCTCTGCAGGACCTCGCATACCATTACATTCTCTGGAGACATTGGAACCAATACTACAGTGATATTTTAGGTAAGGCTGCTCTTACTTGCAGAGATTACACATACTGTACACGTAGGTCTGCAAACCCAGAGCCTTGGTGCTAAGGTATAAGTTAGGACCAAGGCAGTCCTGAATTTCTTTCCTCCAAAATATTTGTGTCACAGCAAACAACCCAGGCAAGAACAAACATTACCTGTTTCTAGCTACAGCTAAAACCATACAGGTACTTTTAACATAGGCAAACCTATCACAAAGTTACCTCTTCTTCCCTTACTAACATGCTCACTCCTTAGCTCTCCTCAGAATGAAGATAAAACAGGCTCCCTAGGTCTTTATGGGTTTGGAAGACCAGCTGTTCCTGAAGTCTAAGAAGACTGCAATGCACTGAGTCTCAATGGGCAGTGATACAATTCCCCCAGTAGCAAGCAAAAAAGTATTCGGCTTTTTTGAAGGTATCTTAAAGAAGTATTTGGAGTTGCTTACTTGTTTATCTAATAACAACTGCAGAACTAATTTTGAAGTTTTGTTTTAAAGAGTTCTTGTCATGATTAGGAGGAAATAGGATAATCTTCATTCATTAATTAAGAAACTTATTTATTTATTTTTTGGTGGGGGAGGAGGAATTAAAAGGGTGTTATTTCCACGTGAAGATTTAAGTGCCTTTATTTATTTTTCAGATCTGTAGTAGTGTGTGGTTTTGTTGAGAGAGCAAAGTTGGCATGAAGTCTTACTACTGGAGTACTTAGCTACATATTTATTTGTGTTGCTTATCAAGTTTGGCAGCAGCTAGAAAGCCTTTTGCTGGAAGCAGTGCACTTTGCTGAACCTAGGCTGTGTCAGCTTCAGGCTGTCTGAAGTGAGTGATTTATTGGGTTTTCTACTAGTCATAAAATGTGTGCATTAGCATTTAAGGTTATACATACAAAGTCTGTGTAAGCCTACTTTTTCTTCCCTCTGACTGCAATCTGCTGTATCTCCTGTCTGAGCTGTATCAGTCCAGTGAGGGTCCCATGTAGTGGTGCTGGGCTCCTGGAGGAGTGCCCAGGCCCTACTTCAACTCAGCATAAGCCTCATCCTCCTGCTCAGGAAAGAGCAGATGCCTGTTCTCCTGCATTTACACATCAGTGGCACAAGGCATCTTTGATTTATTTTGTGGGATTGCCTTCAGGAGGGAAAATTAGGATTCTTGTGTTGGACTGCCCTGAACAGTGAGGGGCAAAGAAGGTGAGCAAAACCCAAGCTCTCCATTTCCTCCTCTTTCTTCAATGGAATGGCCTTGATGCTGTGATGACCTCTGCCAGGACTGTCCCCTTCCAGTAATGAGCCCACAGCATCTGATAATGTTGAATACAGGATGAGAGCACACTGTGGATTTGTTGTGAATCACTGCAGGATGTTGTGTCTGCACATAGTAAATCAGGAGATTAAAACCGTAACCAGCCATACAGGTAGTTTGGTTCTTAAAGGGCAAAGAAGAAAATCTAGGCTGTATTCAAGTGAAAAGACTGAGCTCCTTGGGCTCCCCTAGCCTGAACTCCTGCTGTGCACAGGGATGTGTACCTTGAAGATCTGGCAGCAGGGTAAGGGCTTCTGGACCTCGCATGCTGCAGGCTGCACTTTCTGGTGAGCAGAAACAGGATTTGCCTTCATTTCCAGAGATTGGCTGCAGCTCTGCAGGAGATTCCAGAACAGGATTTACTGCTTGCCCAGCCCTCCTACAGGTGGTGTTATGTGTACTGACATGCCCTCTTGCCAAGGCGGGCACCAAGTGAATCTCACTTTTACTGGCTGTTTCCAAATTTGTTTGCGCACTAAAGTAGCGTAACTGTTTCAAGCATGCTCAGACTGGAGTTGTGCATGGACTGCTGAGATGATGGGGCAAAGATTCTCCTGGCTACTCTGGACCTTTGCGTGCTGCTGGAGTGTTGGCTTTTGTGGGAAGGTGGTGGTCTGGCCCACCGATGCCAGTCACTGGATCAACATGAAAGTGATACTGGAAGAGCTCATTCTCCGGGGTCATGAAGTGACTGTGCTGGTACCATCAATAAATCTGCTCATCGACTACCAAGACACGTCATCTCCTTTCACCTTTGAGGTCCTGAAAGTGAACATCACCCAAGAGACCCTGGATGCTCTCATGGAGGACTTCCTCAATCTGTGGCTTGTGGACCTCTCTAATCTGTTCCCCTGGGAGGTCGTGTGGAGGATGATAGAAGCCATATACTCCTTTTCGAACTTGTCAAAGCAGTCCTGTGATGCCTTGGTGTCAAATCCTCAGCTGATAGCAAAGCTGCGTCAGGCCAAGTTTGATATTCTGATAGCTGACCCTCTAGCTGTATGTGGTGAGCTTGCAGCAGACCTCCTGGCAATCCCTTTTGTCTACAGTTTCCGTTTTTCTGAGGGGAACGTGGTAGAGCGGCTGTGTGGTGGGCTCCCATCTCCACCTTCTTATGTGCCTGCTAGCACAACAGGGTTGACAGACCAGATGTCCTTTGTGGAGAGACTGCGGAATTTCTTCTTTTACTTTTCCATGGATTTATTTTTCTTAAAGTTTTGGCGAGATGAATGGGATGGATACTACAGTAATGTCTTGGGTAAGGCAGCTGTTGAGCAATCTCTCTTGCATAAATTATGCTTTTTCAGTGTTTAGAGAGCTTAGTGCTATAGTCTCAGAATATTTCCTTAAAATGTCTCAGTGTTGTAGATGACCTCCTTGAAGACGTAGTCCCGCGTTAGAAGGGAGCACATTGAGCTTCTTCCATCACTGATAGAAGGGAGGGAAAGGGCTCTGAAGGAGGCTGTAGATTACTACAGTAGATGAATACACTAGTCTCTGCTGTGTCATAGACACCAATCCATTCTGCTTCTATACTTTAGTTCTCTTTAACATCTGCTGCATTCATTTTGTGTGGAACAGAAGTTTGCAGACGACACCAAGTTGGGAGGGAGTGTTTTCTGCCTGAGGGGAGAAGGGCACTACAGAAGGACCTGGATAGACTGGATCGATGGGCCAAGGTTAACTGTATGGGTTTCAATACAGCCAAGTGTCAGGTCTTGCATTTTGGTCACAGCAACTCCAGGCAACCCTACAGGCTTGGGGAGGAGTGGCTGGAAAGCTGCATGATGGAAAGGGACCTTAGTGTACTGATGGACAGTCAGATGAATATGAGCCAGCAGTGTGCCCAGGTGGCCAAGAAGGCCAACGGCCTCCTGGATTGTGTCAGGAATGGTGTGGTGAGCAAGACTAGAGAAGTAATCCTGCCCCTGTACTTGGCATTGGTCAGGCCTCACCTCGAGTACTGTGTTCAGTTTTGGGCACCTCAGTACAGAAAGGACATTGAGGTGCTGGAGCAGGTCCAAAGAAGGGCAACAAGGCTTGTGAACGGCTTGGAGAATATGCCCTACAAGGAGAGACTGAAGGATCTGGGGCTGTTTAGTCTGGGGAAAAGGAGGCTGAGGGGAGACCTTATTGCTCTCTTCCAGTATCTGAAAGGTGCTTACAGCGAGAGCAGGGTTGGTCTGTTCTCACTGGTGACAGGTAACAGGACGAGGGGAAATGGCCTCAAGTTGCTCCAGGGTAAGCTTATGTTGGATATCAGGAAACACTTCTTTATGGAAAGGGTTGCTAAGCACTAGAATAGGCTCCCTAGGGGGTTGGTTGAGTCACCATCTCTGGATGTGTTTAAAAACTGTCTGGATGTGGTGCTCAGGGACAATTTAGCGGAGGGTTGTTAGAGTTAGGGTAGTATGGTTAGGTTGGGGTTGGATTTGATGATCTTTAAGGTCTTTTCCAACCTGAGTGATTCTATGATTCTATGAACATATCTCTGATTTCTTTTATTCTTTTCTACATTTTAAGCAGAGTATTTTCATTCAATTTTTTTTTCATTCAAAATTGTAGCAGTTTCAGTACACAGTAGTGCACAATTTACCTTATTTCTTAGGAGAGCAGAGATGATAATTCTGTGTTGGTCTGACAGAGGTTGTGTTTTATCTTTTAAGGCTTGTATAGTCTAACAGATACCAGTGCAGTCCTGTTATATTTCCACCTAAGGATCTTTAGAGCGTTTAGTTGCAATTTTTGTCAATAATGGTACTGCTGGTCAGTTCTTCTTGTGAGCTGCATGCCTGTTTTAGGAATTTAGAGGACAACTGTTGTTTCTTAATTTTGAGGACAGGCACTTCTGCAGCTAAGGCAGTAGTGGATAAAGACTGGAGGGCAAAGTCATTGTTTCAGTAAACGCAAGCTTCTGGAGACGGCTCCATTAGTAACATGGAACCAAGATTGAAATTCAGCCAGTCTTGTTCTAGCTAGGAACATTGGCTGTCGTTGGATGAAAAGGGCAAAGTTGCATGCATTCATGTTGCATGCATCATCTGGAGGTACTATCTGGCAGCTTTGATTGGTATGGATGCTAAATGTGGGTTCGTTTTTCGTCTTCTCCAAGAAGACCTTTCCCCTTCTGTCACCATACAGAGTTTGAAATACAGTTTCCTTAATCTGTATACTCAAAACTTCTGTTCTAGCCTATTACTGCACAGAGCGTGACTCAAAGTCTATAAAAGAGACCTTTCAGTTAAATGGACATTGAACCTTGTCTAGAATATCCATGTTCAAACAGATAACAAACAAACAGCAAGCACAAGGGCATCTAGTCTGTTACCCTCCAATCTCTTCCTCTGTTTTCAGCAAACACCTCTACCTTCCAGACTAGCCTTTTTTCCATGAATTGAACTTTTCTACCACGTAAGACTTCACAGTTTCACACTACAACTTAGACAGTGACACTTTTATATCACTTTAGTAGTAATGCAGGTGTCATTTTCACTCCTGTAATTTTATAGCTGAGTCATTGCCCTCTACTTTAGAAAAAAAAACATAGAAAAAAAAAAAAACATAGAAAAAAAACCCCACCACCACCATTTTATTTCTTTTTAATGCTGATCAAGTAGTATAAGGTGCTCTATGGGCAACTTTCCTCCTGCTGTTTATTTTGCTTGGATACTATTTGCATTAGATTGGCCTTGGAAGATCATTTAACACTTTTAACCCTTTTCCACTTTGTGGGGAAAATACCACAGAGAACTTGCAAAATGTGCCTAATAGTATGTATTTTCCAAATGGGAAGCTATAAAAGAGTTCCCCCCCCCCCTTTTTTTCTCCTGCAGATGAATTTCGGAAGACATTTTACCTAAAACAGTGTTCCAGAAGCTACATTTTGGGCCAATTTTTCTCTATACATTTCAGCAGAAGTTTTCCCAGTCCCGAGCAGAACTCGGGCTAACTGTACCTATTTTTTTCACTGTAGTCTGAGCAGCCACAGACCGAGACATCATTTGAAAAACACAACAGAACTGAGTTAAAAACTTTCTTCTTCCCTGACTTCTGATCATCACTTTGTGATTTAATCTTATGTGGCCATAAGTTTTCCGTGACCGTTTTCTTTCTCCAAATGACGTTTTATTACAAGCATAGGCAATTACATTTTCCAGCAGTACAAGAAATGCACAGAAATTAAATGTTTCCCAACTTGCTCATTTACTGATCGACATTTACCCTCAAGGTTCAGAATGGTTTTAAAGATACTTTTGCTTTGTTTGTGGCAACTTCAGAAGACTGAAGAGGGATAGGACAAGGAATAGGTCTAGATTTGTCCAGGTTTTCTCTTCCTGCTCAGTTTGACAGAATACACTGACTGGGAGTACCAAAATACAAAGGTAGGGCTAGTATTTTGCAATCTACTGCAAACAAGATTATACTCGTGATTGTTGTAAATGCCTTGTACCTTGCCCACAGGACGGCCCACAACCCTGTGTGAGACGATGGGGAAAGCAGAGATATGGCTAATCAGAACATACTGGGATGTTGAATTTCCTCGCCCTTTCCTGCCCAACTTTGAGTTTGTTGGAGGACTTCACTGCCAGCCTGCAAAGCCACTGCCAAAGGTATTCTGTTATCTACAAAATCTATTTTCATCCCTGATAAGGCATGTCATGAGAAAGCTCATTCTCAAAACAGATGTTCTGCTGCTGGTGGTAGCAGGAGGGAGCTATTTAGCAAGCTGCCCAGGCTTGTACAAACTGAGGGCTGGATTTACAGCTTGCTGTCAAAAGACGATAGGTGAGTCAGCAGGAGCAAATATGGGTATTTGTCTTAGGAGAAGCAGGTGTTACCTCAGAGCAGTGAAGTGTAAAATTTAATTCTAAGACACTGAAAGAAAACACTGAAATACCTGATGCAGCAGGACACTTTGACAAGAAAGACTCTTTAGACAAAATGGAGCCAAGACTTGCAGAAAGAGACCAGTGCTGAACACTTTTTCTATTGGTGGTTATTTTAAGACATCTTAAAGGGAGTAAAATACTCCGCATTTTCAGGCTGCTATGACTGGCAATTTTCAGGTGGAATTTGAAACTCCTGGATATTGATGATGAAGAAGACATGACAAGCTCTGGTCTAGATTATTACCCCTGCATGAGCCTTTTAGGAGGCAGGATATTTTGCAGTATAAATTGTCTACTAAAAAAAAAAGAAAAAAAAAGAAAAAAAAAGTAAATTTTCTTGACTCTTAACTGCTACAAGGGTTGAGTTGAGAGAGAGGTATAGCCATTTCCTTTTGGATACTATTACTTCATTTCACATGATACTACCTAAAAGAAGGAACAGGAAGATCATAGAATCATAGAATGGCAGGGGTTAAGTCTGGTTAGCAATACATGCTATACTACAGGAAATGCAGAACTGGCTAACAAAGTGACAGCAGTGACTTAATAAGTCCCTACTCAGGATGCTGCAACAAGCTGTCAGTTTTCAGCAATGTCTCCCCCTGAAAGTCTGCATACCATGACAAACTATGCCAGGGAGGATGTCACAGAGTATGCCTTCTCACTCCAGTGCCAGGATCCATTCCTGTTGGTCATGCTCTGAAAGAAATGTTTCCTGAAACTTCCTGACTTGCATTCAAAGAGATAAAGCTGCTTCTGCTTGTCTTGATGCTTGTCTTGCTCCTTCTTGGGGAGAAGCTGCCTGTTCTGCTGAGGGCGATGTGTATCTTTGTAATAGCCTTCTGTCAGCAGAGGTGCTTTTAACACCACGATCATCTTCTTGATAAACTAAATAAATTATACTCTCTCTTCACATAATCCATGTAATATGCATTGTGTGATTACTGTTAGTATGCCTTCTACCTCCTAGGAAATTGAAGAATTTGTTCAGAGTTCAGGGAAACACGGCATTGTGGTATTTTCTCTCGGGTCAATGGTCTACAACCTAACCGATGAAAGAAGTAATGTGATTGCCAAAGCACTCAGCCAGCTTCCACAAAATGTGAGTTTACTTTCAAGTATAAAACAACCTGCTTTGTTTTTTGTCACTAACACTTCCTTTAGCAAACCTACATTTGATTGGCCTGATTTTTATCTGCATATCTGCTGGATATCCCATGGCCAGAAGCTGGGCTTTGCAGAGTCATCCTAGGTAGAATTAAGGTATTTCTCCTCCTCATTCCCAACCCAAATGGTATGGAAGTGTGTCATAGGCCAAAATAACTAACCAAAGATCTAATCTAGAGCCAAAGCTGTTTGAATTACTGAGAAAGGATATGTGAGTTTGAGATAATGCTCTGCTTTACATGTAATAACACAGAATATAATGCTGCAGTCATAGTGTTTATCTTAGTGTTCCTTTGTTCAAGGTCCTCTGGCGATACAAAGGTAAAAAACCAGAAGCTCTGGGCTCCAACACCAGGATTTATGACTGGATACCCCAAAATGACCTGCTCGGTGAGCCTGATTCTATCTGGGATGAATTACACCCTTGGAAAAGCTATTTCCTTTATTTTTCTGCTAAAATGGCTTATTTGGGTGAAAGAACCCCAACGCTTAATGGCTACAGTTACTTTTGTACCTCAAGCAGCAGAGCTTAGCTCTTGAAGCCATAATTTCAGAGTTTGTTTTTGACTTCGTGGTGAGTGGGCTATACAAGAACCACGGAAGATACAGCCATACCATAAGGGGAGTAGGGATCAGTGGCTCAGGAAGGCATCAATTTGAGCTTAGCTATACACATGGATCTCTTAAGGAAAAGTCCTAGTCTTACAGAGCCCAGTGGCATCAGTCTACAAGGACTAAGAACCACACGTCAGTAAGAAAGAAGGTATGTGCTCTGGACTTCACCCAGTTCATTTCTAGGGCACATTCTTCAAACTACATCAAGCATCTTAGGTCAACTAAGAAGGCTGCAGAAGAGGCTATTATGAACCTAAGCCAGTGTGAAAACTAGAACAGCATGACTGCAGAAGGGCTGAAGTAATTTTACGGTAGTCTGGAGGAATATACCAGATCACATACTGCATTCAAACACGAATGTGTGGAAGTTAAGCTAAGTGTGCGTGCTCTGGTGCCAATCCAGAAGTCAGGGTGCATTTGCTCTAGTAGTTGACAGCTCTGATACTTCTGTGAACGTGGCCTGCTGCTGGTACATGTGTCTCATCTTCCCTGTTGCAGGCCATCCCTTGACAAAGGCCTTCATTACTCACGGTGGGACCAATGGGATCTATGAAGCTATTTACCATGGAATCCCAATGGTTGGGATTCCCATGTTTGCTGACCAGCATGACAACGTTGCTCACATGAGGGCAAAAGGAGCTGCAGTTGAGCTGGATTTCAGCACACTGACAACACAGGATCTAGTTGACGCAGTGAATACAGTCATTAACAATTCTACGTGAGTTTTGACCAGAGTGATGTTATTTAAACTTCGGGCTGCTGATGTGAGATGTGCTAGCTCTTCTGGGAACTCAGAATATTGTGTAGCTGGCACTTGGGTCTTAGAGAAAAAAACAAACCTTTACTAAGAATCAGCATCTTCTCAGAAAAGAGAGACCAGCAATTCTACTTTGTATTACATTTTAAGATTCCTTTGAGAAAGATAGCTCTGGAGAAACTCCTGAGATGATTCTCTGTTCACTGCTAGCATAAATTCTTTGGGTACATTGCATGACAATGCAAAGTTGTTTTATCTATTCTCTGTATGGATCTGTCACAGTTCTCTTATCTGAGCCTCCAATATCCTTAGGTTATTGTAGCAACATACCTGAAAAGATGTAATAGAGTTTACGTTGATTTTTACAGAGTAAACGGAATCATTTGGCATAATTTTTCTTTGCAAAAGATTGACTTCCTCTATTAAAGTTTGTATCTCAAGTTCTGTCCAGATAGGAATAAACTCAGCTGGTTTCAAATATTTTTATATAATGTTGATGAAAGTAAAAGCAGAGCTTTCTACCTTCCTCAAGACAACAGCCAGTCATGGAACAGGTTGTTTCAGAAATCAGTGACAAATCTCCTTTCTTTCTTTCTTCAGCTACAAGGAAAATGCTTTGAAGTTATCCAAGATACATCATGACCAGCCAATTAAGCCTCTGGACAGAGCTGTCTTCTGGATTGAATTTGTCATGCGTCACAAAGGAGCAAAGCACTTGAGACCAGCTGCTCACCATCTTACCTGGTACCAGTACCACTGCCTGGATGTTCTGGCATTCTTGTTCACCTGTGCAGCCATTGCTGGCTTCATTCTTGTCAAGTGCTGCATATTTTGCTGTAGAAAATGTGGTAGGGTCACAAAAAAAAAGAAAGAATAGATATGTTGATCTCATCAACAGTCTTTCTTCTCATACACTGCTTCAGTAAAGCATTTCTGCACATTCCTTGGTAAAAACAATTATTAGGATATACTTTAAGTTACGCCTATCATGAAGCACCTCATTCAACTGGGTTGTACTAAAAAAGCAGTTAGCTGCTTGCTAAGCCAGCAAATTACTTCTGGCCTCTATAACATTGAATTATAGCTGCTTAATCCCTTGGGAAGCTGTTAGCTGATCACACAGTATTCCTAAAATGGTAATTGCTGCTCTAACTTTTCAAATTTAGTTTGGTGATCTTTTTAAATTCAGCCCTTCTGTGTGTCATCCAGTGGTCCTGCAATTGGTTTCCTTAGCCTAGCTCTGTCCTCCCCCATAAAGTCACCTCTGCTTGGTGATTCAAAACCGAAACACCTCTCCTGCCTGTGTACCTCTTTCTAGATTGAACAGTGAAGCTCCTAAAAAACATCCAACTGAAAGGCTAACGTCATGAAAGACAGGGAGCTGCCAAAGTCTGGTGAAGCTTGTGTCATCGCTTTCTACAAATGCACTACTTAGTGGTATAGGGGAGATCAGAGCTCATCTGAGTCCTGAGGCCAGTAGAGAAACTGCTTCCCTTCCTCAGGGAACCATTCCTTTTTCCCATCCAGTATGCTTGGATTCCTACCGTACACATTATCATTCCAACTACACCACCACAAGTGTGTGAAAATAACCTATACCTATACATAACATACTTGTGTTAACCCCAAATCCTCTGAGCCATAGTAACTGATAAATTCAGAAAAACCTTGAGGTGAAACTTACAAAGTAGTCATGTCACACATGGGAACAACACAACAGTTACTTGTCTTGCCTGAAGTACTGGTGGGAAAATAATGCTGCCCATGGCTCAGATAGTGAAGTTAAATGTTGCACTACTGAAACTATTTAAGGAGACCTTACTGATGAAAACTGATGCTAGTTCAGGCCTCCTGTTGAAGGTAAGGCTATTCGACTATTATGCCAGCATACTTAAAGAATCTGCCCCGATTTTAACTGATGTTTGTTGTATTCTGGATGTTGCAGATTTGTTTTCAAACAGACTAAAAAAACATTTTCGTTTACATAATAAAATTCCCCTCAATATATTAACTTTTTAATTGTATCCTTTGTTAGCAGCTTCAGTTCCACTGAAATCTCTTCATACAAAAACCTCCACAAAAGTGTAATCTAGAGTGATTAAAACAAGCTTACTAGTATTTCACATGGTAACTAGGAATCCAGCATGGTCATGACAGGATGTGAAGAAACATGTTAACAGTGAACACACAACAACTGGGTCCTAGAGCAGAAAGGTTTCACAAAGCCTCTTCATACAGCTGACTTCTGAAACTCAGCTTCACCATACTTCATTACCAAGTCCTCATCAGCCATCTTTGAAATTAGAAAACTGGCTGAGGATACTAGTGCCATTGACGGTAAGGCCAGTAAGATTTCTAACATAGATTTGGTACATTTTGGCATTGGTCAGACAGAGCTAACAAAAGATACAGGAAATACAGTGTCCTGCACTTGGAAGATTTGAGAAGGTACTTCAATTCACACCATCACAAGGGTTCGAAGGGACCTCAAGAGACTGAGTCCAACCCCCCTACAGTAAGTCACGTAGGTATGCATCTAGATGGGTCTTGAATATTTTCCTAAAAGGAAATTCTGCAACCTCTCTGGGCAACTTGTACAGGAAACTGACAGAGCACTGGAAAAGTTCTTCTGCATGTTTGTATGGAACTCCCTACATTCAAGTTTTAAGCCATTGCTCCTTGTACTATAGCTACGCAACACTGAGAACAGCCTGACCTCATCAGTTTGCCTCTCCCTTCCCTTTAGATATTTATAAACATTAATCAGATCCCCCTTCAGTTTTCTTTTCCCCAGGCTGAGCAGATTACTTAGCCTTTCCTCGCATGGGAGATGCTCCAGGCCCTTTATTATCTTTGCGGCCCTCTGCCAGACTCCTACTTACTCAGAGCAATTTGGCTTATCAAGCACTGAATTAAAGTCAAGCTTAAAAACAAAACAAAAAAAAGACAAGACAACAAACCTGCAACAGCTATTATTTTTAAATGAAGCAATGAAATATCTCAGAATGTAGGCGGTCTGTGGTGCACATCTCCAACTGGCCACAATAAGCATGCTCAATTTGATAGACCAATCTAATCCTACTGCAGACCTCTCAGTTCATAGTTTTGAGGGAGTTTAACATGTTAAACTTGTTGAGCATTTAAAGAACATTTCTACATGGAGGTCACACTTTTTGCTCCTGTTTACTATACAAGCATTGACTGAAATACACAAAGCCTAAAACACTGTCAGTTCCAAAAAAGCATCTGTTTCTACAATTGCGACACTGACAAATCCTATATTGCAGTTCGTTAATACAGCTAACGCATACAGTGCTGCAGAGCTGGAAGACTACAAAGAATGTGCTATAACTTGACTTACCTAAGCCAGAAGACAAAAAATAATAAAGGTTATTAATAAGTCCACAAAGGCAGTGCTACAAATGCAGGTTTTCAGGAAACTCCTACAGAAACTGAGAAATGTCCTCCACAACTTTTATCTTTCTTCGCAGTTCTATACCATTAGCATTTAGATTAAAATATTTTCTATTTACAAAAAATAAAAAGTGATGCAGTAATCTGTACAAGGAAGATATGGGAGAGGTACGATTGTGACTGAGAGCAGCCTGTTAATAGCATAGAGATCATTTTAAGTTATTAGTGTCGGACCTTAACTTTGATTAGCTGCATGAGCTGTGTCAATCAACTACTTTATTGAAGAAACAGAAAAAGCAGTTACCTTTTTGTTTCATGCTTCTTGATCAATTTCACCCACTGCAATTACCTTTAAACAATTCTTTCAGTACTTTCCTAGAACAGTCACATTCTAGGAAAGCAGGCAAGCTTAGGAGATCAAGAAACAGTCTGGAGCTTCAACCATTTCAACAGTTACCAATTTATTTTTATATAAAAAAAAAGAAATGGTAGCAATGTAGAATACAGCAATATTTCCTGTTCCACACACGCAGGTTGTGAACATTCCAAGCAATGTGTACATTTTGGAAGGAGACTAGACAAGATAATTGACCAAAATGTTACTGAACACGGAAAGATTTTTTTTTTTAAAAAGGTTAAAAATTAGGTATCAATATTGTCTTAATATTGCTTTCATTACTCAAGACTGAAAAAACACTTGACTTTACAGACAGTTAAAAACAAGAAGAAAAGAAGAAAGCTGCTATGGCACTGCCATTCAGTCAAAAATCATACTTAATATTTGCATACTTGATAGCAGCATTCTCCCACAGAACCATGTGAAACTACAGGAAGAAAACATCAAAGCAAAAAAATATATATATGGCAGTTTTCCATCAGTATTCAAAAACCTAGAATGAAGTTACTAAGTAGATGAACACTCACTGAGAATCAGTATGTACATTCTTGACTGTTTCCCATTCTGCTCCAATAGAATTGTCAAGTGTCAGCTTTGTGTATTTTATTTTTGGCCAAATTGAGTTTTTCCAGTTCACAGTTCACTGCATGCTTGGAATAAAGAGGGTCATTATAAATCCTTCTACACAACGAACTTTAAGTAGACAGCTGAAAATAAAATGTACTACTTGTAAACACACAAAAAAATACAAGCTCTTTTTGTTTCAAGTGAGCACTGGTTCTAAACAGATTATCTTCGGTATCTACCTCTTTCTCCTCTGTCTCTGTCCCGGTCACAAATCCTCTCTCTCTCCCTTTCCCTATCACGGCCTCTGTCACGTTCTCTGTCTCTTCTATTATCTCTAGGCCGGTCCCGTTCCCGCTCTCGATCCCTCTCTCGAGGCCTGCTTCTCCGACCGCTGACAACTGCTTGTGTGCGGCGAAGAAAGTCGTCTACCCTCATGTCATAGTCGTGCTGTGATGAAAGGACAGCTGTTTATTTTCTTTGCCAGATGAAAATTCCCTCCCTGTCCTTATCCACAGGATTGGCTGTAACTCTTGGGAAAGCCCAGTATAAAAGTAATAATTAAAAACAAAACAACAACCAAAAAAAATCAACTGAAAACATGCATCCATCAGTACAAGTTTCTTCTCTCATCTTCAGAGCAGCACCATACGTCTGTGTTTCTAGTGTGCATGAAGTAGAGTAAGATGAGGTTCAAATGTCAGATACCAGCAAGAGACCTGAAAGCTAAACAGCTTTTGAGGACAGCTGAAAAGTTTTCAACAATCTACTCTAGTTTTTGATGTGCCTTTAAGAGTTATAGAACTCTTCATTAACAGAAAAGTTTCTTTCTGTGCATGACTGCATGCAATTATAGAAGGCCACATCCTTATTCAAACTGAGCTTCAACAAGGAGTTCACAGCTTGACAACTGTATGCCAATTTTAAGGCAGACAGGTCAGTTTAAGACCACATTCTGGTAATGTTTCACTTCTACATGACCTGGAAGAGAAGCTTTTTAACAATACTGAAAATAACTCATACAGTTTGACTAGATATTTTTCAAAGGAAAACTGTATTTTTAAGATCTGTATTGTCCAAGTTAACATGTTTCAGGTTAGGCTACCTACATCCGTACCCCAAATTCCTCCCGTTTCTAACCTAGCCTGCAGACTTGCCTTCCTTTGTCTTTTTGGACACTTACTACTCGTTTGTCTCTATATCTTGCTTCATGTGGTACAGGATGATGTCCTGAGTATGGAGGGTGAGCTTGAGGTGGAGGTGCATGGTGCTGATAGTAAGGATGGTGTGGTGGCTGCTCCATACCTGGATACGGTGGCTACAAGAAAGTTAAAGGCAGTCTGTTTAATGTTCCAAAACAAAGGTATGTACATAAAATGTAGCGCAAGGAATACACAGCAGAGGTTACTTTCTTTCAGGTGGAAATACAAACACCCAAATACATAATTATTAGACTATGATCAGATATAACAGATTATTTCTCATGAAGCACACATGCTTTATCACTGCTCTACCATTGATTTTTCAGAAGTTCAGGGAACATCCTGCCCAGACTCAAAACATTAAGATGATACTGTAAGTAAACTTTTGTTACTTAATTCTGTTAACTGTAATTTTTTTTTTTTTATAACAATCCATGAAATTTTTGTCCAAACTAGTAAATTATTCTCAGATTCTTTGCAGTGCCATGGCTACACATACATACTGTTTTACATGAATAAGCTTACTCTGCAAGGCAAACTATTCAACAAAATGCTAGTTGATTATATTATTATTAATATTTAAAACAAAGCATCTATTTGCTGTTCTACTCCACTTCTTTAAATGATCAAGCCATTTCTTTCAGATATTACCAAAGCATCTTGGCTTGCATTCCTGTTCACAAAAGAAGTAGGTGGAAGCACTGGCTTTTAGGATATTTATGCAGCATGCTTAATGGAGAAGGAAAAATGGACAGGAAAATCTGGAGGTTTAGCTGCGGTTGATAAACCACTCCCAGTCTAAGAACTTTGTTCATTTCTTTCAGTTATAAGAAGTCAGAGCTGTGTCTCAGCTGAACAAAAATGAGAGCTATCTCCACATTCCACAAATTCTTTTGCTTCCACAACATACACAAGAGCCAGAAGACTTGTTACAGCAACCCAAAATCATGACCCCCACTCTGGGTCATAACAAAGTAACTTGTTAGAATGACTTTTTTCTCACTGGATGAAGAAACCAAAGCTGAATTTAAGTACTTAAGTAATTAATTTCAATGCACATAACTGCAAGTACATGTATTCACATATATGCTCACCTGGACAGGGAAAGAAATGCATTTCAGTGAAGGATGCTATACAGCATGTCTTACTTTCATCATGCTGTTCAGTATGCTCAGCTATTTTTCCACATGCTTCACTGCCCTAGCCAAAAGCAAGCCACTGCGTAACACCTCAACATGCCATGATCCTATGCAGCAAGTCCAGTTCTGAAACATCTACTGTCTGAAAGAAAGCCCATTACTACAAATCTTTAGTTGAACACAAAATTTTGTCACATCCTCTTGTGTGGGCTAAAAATAAGGGTCTGTTGCCTCCTCTGAACTTATAGCTCCCTGCAGGTTCAAGATTAGTCATATTCTCACTGCTGTACTACTAACTAGAATGACAGACTATTACTGAGAGTGAAGTAAAAATGCAAGTAGTTGATATAAATTACAGCAGTTACAGCAAAGGAAAAGGGAAAGGTTGAACACAGATCAGATGCACTAGGCTTCTATAGCAGGGTACAGAAAGCCATGCTTTGCAGAAAAAGGCAAAGTTGAATAAGACACAAACCATTCCTTGCCATGGTGGCGGTGGTCCCATGTTGTGGAATTCCCTCACGTAATCATTGTAGGACTAAAATGAAAGACAGGGATATTAATATTTTTGACAGGAGTTCTTCAGAAGTGCTGAAAAGCTGAATGTAGGAAGTTCCCTTGAAATCAGCATGCATAAACTTACCCCATTTAAAAACACATCTCGTCGAACTCCTGAAAATCGTCTGTTGGGAATAAAAATTTGCAGAACTAAATTCACATTATCCATTTGGACAAGTTACCAGGACATAAAAAGAATAGCATGAACACACCTTACCTGTCTACTTCAGGATACCTGGGATCCTTTATATACCCTGTTCAAACATCAAGCAGTATTAATTTACCATTTCATGATAATAATCTTTAAATACATACTAATTAGAATCTATTCTCCAGCTATCAAATTCTAACAGGTATTATAGGGTAACACCCATTGTATTCAGTTTCAACATAACTATAGAAAACTTACAATTTCTTGTAGACAATACAAAGTAGCATAATATAATAAAAATTATATTTTACATATATAATATATACACACTCATAGGAACTTGCACACAGTACAATTACGTAAAGGAATACCTATGCAAACAAAGACTTGGAATTTTATTCAAATAAATTGGGAATGCCCACAAGCTTGAGGAGTACTGTCCCCAGACAGTCATCACATGGCCATAGCTACTTAACAACTATGCACTCAGTAGAATCCTACTATTCCCAGCAATTCTTAAGACCAATTTCCTAATAGGTCTTGAACAGTTATACAAAAAATTAAAAACAAACAAGGTAAAACCACCTGGAAAAGCCTCACAGTTCTTTATCTGTTACAGTTTAGAATGTAAACTTTTTACAGCTATGCAAAATAGTGCAAAACACCAGGCATGCTTATATTGCTAATGAAATAATGCCTTTGAGTTTCATTAGATTTTACATTTTTGTTCTGTACTCGAAGTAATGGTCTTGAAAAGCCAGGAAGCAACAACACTTTT
>JAOWBP010002392.1:28026775-28041501 GCA_028571105.1 Tragopan temminckii | reverse complement strand
TTTTTTTTTTTTTTTTTTTTTTTAAACAAAGAACACTAAATTTGCAGTCAAACTGGACAGATAAAAGCAGATTCTTAAGATAGAGTTAGAGATCTACTACTGAAATAGTGGGATATATGTTCCCAATAACAGTGAAGCAAGATTATGCAATTATAACTGACCATTTTTTAATATTTGCTTTCTGAAAAATAAAAATCTGCAATATTACCACTGCATAATTATATTATTGTTTAATTACCATTGCAAACACTTTTCCAGAAAGTAACAAAATTGTTTTCCCACGTTCAAGATTAGACCCTCCCATAAAAGGCAGTAAAAGTTTATTTTCCCTTCCTCATGTCAAGCTTGTAAAAAAAAAAAAAAAAAACTCTATCTGAAAATACAATTGAACATGCAACCTAAATAAACCTGCTACTCGGGCAACCTCAGCTCACTTTTTCAGCTGGAAATTTCTGATAAACACTTTAATTTGACAATTACTGCATTGACAAGTAGCTTAAACTAATTCTAATGATGGGCAGGCATTTCAACTGACCATATTTAAAAGTTTAAGAAAATCATGCATAAAAATTTACACAATTGTGAGATTCTTAAAAGGGCACAGTACAGAACAACTTATTTCTCTCTCAAACCAGTAAAGTTAGTGCCACAGGAATTCTGCAAGAGGTGGGTTAAACCCACAAGCAGAACTTCGGACAAATCTTTTTTTTTTTTTTTTTTCTTTTTTTTTAAGTTTTGAAGTTTTTTTTTTATTTTTTATCCCAGCCACATTAGAAGGTCACTTTTAGAATCTACAAGGATGCACTAGGAAACACTCGTGAACTGGCGCACAGAAATCTTCACAGTAAGATATTAACCTGGTCTTTGGTGAAACTCAGGGGGATAGTCAATCCTTGGTTTCTTCCTGCTGTTATGAATATCATAATCTTCTGGTCGACGCCTACACAAATTAGATATCAGAGATTAAACAAGGTTGTTTGGAGCATTTGGAACAGCAGAATACCTCAAAGGAATATCCTGAGCTGCCCAGAATCTCCATTTAACCATTCTGAATTCCATCTGATTCAAAACATTCCACAGCTTTAAGTATGAACTCAAGTAATCAAGAACAACAATCAAATTAAATACCCCTTGTGATTTAACTTTCTAGCTACAGGTGCTTCAGTAGTTAGGAAAGGAACTTTACCTACTGGTACCTTTGTAACAAACAAAAGGTAACAATTTCATCTGAAAACAGATCTTAGACTCATACTTTAAGATACCTTCCACTCTACATTCTGAACTAGTCTGTTGGACAACAGAATTTACACTTCTAAGTCTAGTTAAAATAAATAGTAAAGTATATAATTACAGTCAAAAGGCACAAATATTACTATATTTGCCAGCTACGGGGTGAAAAGGCTCGTTTTTGTACATTTTAAATAAAACTTCTTTCAGTCTAGCTTGTTTAGCTAGGCAGGCCAATAACATTTCTAACAACTTCTGATCTAAGCAATTTACCAGTAATGCATCAGTGCCATTAGAACAGGAAGCTCAAGAACACTTGAGCTCCCTAATTAAAATAATTAGGGCTCTCTTCTACAGCCACCTTTTCTGTAAGAGAACTGTTACCTGAGAATCTTATTCTCAGAGAGGAAGTTTGTTTATGAAACAGTTAAATTCCAGTCACTGTTTAATGCAGAACCAAAAACTGGCTGCTAATGTTGCTTTGTCAAGGAACATAAACACTAATGGGAGACTCCAATGCTAACACAGAAGCATTTCTAAACACAAATCAGCTACACATCCCTCCCTCCCCTCCCCCAGTGAGCAATAAAGTCACTTAAGACAAGAAATTGATACTTTCTTGTAATGCTTAATTACTGTGCAACTTGCTTGCTGAGTAACAAGCTTTCTTTTTATGAAGAGCCATTTTTCCTCCCCCTTCCCAATTTCAGTTTTTAAAGCCCACAATACCCAGCTACTAAGCTCTTTAAAATGAAAGCAGATTCTTTTCTACGAGCAAAAAGCCCAAAAACCAAAACAGTTGCATCTACAGTAAAATCAGATCAAGAAAAACAAAAGCTGGTGTAAAGAATAAACATACCGCTTTCTTGTAGTTTTGAGAGTGCATTTACGACCGGTATAAAATATGATAGAAACAGTTCATATAGTAGTCCAACTACTGACTTTTAGCTGTAAGCCACATACATAAATGGAGGCCCTGGCAGGCATGAGAAGGTGTGGTGCTGTTATATGTATAGTTTGCAGTCCATTGCAAAACCTTCACTTGTATATACTTTATTGCACTGGAAACCTCTTAGCTTAACTTCACAAGCCATCTTGGTGTTCAGTCCTTTAAAGCCAAAAAATAAGGGGACGCTGCCAGGTTTCCTCCTACCTACTCATTAGTGTCCTTCTTTTTTTTTTTTTTTTTTTTTTTTTTTAAAAGATCAAGGAAATGGGGACTCTTGTTGGGTATCTGTACCTACCACAGGATGTTTCCACAAAGAGGAAACTTAACCAAAGGTTTCGGCCCAAATCATACATCAGTCTGTATGCAAAGTGGCTACACAGGGAAAAGGTGTTTGGCAGAAGGGCTAATATCAGTTCTTTGCAAAGACTTCTCCAATTCTGTAACAAGTAACACCCCCTTTTTTCCTGGAAAATGATGTTAAGTTCATATAGCAGTGATCAATAACCATGTCGATCCTCTAAAAATACTTTAAGTCCACAGGTACTGCCAGCATCTGGAAAGGTTGTATATATAGACACAGCAACAGCCTGTTGGTTTGTTGCCGGGTCTCCAAGGGCCACTCGATCCCTTTTGGAAAGAACCTATTGTTTTCAGAAGCTCAGCAAGATGTGTGAATTCAGTGGTTACATGTTAGAGAATATCTGGCAATGGGGTTAACACAGCACGGTGACACAATTTGAAACAGTCCCAATAATGCTCCTCCTCTTGAATATCAAAATAAATTAAATATTTTATCCTCAAAATGAGGCGGCATCTTCTGAAAAATTATAAGTGATCCTTATAAAAGTCCCATATTTGATAAGGCTTATCCAGAGACATACCTGAAAGAAAAGGCTTTTACAAGATATTAACACATTTTTGGCATATAAATATATCCTTCTCTCCATCTAGCCTCCTCATAATAAAGCCAAGCTTACCTACAGCTAGTGTTACACATTGCATTATCTCAATAAATTATCTAGTCTAAACTAGATGGCACTTTAAGAGCTTTTTTTTTTTTCTGCAAAAGCAAAGATCCCCATTTTCCTCTTGAATAATGACAGACCGGGAAATCATGTGAAATCCTCAATGAAGCCACAAACTTGTCCATGCAGCTTGATTTGAGGATTTTCTCTCTTCTTTATCGCAGGGAAAGCTTTGACGAATCACATTCCTCCATCACGTTATTCTGACACATGTGCCTATTATCAGTCCAAAGAACGTTTCTAACCTTCCCACGTCCCGAACGGGGTCTCGACGAGATGGTCGTCCTCTTGATCGGGGCTGTGAGTGCATTCTTCTCTTGTGCCTCATTTTATGAATGAGTTGATACAAGTCAATACTTTCATCGGGAGGGAACAGAAGACAAAGCTGGGTTCCACATTCCGGCTCAATTTCCTACAATTAGTTAGAAGTTCAGTAGCGGTTTATAAACCAAGATAAGAAACTCTCCTCAATTACATTAACAATACATATTTAAAACAAAAAAATCCCCTAAAAACAAAACAAACTTAAATCTCAGCATCACCAGAGACAGAGCAACATTCACTTACATTACCTTCCACTCTTTAAGAACTACTTAAAATTTTCACAAAATAGTCCAACTCTCACGGCAACCGTATCTTCCCACTAGACATCCAGGCCACATCACTGTTTTACTACAATATCAGAGGACTGTATTTCACCATAAAGAAAGTGATCACCTATTACAGACAGAAAAGCAACACATGCAGAAGGAGAAAAATCCATCCCAGCTTCACATAAAAATCCATGGCCTGATAAAATTGACTATTACCACTCAAAAAAGAGTTAGTCAGTCAGTGATTGACAAATCCATGAAAAGTACTAGATCAACACTTGGCAGCAGTCAGAACAAGCAAATCACCCGTCAGGATTATTAGGAAAAGAGAACAAGAAAATCATTATACCACACTGAAAGTTCATGTTCCACCTACTCCTGGGGTGTAGTTCTGATCCCTTCATCTTTACAAAAAGAAAAATAAAGGCAGGGGTACAGGAACAGTAGAGCTGGAAAAACTTCAAAGGATGTGACGTGGATAACTGCACAAGTAGAACAATCCTTATACTGAATGACTGAACAGGTTGTGACTGTTCAGACTAACAAAAAAGGAGAAATCTTTGGGGTATGGAGGACAATAGCTACAAGAGGAGAGTGACACTGAGTTGCTTGCAGGAGAGGGACAGAAACTTGCTGACCATCTCTTCTGGTACAAGAACCTGGGGCTATTAAATGAAGATAGCAGGAAACAGCTGCAAAACAATTGAAGTGTTTTCTTCAGCCTGGTGACTAGCAGGCCTGCGGAGTGTCCTGAGAAATATGCTGTAGATATAAAGATCTCACATGAGTTCTAAGGGTAAGAGTCCACATCCTCACAATAGAGATCCACTGGGGGATACACAAAATGTAGACGGATAAATGACAACCACTTCAAGAAATAACCCAAGTTGAAAAGCTAGAAAAGCAAACATCATCAGACAATGCTTGTCCTGCACCTAGCTGTACAGCAATATTACGAAAAATTAAAAACTCACATTTAGACTGCAACTCTGTAGCAAAGTGCACAGAACATTAAATATATATATTTTACCTTGATCATTTAAGAAAAACAAAGTTAATGGAATTTTTTTTTTTTTTTTTTTTTTTTTTTTTTTTTTTTAAGATCCCACTAAATTTGAACAAGACAGAAGATACTACTTTACTTTTACTACCCAACAAAGTAAATGCATCCATGAGCAAAAAAAACCAACCAAACAAAAACAACACATGAAGTATACATTTTTCCATTCAGTATGGGGGACTATGCAACTTCCATCTTGCCTCTGGAAAACAGAATCCATTATTTTAAATCAAGGTTGGGTTACTCAATTACAGCAGCAACATGCCTGCACTCTATTATGTCTGACAAAACAAAAAGCCAACCCACTAACCATTTACTAGCATATGTTTTATTATGCTAGAGACTATACCCTAAGATAAACAAGAGAAAGGAAAAACACAATGAAGAACACAGCTGGAAATATCAGAACTGGTTCTTAAAATACTGATGCTATACAGGTTTGCACAGCATACAATCCATGACATTTCAATCTCAAAATATCAGTTCTGAAGCATCAAACACTGTTTATCACAAAGAAGAACATCGGCACACTTTGGTCTTCTTTTTCCATCCTCCCTAACAGCATTAGAAATAAGATGAATGTCTTTGTCACAGTACTCTAACAATGAGTAAGTGATCTAAAGAGATTCCAAATCTTCTATACGTACAAACTGAGCAAGCACTAGAAGATACAAATTATTAAATAAAAAACAACATTAACAAACCTGTCCATCGCGTCCAATCTTGACCGGCTTATGTTCATTCCAAGGGTTGGTAAGATGAGCAGACTTAGTGAACGGCAATTCACGCCTAAATATGCAAGTGGTATTATTTACAGTTTTGCCCTCATATTTTTACTTTTAAATAACTCGTACAATACGACATAGCATAATGAATAATTCTGTTAACCTTCATAGCGGTAGGTCTCTGAATGAATGTATTAGTACCAGAAGAATTGAAGATTTCACATAGTATGGTCCATCTCATGACAGCCTATTTAATACTGGAATAAGTCCACCTCATTAAAGAAATGCTTGTCTATGTAAAATATTGAGATTGTGCAATAATAAACAAGTACAATCTGAATGTGCTGACCAGTCTCTATGAGACACGGTATCTTCATATAACAATGTCACTGAAATAAAATCCAGGATGCCCCATCCCTGTAGGCATTCCAGGCCAGGCTGGATGTGGCTCTGGGCAGCCCGGTCTGGTGGCTGGCGACCCTACACACAGCAGTGGGGTTGAAACCAGATGATCATTGTGGTCCTTTTCAACCCAGGCCATTCTATGATTCTATGATCTTACTCTCAAGCTAAAATAACTTTGACATTAGAGTAGATAACTACCAAGATTCCTTTCAAACTCAATTTTCCTATAATTACAAGTGAAAACTCCTCCACATTTATTCTTTCTGCCAGCACCAAAGCTCATGCAACCATGCACTAAACTTACGGGACCGATACAGCTTGTTTTCTTCAGACTTGTAACTTTTTCAGTTTTACTCAATTATAGGAATGAACATACTGCTCACACCCTATATATAATGCAAGCGTCTCTACTTATATTATTTTAGAACACTAACATTTCCCTTCTTCAGCCACATGACATACATCAGATGAGGAAAAACCATTCTGCAAGGATGGCTGTTTGCCACAGCTGTCTATCAAGCGATCAGTTGCTTCTCATCAAGAACTTCAGAATATATTTTCCTAGCTTCAGGGTTAGAGTTCAGTGAAGGAGAACACTCAAGTGTTAAAAATTTCTAAGCTAAACAAAGGACAACAAAAAATATCTGCACACCAGGTACAGGTCTGAGTACGACGCTCAATAGCATAGGGCATGAGTACATGAAGGATGGAAAATAGATTTCTTATCATAAATAAATGATATTATAACATACTGTTAATAAACAGAAACATAAGTGAACAATTATTTATTAATAAACAGAAATGTAAGTGAACAATTATTTACCTACAAATCCAGTCAATTTTAAAGACACCTCCCAACATTTTTGCATTCATTCCTGCAGGCAACACCCAGTGTATAGGTGATCCTCCATGATGGGATTCTGAAGACAGTCTTGCAAATCCTAGGGATTTCACATCAATTGTAACAACAGAAAAGTTACCACACAAAATGTCACTTTCACTTACCTTACTAAAAGCTTATCTCCCTTACCTTGGAATTTGCCGCTCTCTCTCACAGAAAATATCAAAATGACACTCCTCGCTGATCTAAATGCAGCATTAAGTTTCTTTTCATTCACTGGAAGGGTAGACCATACTCCCTAAAACAAAACAAAACAATCCCCAACCCATCACCAGAAGAGTTAATGTGAAGTGGTTCAGCTGACAGAAGATTTAAGTACATAGCTTAGGTGAAGAAAACAAGACCAAGCTAGTGTTCAGGGATAAAAAGATAACGAAAAGAGAATGGTATTGTATCAGTTCTTTCAGAAAACACTTTTAACCTGTCTCATGATAAAACTTTTGGGGAAAAGTTGCCTTGTCTTTTTTTAACAATGTAGATGCATTGACCACTTGTAAGGTTTCATCTGTAATTACAACAGATTGATGATTACATCTGTCCTCAGCTTTAAGTAACTGGGAGTTCATGGTTTTTTGTTTGTTTGTTTTTAAGAAAACACATATTAGGGGGGGAAAAAAGCAGCATCTATGAAGAATGCTCCAAAAGTAATGCCTCCTATTTTATGATGTTGACCCACAACATCAGAGGCAGATGGTGTTATGATATCAGAGACTGAACATTCCCCACCAATATCCCATTACATTTTGTTGCTGAGCAACACACGGCAGCAGAGGGACAGTCTGACAAAATGGTGTCTGACACAGAAGAGTATAAGAAGATAACGTTTGTTATAAATTTCTCCATGCACAAAAAATGGTGCACTGACATTCATCAATGCTTGCTGAACATTGATGGAGACCACACGGTGGCCATGAGCACACTGAGGTGGTGGGTGATGCACTTCAGCAGTGGCAACAGTGGGTCACCTCTGCTGGCACAGATCTGGATGAGAACAGCATGCAAGCTCCTGTTCATTGGTGGTGAAAATGCATAGCTAATGGCTGTGATTTTTCAGCTGAGCACTTGCTCTATCAAATAGTACTAGTGTGCTCTGAGGCAGTTTCCATGGAAATAAACAGGAGGCGTTAATTTCAGAAAGACCTCTATAAATGAAAGGTGGACAGGCAGACTTGAATGACCCTGTTGGCATGATAGATTAGCAGAGGCTATCTTGCAGGCTTTGAAGTTCTTTTAGCAAATGGGCAGATATCAGACACCAGATCAACATCTCAAACTAGCAACACAACTCAAAATAGTTTGTTCAGCATCCCACATCTTCACTGGCTAATTCCTACCTTTTACCTTCCACCAGACATTTGTGCAGCCATGTGCAGAAAACCCTCAATCTGCTTTTAGGCAACGGAGCTGTAAAACAGCCAGTTTGCTGCACTAATTCTCAGCAACATCACCTCCCCATTTCATTTCTCAGAACACATTCTGAAGACAAGCTTATGCTTGCTTAATATGCTCAAGCTTTAGCCTCAGAATATTTTCTAGTAGATACAGAAACTGGTCTCCAACAAAAAGAAAGGGCAGGGAATATGTTTTTATGTCCTATGCTGTTCTGAATTACTGCTTGTCTGACCTTATGACAAGACAATTCATTGGAATAGTCACCAGAAAATTATTTGTTTTCTTATTCACTTTTAGTCAGATGCTCATTGCTTTAGGTTTGTTTGCGAAATCATACTGTGAGACAGAACAACTTCTTACATTGGCTACACAGAAGTCAACTTAAAAATGCTGTGAATCACACAACATTAAATACTTACGCATCCTTTCTGTTCTGCTTCTTTAACACAACTAAGCACTGCCTTTACAGCAGCTGACAGATACAGACAGAACAGCAGGTAATATCACACTGCCCAGATTTCACGGAAGAAACCCAGAGAAACAAGAAACTCTAGGCTCCAATACAGAACATGTGTACAATTCCACTCAATGAACTTCTACCCTTAAGGAAGCAGCAGCCAGGGTGGCAGATCACCCATCCAAACTATTTCTACCAACAGCTTCTCAACAACGCTGTGCCCAGGCAAAAATCTATCTGCATACTACAGATTCCAAAAGCTCAGCATTACCAGAGATCTCACGTTCTCATGGATTATCTTATACCAGGTATAAAACTTATCTGATCACAGAGAAAGGTCTACCACAAAGTGAAAAATGCAAAGTATCATAACACCAAAAATGGAAAGCTCCCTCAAAATTAACAGAACCAGGAGACCCATAGGGCTGGATTTATTGAAGAACCACTTGCCCTAAACCATATTCTGGTAATAGTTACTACAAATTATTATTATTATTATTATAATTTAATAAAAACAGCTTTTCAAAAAAGACAAAATCATTTTCCAGAACATCTGAAACAAATTCAGTGTACTGATTACAAGGACTATTCTAAATTCTTTTCAATAACTAGAACTTAATGATGTATGGAAAAAATGACAACATTGCATATATCCACTCTATTTCAAAACTGGTCACCTTAAAGTGATCAGATTTACAGAATAATATTGTAGACTCACTCAGAACATACCGTAAGGCTCAAGCACCTCAGGGAGGCATCAAGCAAAGGAAGCTACCTTTCAAAACTTTCTTGAACCAGCTATCCACTGGTTGCTGTTCCCTCAACATTTTCAGAGTCAGATTGAACTCTTGCCTTCATTCACTCACAGCTTAAGGCCCCTTTTTAATTTTATCAAGAACAGTGATGGATGACCTAGAAACTTCTCTGGGTTACAGTGGAAGCAGAGTTGCTAACCCTAAAGAATAAGGGAGCATTAGCTTTCATCATCACCTCTACCAAGATTTGAGTAATGAAAAAAAGCATACACATACCAGTACACTTTTTTAAAGTAAGCTGTGTCTGAATACACTCAAAGAGATCAGTTTCAAGAAAAATTAACATACCTTAGCTTTAGCAAGTGAAACGTTTTCATGGTTATTACTCTTGATGAGAAAAAATCTTGCATCTTGGAGAATGTATTTAAGTTTACTTGTTTGGTCTGAAAAAAAAAAGTGTGAAGTAAGTTCAACTGTAAAAATTCAGTTTTCAAAAATGTTGCTGTAAGTGTAGAGAGTTATTTGCCTCCTTCAAAATAGACTGTATCCCACCCAATTCCTACCTATGTATCAAAACAGTCAACCACCCAACTTCAAATTTGAAATCTAAGCTGTATAGTACAAAATTCCAAGGGAAATCAAACTAAAACTTAAGATATTCAAATAAAGAAAAAACTAAAATTAGCAGGATTCAGTGATGTTCCGATATATAGGACTTATTTCCTTCCTTGAGACTCCCTGAATGAATATCAGGAAACATACGCATCAACATTAATCCTCCAACAGCTATTACTGATACAGTCCTCTTTTTGCATGGAAGCACTTTTTTGCTTTGTTGCTTCTGTGAGGAAAAAAGGCTGAAATTTTTGCATTACATTCTCAACACATGCAAAATTAGCTCAAGATTTACTCATTATGCTCACCGTTATAGGCTCAAAATGCTTTATATCGGAACATTACTATTTACACATAATTTAATGAACAGAGACAATGGCTTGCTGTGGGGCATGCATTAAAAATTCAAATTTAAATGATACCTTTTTGGACAGCACGAACGGAAGATGATAATTTCTCATGCTTCTTTTCTGAACCTGTGTTTAGCCAAAGTACATTTTGTTCAGATTGAGCCTTAATAGAGATAATATACAATTTCTACAGCCTTGTCACATACAATTTTCATTCATGACAAATTATGCTTTCTGGCGCGCACCCACACACACAAAAAGATACTGTTCCATGTGCACGAGTGTTTGTTTGTTTTAATTGGTTGGTTGGTTTTGGGTTGTTTGGTTTGGGTTTGTTTTTTAAAATAGTATTTGAACAGTTTCCTACTCAGAAAACTAGTCACTGAATCATCATCTTCCAAGTTTTAAAAAAAAGTGAAAATTCCACTTAAGCAACAGAATAGCATTAAAGTAACAAGAAAGCCCACATCCCCCCCCCCACCTCCCTGAAAGGTACCCACACACAACATGCCAGAAGTCAATATTGAATTATACAAAGCTACATACCCCATAAATCTCTACAGCCAGTTACATTTATTTCAGACTACTCATTAAGACTTGATGCAAGTTAGGACAACAAGCAATAAAAGGAAAGAATACCTGCATAGGATTCGGATGCAGAACTTCCGCTTCTATCAAAAACAATTGGAGAGATACCTCTAGCTCTCTTCCTCTCCTTCTTTTTCTCATCTAAAAAAAAAAAAAGATACCAAATAATAGCAACATTTTAATCATTACGCAACAGGCAAAACTTAGATGCAAAGTACTGAAATAGGCAAATATTCATAACAATGAAGTTAGCACTTAGCTTACACACTAAAATCCTAGTTGCTGCATCCAAAGCAGCATTTGCTTCTTTTGCGCATGCAAAAGCTTTTAATTCACAAAAAAGACAAATGCCACAAACCTAGAAATTGCATGCAAAGCTGAAGACAGAATTAATCCTCCAGGTGTTCTAGTAAAGGTGGTTTAGTTCTTCTCTTCAGCCTTCAGCAAAATTTACAGAGCACAAATTCTGACAGTAACATGGGCTTGCTTGCTCAAAGCTTAACAAAACGTCAAGAAGTATGAAAACAAAACTGTAGCACACAGCTATCTGTACTCTAGAAAAAGGTTATACTACAGACCTTTTCAGAACAACTATTACATATTTACTTGTCTTTAGGTTACACTCTTCTGTTCAATAATTCCAAAAAACAAAGCTGAATCAAAACATATGTTAAGCAGGAAGACTGCTTATGAAGACTTTAGATCAGGAAGCTAAACAAGCGGAAATTCAACAATACGATAAGCTTCTTTCTTCTAAGAAAAATTTAAACTGTACTGAAGTTTCTCCGCTCTACAGCAATTACAATAGAGATAACCTTCCTCAAGGCCTACTTGATCCAAATCCTTTATGTCTGCATATACAAAAACAACTAAGGGGAAGAACGTTCAGAGAATACTCAAAAAGCAGGTTTGTGTGAACCTGAAATCCTCCAAACAATGCAGTATTTGTGTCATCAATGTTTCCTATCTGTAACTCAGGACCAGTTACACTAAACAACTGAGAAGCATTTATTTCTAGTTTTTGCTCAAAACTTCTCTAAGTTTGTCTTAATAGCTAATAATTTCAACTTACATTCAAACTTGCTGTATAGAAGGCAGACATTGCTCAACTACCTAACATCATACCTTCTCTGATGAAGACAGTGCTTAGACTGCACCGGTTTACCTGGTCACTCATTTACATGAATATATAATAGCTTCTCTCCAGTAAGACAAATTGCATGAGAAATTAAGCCATGAGGAAAATATTAACTAAGAAACTACTAACTACAAAAAACACTAACATCTCAAAGCACTGAACAAGATCCAAGCAATCAAGAATATGAATCTTCAGCATGGAAATCCTGGTATCTGCAAGTACTAGTATAACGAGAAATCACTTCCCAGTAGAATTCTTCTTTCCCTACAATATTTCAATATTAAGATCTTGTTGACTCGTGTTGCTAAAGATTACTTTACACACGTTCATTAAACCGTACCCTACAGTTAGCTAAACTCTCAATGGCAAGGTGTTTCAGATCAGGATGTTAAATGTCACCTACCTGATTCATCTGAACCAGAAGCAGACCTGACTGACCCGTCTGTGAAAGAAGCAGATTCAGAATCAGAATCGCTGGCTTCACTTCGCGTGTCATAGTCATTTCCTTCTTTCTGATCTCTCTCATCCTGTTCATACTCTTCTTCATCCTCTTCCCCATCTTCTTCCACCTCTTCATCCTCCTCCCCTTCATCATCATCTTCTTCTTCCATTCCTTCCTCCTCGTTTTCTGTATTGCCTTGTTCAGAAGAGCCACTGCTACCAGTCTCATGGTCTGAACAATATTCCTCAGAGTTAACCTCTTCTTTAGAAGAATGGCTGGATCTGCTTGGTCTTCTATCCACATCATGTCTGATTCTCTGATGTTTAAAGAAAAAGCGAATCAGTGGTCACATAACATTGTTAGGATGCACACACAGTCCTAAGAGAACGTGCCTTATAAAAGTCTCAGTCGCTTTATTTATAAGGCAGCAAGAACATTTAATACCTCTGAACCATCTGGTGTGGAAGACTTTGCCCTTCTGTCAATATCCCTCTTCCTCAGACAAGTCTTTTCTGGTTGTCCTTTATAAGGATCCCTGGAACTGCTTGACACGCGTGTTTTTCGATCACCATCTGGGCGTCTGTTTCTATCAGACCTCTGGTACTCCTCATTCTTGTATTCTGATACTGGCTTTCCTTTTGTAGTCACTATTCTCTTGTTATTGCTAACTGATGAACTAGGTGGTTTTGGCATCATCTGCCTCGATGAATGCACAGAAGGTTTTTGTCTCTTGCTTTCAACGTTTTCCAACCTGTCACTTTTTCTTTTTGATCCTTAAATAAGAAGAGATATCAAGCTCAGTGTTATTTTGTATAACAAACCTGAACCTCTACAGAGACTCCCGCTTTCTCTGCTTTTGGTGAATGCCCTGTTGCACTCAGTTGTAAGTTCAGTAACAACATTCAGAAAGGCTTGTTCGGAACAGCTGATACTGTAAAACTTGCATAACACTTTAAAAGAGCAACTAATCCCTTAGGTTTTGGTAGGCGTTTTCTAAACATCATATATAGCAACATTAAGCAAATGCTTATGATATTGGCCTAAAGGCGTATTAACAATTGAGCTAGAACAAGACTTGTGGACCCCCTTGCTCCGTTTCACTTCATTAAAGCAAATAGTACAGACTTTTCTAACAGCAAATACATTCATGACAATGCAGACTCCACAATTACTTCTGAGGCAAAAGGTAACCGAGTTAAATGCTTGTTTGGACGGCCAGATGAAAGAGTAGATCCCCTTGGAAGATTTTTTGGACACCTTAACTCTTTGAATCAGGTTCTAAAACCTGTTACTCAAAGACTTATTATAAGACAGACAATTTTTTTTCTTTTTACATCTTTTACTTTTACATAAGATATCCACTACAAAAGTCACCTACCCTTTTTCTCACTTTTATCTTGCTCACTGTCTGGGTTATATAACTCATCATCTTGGTCAGGAGCATCAGTTAAAATGTCATCCAGAACATTTAGTTCACCATCTGAAAACAAAAAAGTTAAGAACAACTATAAAGAGTCTGAAGACGCAAACTATAGTAAAACTACTATTTAGAAAACAGAACATTTCCTTTACAGATCTGCCACATAGCAAAAATTAAAGTTCTCTCAATTTTGTTCTTTCCAAAATTTTGCTTAGATGCATGGATTGAGTAAAACCAATAGAAGAATTAAAACATGCCACAGGATGCATTTAGGTCTCTGAATAAGGTCCAGCTTGGCTCCTCACACCACACTTTGCAGAAAAGCTGACCTATAAATGGAAGCTTAATAAATAAGCCTGTACAAAATTTGAAAAATAAAACAACAAAAAACAGCAAGAGACTGGGATATAGCCTGAGTGCCATCAGCAAAGTGGAGGGACCTTTCTACTCCAAATTCTGAAGATCTTGCACCTTAAGTTATTCCCACTCTTCTGTACTAATATTTTTGTTCTCACTGCTGTGTTAAGAAGGAAATTTTGTGATATACCTCCAAGGAAGAAGACAAAAAAGGGCAAGACAATTTAACAGAAAGAGCATTAAGCTAGGTCATCCCACTGAAGAAGTGGAAAGACAAATTTGCTGCAAAATTAATTAGGAGAGAGCTCATGTATAAATTCTAAAGAA
>JAOWBP010002392.1:27985294-28016052 GCA_028571105.1 Tragopan temminckii | reverse complement strand
ACTTCCTATGCTCCAGTTTTCGGCCGTTTCCCCTTGTCCTATCTCCACATACCGCTGAAAAGAGTCCAGCCTCACCAATCTGCCCCCCGCATCTTAGATACTTATAGACCTGGATCAGGTCTCCTCTCAGTCTTCTCTTCTCTAGGCTGAACAGTCTCAAATGTGTCAGTTCAAATTATTATAACTGTTCTGATTTATGCTGTCTTGCTGTATTTGTTTGTGAATGGCTGTAGTGTGCATCATCAGTAGATTAACTGGTAATGGATATTTGTGGTGGGTTCTTTGATGGATTTAGTTTTTCCTATTATTTGTTTCAATGAAAACCACATTGCCCTGTTCTTAACCTTTCCTTCCAGCACAAGAGGAGTTGTTAAGGCTATGACGCCATGTGTTCTCATTGCAGTGCAGGTTTTAGCTCGTCTCTTGCTTTTGTATTCCTTGTATTCCAGGTGAATCACTGCTGTTATCTCATGTCACACCCTCTTTTTAAACCACAATACTTTTCAGTTTTGAGGGCCAATTAAATATTGATGTTTAATCAGAAAATTTGCTCTGTGTGTCCTATTTCAATTGCTGTACATTTTTCTTCTGTGCAGGTTTGCTTATCAAGCTCTTATCAGTGTAATCTTCAATAGATACTTAAACTCTTGAGTTAGCAGTAAAGCTATGGGGTTTTGTAGATGCATAGTAGAGCTCTACACACCAGGGCCGAAAGGATGGGTCATCTGATTAGTTCCCCACCACAGGTGTGATCAGCTATGTTTAACTACTCCTGATTGTTTATTTATAGAAGCTCTAGAATATCAGCAATTAAAGCTTGGAAGAACAGGCTGGACTATTTTAAGTGCTTAGATAACATGATGGTGAGTATTTCATTGCCTTCATGTTTTAGAATGTTTAGAGTTGATATTTAGCGTCTTATCTTGCAATGCGTGTTAAAGAAATAAAGCTAAACTTACCAGACATTAATTCCACTTCAGTAGCTGATGTGGTAGAATGGTGGTAGGAAAATGTTGATCTCTGGATTTGATATCAGAATTAAAGTATTAACAGATTTGTGTTTGAAACATTGATCTCATGGAAACTCCTTTCATGTAGTGTTGGCAGAGGTGAAACTAAAAATCGTTTATCATTCCTGGGAAACTGTCCATGAATTGGTATCTGAGACAACACATCAACCTGTGGATGTATTTCTCTAGAATATTAAAACTAATATTTTAAATAATGTGTTGAACCAGAGTACCATGCTCATCTCCTCTCCTTATGTGGTGTGTAGCTGAGAGAGTCTGAGCTGAACAGTGTGAGCTAATACTTAGTGGCTGAGTCCTGATGATGGAAATCATGGTGGGCAGTTGTGTGGCAAGGCTTCCTATGGGAAGCCTTGCTGAAAAGCACTGGTTTTCAGAGTGAGGGCACACCTCCCAGGGGGGAAGAGCCTAATGGAGTCTTGGTCGCTTGGACCCTAACAAGACTCATACCAGAGAAGGAGGTATTGTGGAGGTGGTGCTGAAGTGCAGTAGAAAAGATAGGAAATTGAGGCAATGGTGATTCACTCCAAGAAAGTTTTAAAAACCTGTCTCAATAGCTTTCTGGGAGCACCCACCAGTCAAACGTCTTTATACAGCTCTCTATTGATGCAATTTAAAAAGTGCTGGTCTTTTTCTCTCAGCCTCACTTGTTGGACTAAGTTGCTTCATCAACTCATTCTAGTTGTACTGTGAACTGTAATTTGTCCCTTTTGGTCTTCCTTTGCCACCTTGGCTTTGCAAGGCACTGACAAGCTCTGCAGCAAAGTAAATCAGTGAAATACAGCTCACCTTCTCTGACCTGGGTGTAGAAATTCTTGCATGCTGAGGTGTTGTTTTTTTTTTTTTCAGGCACAGCTTGCTAGGCAATTATTTAGATGAGTCATAATACATAGGTCTAATTTAATCTGTAGTGTGTTCTTTGAATTTGTTGGCACCACGAGCTCCATTAGTCTACTTGTTTCTGACAGGACTTAATGTTTCTTGTTTTAGGATATTTCTGTGGTCTTGGGTACCTCAGATATGTGCTATGGGACCTGCATGAATTTGGGGTTTTTTTTGTGGCACTTTGAGTTTTGGCTTCTCTCTTCAGGAGTACTTCGCATTTTTCTAGAAACAATTAATACAATCCTGAGGATCTTCTGTTCTTAATTTCATAAAGTCTGAGTGGATGTAGAAATTTGTAAGCTTGCTGCAATGGGTTTATTTGCTTTATATTTGTCCTGGTAGTTTAGGAAGCTTTCAGCTAGCTGGATTTTGATGTAGTGGTAGAGCTAAGTGCTCTTTATGTTCTTTGTTTGAAATTCCTATTATAAGAAATTTTCAATTCACTGTAGTTATTCCTGTACCGTAAATACTCCTAAACTTATTTCTAAATTGATGTGTATGATCGCCAGTACCTTGCTTTGTCAGGGTAACATTTGTCTTGCAGGGGGAGGTAAATCTGTCCAGCAGCTAAGCTCACACCAGGTGTTTGCTTGCTTCATCCACAGTGGGATGAGTGAGAGGATTGGAGGAGAAATGAGCAAAACTTGTGGGTCATGATGAAGCTCTCCCCCTGAAACAGCAGGAGAGAATAACTGAGAGCAAAAGCAAGAAAAACTCATGGATACAGACAGTATAAATGAAGGAAAGGAGAAAATGAGGGCAAGCAATAAAAAGGCTATCACTTTATCACCTTCTACAAGCAGGGGGATTGCTGGCCAGTCTCTGAGCAAGAAACATTTCAATAAAGCCATAGCCTTTTATATAGAGCGTATTGTGTGGCATGCAGTGTCCCTTTGATCAGTTTGGGTCTGCTATCCTGGATGTGATTCCTCCCAACCTTTTGCTCACCCTTAGCCTAGTTGTTGTTTTAGGGAGTGGAAGAGCAGAGCAAGACACAGAAGGCCTTGATGCTGTTCAAGCACAGCTCAGCAATAGCTAAAACATTGGTGTGATATCAATACTGTTGATATTGATGTGGTACTATTTTGATAGCATATCCAAAACACGGCACTGTATGAAGAAAATAAATCTCATCCCAACCAAGCCAAGTACTCTTCTATGGTTATAGTACCATCAATGAGTTAAATTAATTGCCTCATTTTATTTTATAGCCTATTAACTGCTGTTTTTGAGGTTCTCTTTAAACTTGCATCATGTAACAACATGTTAGTTCTAGGTTCTTCCTCAGAGTATTGAAGTTGATATATTAATTATGTGTATTTGATAGGTTAATTACTTTAATTATGGCCTCCTTGAATATTAAAGCTTCTTTGTATGTGGGTATATTAGATAAAATCTTGGCAGTGTATCTTAACAAAAACTGCAAAAATCAACTGGGAGAGAAATGTATTTGCTTGAGGTCTCTGACAATGCTAGATTACTTCAATATTTAGGTTTCTTTACTTAAATGACTTTTTGTCAAGCTCTTCTTACAAGCAAAAGCATTACAAAAGAATTCATCACAAGTGCCCAAGCTGCTCAGTTCAACTTCTATCAGTTCTAGCTGCTATGCTTCTAATGGTTGTATTTTTGAGATGTGCCCACAACAAGTTGTGTTTAGCTTAAGTAGCTATATCATGGTCTTGAGTCTTATGAGGAGTGTGACATTGAGGTGGCCAAAAATGATCAGGATTGCTTGCTGGTCAATTTTGTCACCTCATCTTGGAAAGCTGGACGATGGCTGTCACTCCCCCAGAGGCATTCCTATCTTTTGGTGACTCCTTGGTTCTCAGCTGTCCTTTTGTGAGGGACAGCATGGACCTTATTCTATGTCTCAGTCATCTAGCATTGCTTATGGGATTGTTTGTAAAAGTTAGTTATTTCAGTTCCTCCATTAGCAAGCAGATAATATTACAACTAGCTACATTAATTTGAGCAGTTAATTAAAAACTCCTAACTAGATGGCACCGAATTGTATATGTAAGAGTTGGATGTTACTGAGGTAACCTAGGGAACACTGAGTTTGGTTTCCCTAAAAGAGAGGGGAACAGTAGAAGACCATGAAACCTAATGCTCAGATCATACTCTCTACTTCACTGATAAGTAGCAAAAGATTCCAGAGTACTGGGAGCCTGCCAGTGAAGAACAGAGGCTATGGAGTTGGGCAGCAGGTGGCCAGACTGCTCATGACAGAAAGAGTAATGGGAAGTGTAACTTCCCTAGGAAGAGATTATAAAGGATTGCTGTAATCCAGAACCTCATTAGAAAGACCTGAATAAAATCTGGAAGAGAGGTGATTTCACTTAGAAGAGACCAGTCAATAAATATGTTGTATTGGTACACTGCTTTGCACAGACATTGTTGTGGGGTTTTTTTTCCGGCTGAAAAAGTCAATTTAGATTCTATTAGAAACTGTCTGTTGTTGTTGTTTAAAAGCCTGGTCAGTTTCTGGAGAGCTCAGGATGTCTAGACAGATGTAGTTAGGGAAGCCATCTCTCTAGGTGGAGTCTGTCACTGATGGCAGCAGGCAGCACACGGGCTTGGTGCTTGGCTTCCTCAGTGAGCCTGGGGTGCTGGCTAGACACTGGCTTCTTGAGAATCTGCTGGCAAGGAATGGTGCACTGTGATGGTCTTCCCTTCTGCTGTTGTATAGGAGAGTCATACTTGGTTTTCATCCTAATTATAAGATAGGTGTTACTAGTGGATTAACAAGTTAAGGACTTTTGATTAATTCTTGAATCAGAAGCTTTAGCAGCTGGTAAGGAATACTTCACCTGCCATCCCTGTCCTAGGTCATGCTCTCTGTGTGGTCAGACAGCTAGCACTTACAGGCAGTCTAGGTTGGCATTTTTTGCTGCTTTTGCAAAATATCATCTGTGCACAATGAGACTGAGGCAGTCGAGTGTGGATTTTTGTCTAGATGACTTTTGGTTTGGGCTGTTGGCCATGCTGTTGATCAACTCACTCATGAGTATTCCCTGGTGTCTAGAAGAGTTGAGTTCAAACTCCAGCCTTTCTGGAAGGATGTAAATATCATCTCCCTTTCATTAATGTTTTGTGGTGGGCTCAACCTGTTGAAGATACTTACAGAAGAAGTATGGTTGTCTAAGTCTCCTGCCCATAAGAAGCCATTCTGTGATTTTATTTTTTCCACCATCCTATGTAGGATATTATGGTGCAGAGCCGTAAACTGATCTGCCACCTTGCTTCTAGTTCAAAACTGAAAGGGAAATACTAGAAATGCATGCAGTTCAGTGATCAAGTCACTTCTGAAGTAATGCTGTGGGGAAAAACTATAAGGATATACTTGATGCTTGTTTTTTCACTTCTCTGCAACTCATAATGATCATCTGAGTGCAAGCTGGGTAGAACAGAACGGTTGTACGGTCCAAATTTGTCTTGCGTGGTAGCTTGTCTTTTAGTGACCCAATTCTGTTGTGTAGGGGACTGTGTCATTCCTTGGTAGATTCTTTTTCATGCTTTGCTTGCTGATCCATTTGAAACATCTTAAATGAGAGTTTCTGCAGCGTAATTGCAGCCTGAAGCAAATTCTCTCCTGTTAGCCCAGGACATCAGCCCAGAACTGGCCTGTTATTTAAAGCTGGATAGTCAACTGCCTTATTTCTCCAACACTAAAAAGTTGTTTGTTGTCTTCATATCCTATGGGGTGGTACAAATTGTGTAGTACAGTGAAGTCCACTGTAAGCTCATTACTTCTGAATTCAATAAAATCCTGTAGTGTGGGCATAATTCGATACCTTTCCAAATGCTGGAACTTAAACCACTTTGTAAGTAATATTTCTTACTCATTCATGGATACAAAGGAGAATGTTTCTTATTTTAAATAAAAGTATTTTACAATTTTGTGTTGTAAATGTCTACATTCAGTTGCTTGCTATCTGGATCTTTGTGACTTATTTTCTTGTCTGTTGTTTTATCTAAAAAGGGATATGTGTGAAGTAAATTAATCTAAACAGTTCCATCATCTAAAGCCAGAGAGAATGCTTCTGTCACACTGCAGCTCTGTAATTGCCCTCTAGAAAAGATTAAAGTACATAAATAGGAAATCTGGTTTTGCTTTTTCAACACAGCTAGTGTTACAGTGAGGTTTTTGTATTGTCTCTGTTCTTTTTGGGGCACAAATTGAAAATAGAAATGATGGCAATAATCCTTAAGTCATTACTGGCTCTTCTGAATGATGCTAGGAGTAAGATTTTTGACCGCATTTAAAATTAGCACTTTTCTCAAGCTGCCCATGTTCTGACTCTGATGTCCAGATGGGAACCCCAGCCCTACTCTGGATGTAGCTGGTCTGTAGCTGCATGTGCTGCCATCGGCTGAACCAGCCTCATCAGTTTTCTGGAGGAAAGCCAGATGCCATAGAGGTGTCTAGATCCAACCTAGCAGAATGAGTATGGCTTTCCTTCCAAATTCTCTCCAGTGTGATAACTGCATGTATGTCACTCCAACTTAAGGAAGAAAATTTGAGAGAAGTTCTTTCTATTTTTCTTGAGAAAGAGGGAAGAGTAAGGTCCAGCTTGTTCTGTGGATGCTTAAAAACATAGTTGACAGATAATACTTAAAACTATCACCCTCCATGATCCCTGGCTTGTTTCGAGGCATGTTTGGTCGCTTACTAACTTGGTAGATGGACTCCTGAGGTTTCCAGGCCTTTAGTTTTTTCATCTCCTTCCTCTGTGAGTTTAGCCAAGAACCCTGGCAGGGATGCTTCTCCCATTCCCACTCCTGTGTTTATTGCCATGTCTAATCATTTCTGTTTAATTTACTGGCTACCTTATGTGCACAGAAGTAACAACTTGAGAACCAGCTGAAGTTTTAATCTAGCAATTTTCCCTCCTAGCTGCCTTCTCAAGCTTCAGTCTTCAGGAGGGGAAGCTTCTGTTTTCTCCTCCCCGTTGATCCCCTATGAAGAAATTCTCTTTGTGTGTGAATGTTGTCTGACAGTAATGAATGTTCCAGAGTATGAACTTCTCCAAGCTGGTATGGAAAAGTTCCTTAAGTTTTTGTTCTGATTGCATTTCCCACAAATACTTCAGTAGTTTTATTTATAGATCCAGTTGGCTTTCTGTTCTGACATGCTGGTAGGAGGTGCATTATTTGTTTTTTCTTGGTTTTTTTTTTTTTTGGCACTTTACCTGAGCCTTTGTTGTTTCAATTTGATAGACCAGAGTTTGTTCTTTATCATCTATACATGGTACATCTCTAGCTTCTTGCAGAGTATTGCCTTAATAGCCTTCCTTCCCATGTTCTTTTTCCTTTGTTTCTGAAGTCTGTTTTTGTTAAGAAGAATAAACTCATTCCAGTCCTCTGGCATGGGAACCTGAAATAAATTTGTGTTTTGTTCTAAGTGTTTAACTCATTTAACAGTAAGGCCTTCTGGGAGATGCTAGGAATTTATCCAGTGTGCTCACCTTAATGTATCTCACAGGATCTGATGTGTGGAACACAACATACAGGTAGCATTAAATTTGCTAAGCTGCATCCTGGAAGATCTCTGACCAGCTTAAGCTTAGTAGAAGCTGCCAGAGCTGCCTGAGAGCTGGGGAGAATAAACTGAGCTATTAACCTGAAGTGCTGTAAGTACCTACTTCTCTTTTTAGGCAGCTTGAGCTGATGTAATGTGTTTTAGGCTTGCGTTTAGTTTAGACTGAAGTAACTGCTTAGAGGAAAGTTCAGCATGCTGTGAGTACATGGTGCATCTGTACAGTCACAGTCTCATGTTTGGTAAAGTGTTCATATGGATAAGGGGGGCTGCTTCCAACACTATTTCTGTTGTTTCTTTTTTGTTTTTCTTTTTTAGAAGGAATAGAAGGTTGACCTATGCTTCAAAACTGTTTGGAAGTCTCCTTGTTATGGGAGACCAGTGCAAAAGATGATCATGGACATCCTTGGTTACTTCATAAGGGTGTGGAGGGAATTACTGGTGATAACTCATGTGTGAGACAAAGGTGGCTCTTGAAGGAAATGGGAAGATCACGTGGCTGGTTAAGCACTAGAGAATTCAGACAGTATGTAGTCCAACCAATTAATCCATCCCCACCATGCCCACTAATTATGTCCCTCAGTGCCATATCTCCATGTTTCTTGAACACTTTCAGAGACAGTGACTCCCCTGGGCAGTGTGTTCCAATGAATGTGTCACCACTCTTTAGGAAAAATTTATTCTCCAAATATTCAACCTGAACTTCCACTGACACAATTTGAGGCCATTTCCACTTGTCCTGTCACTGTTACCTGGAAGAAGAGATTGACCCTTACCTTGCTCCATTTTCCTTTCAGGAAGATGTAGAGAGTGAAAAGGTCTCCCCCGAGCCTCTTCCAGACTGAACAATCCCAGTTCCCTCAGCTGCTCACCGTAAGTCTTGTGCTCCAGACTCTTAAAAGCTTTGTTGCCTTTCTCTGGACACACTCCAGGGCCTCAGTGTCTTTCTTGTAGTGAGGAGCCCAAAACTGAGCATGATACTCAAGGTGTGGCCTCACCAGTGCTGAGTGCAAGGCTACGATCATTTCCTTTGCCAGGAAATGACAATTGAAGACAAGGGTGGGTGCCTTTGAACTTCCTGATGAACAAAATCTCCAAGCTCTGTGAAAACAAACAAACAAAAAGTTAAAACCTAGTGGTTTTTGGAGGGGTAGGGTTTTTTTGTGTGTGTGTGGTGAAATGGTATTTTTGAAGCTCTTAAATGATGTAATGCTGAGGTAGAAAGTTCTCTACTGTAATAAAACACAACAACATTTCTTCTCTTGAAGTGCTATGTCTTCATTCTATATACAGAAATGTTTTCCATGTTATTGGCAGTTGTTACAGTTGGAGACCCCACCTGGAATACTGCATCTGGTTCCGAAGCCCCCAGCACAAGTAGGACATGGAGCTGTTGAAGGAGGGTCTTGAAGATGATCAGAAGGCTGGAGCATCTCCCTTTTGAGGACAGGCTGAGGGATCTGGGGCTCTTCAGCCTGGAGAAGAGAAGGCTCAAAGAAGACCTTATAGCAGCCTTCTAGGACCTGAAGAGGCCTACAAGAAAGTTGGAGGAGGACTTTTATAAGGGTATGTAGTAACAAGACAAAGAGAAATGGTTTTAAACTAGAAGAGTGTAGATTTCAACTAGATATTAGGAGGAAATTCTTAACTGTGAGAGTGGTGAGACACTAGAACAGGTTGCCCAGAGAGGTTCTTAATGCCCCCTGTCTGGAAGCATTCAAGGCCAGGTTGCTCAAAGCCACATCTAGTCTGGTCTAGGTGTAAAGGGGTTGGAACTAGATGATCTTAAAGGTCCCTTCCAACCCAAACTATTTTATGATTAGTGTATGGGTCTGTTAACTGGTTGTACTTAGGTTTTTGTCAGGCTTTGGTAGTTTGTGTGGGAGAATTCTACCTGTTAGGTTTTTATCTCAAATCTTGTGGCTAGTGACAGATGGCCTGTTGCTGTTACAACAGCTGCTCCACCTCTCTCCAACATCAATTACAAGAAGTTACATACAGTTTAGGAAAACTAGTCCTGGGGCTATTGGTGAGGATGACCATTAAGATAAAGGCCATAGAGGGGAGCAGGGGTGAGGAAAATGTGCATGGTTAACATGTTTCCTAGGTTACTTTCTGATTTTGTGTGCTTTTTTTTTTTTTCCCCAAGAGAGAGAAAGGGGATGAGAGTGAAATACTGATAATGCTACAAAGGTGCCACACCCTAGTGCTACAGCAAGAATTATTGAGTGTGCTGGAAAAAGAGAGGACCTTTGGATCCTTTTTGCTCAATACAGTACAGCTCAACTGAGTCATGTTGACTACATGCCTGCTTCTATCCCATCACAGCTCAAAACAAAAATTATATTTGTTTAACATGTTATTACAAATCAACTGTAAGTAAGTTCAAATTATTTTGCAGTTGGCTAGTTAATACAGTGTAGTACGTAACTGGTAGCTCACTAATGTGTGTTGACTATTTGCCATCCTCTCTCCCTAGCCTCAGTTCCTTTTAGGATCACCTTGTAACACTTGTCAGTGTATGGGGTAAAGATAAGCAGTCTTTGAAAGATTAGCTGGTCTGCTCAAACATAGGACTCTCTCAAAGTTACTTGATACAGGGCTGGCTTGGCTGTTTCTTTCAAAAACCACTGGAGTTGTTCATGCAGATAAATACAAATGTGTACTTAAATGCTAGGCAAAAACTTTTGAGTATACTTCTGATAATTTTCACGATGATGCCATCATCATCATCATCCATGCCATGATCATGTCAGTGTTTTAAGTGTGGCCAGTGGAGGGTTTTTGCCTCCCTCCTGGCTAGAGATGTTGGAAATTTCATTTTGCCTTTTCAAGAACATTAGGATTTGCACTGATCTTGCTGGTGGCAGATAAAATTTGAGCTAAGGCATCTTTGAAGTCATACTTGTAATTGATCGCTAATTTTATTTCAAAACTTTTCTTTCTCTAAAAGCCAAGTCTTGCTGACTCCTGTAGAAATGTCATGGATGGCTGAAAATCTTTAATGTATTCTTCACCTCCAGTGCAAGGTTTAGGGTTGCCAAACCCTTCCCAAGGATTTGTCCTGGGAAAGTTCTTGAATATATGGGCTAAAACACTGACTACAATGAATGAGGACTGGTGTGTGCCAAGCCAAATGCTTGTAAAAGGCAGTCATAGTTGCCAAGTGCTTTTGTGGACTGTGTCAGTTTGCATGTCCTATGGACTTCTTGCATAAAAAATCATGTATATTTCTAGACTCTTGCATTCTGCAAGGGCTAACACCTGTTAGATGAACTTTGTATTGAACACCTTAAAGCTGTAACTATCATTTAGTTTTTCTAAGGATCATCCAGCATGGAGGGAAAAATTTTTCATTTGTTAGCAAGTCACAAATGCATGCATATGGCTTGAACCTGTCTTGTAACCACTTGTTCTTACAACTTACCTCTTCTATAATGGGTTCAAAAATACTTTTGAAGGAATTGAGCACTCACCCTGGTAAATCCTTTATTTGCTTTGAGACTGTAGCTCTATATCTAAAATGTTCCTGTTGATCAGTTGACTGTGAGACAATGGACTGGTCTGAGCCTGTGTTGCAGCCAAACTGACTTGTACTGTGTGCCATCCTGCAGGGAAGCCAGCTGTTTGGAGAGGCACCCTATTAACAGTCGGTAAAAAAAGCCACCCTTTGTGTGTGCTTTTGTCTCTGAGGTCATACTCGTTAGACTACTGAAGCTCAGAGACTATACTCTGTGGCCAAGCAATTAAAACTGCAGCGTGAGTAGAGATGAGCTTGTGTGATGTAATTTCTTTTAGCCCTGTGTCTTCAAGCTACTAGCCATGTGCTGGAAGATTGTCTATATAATTAGAAGCTGACTGCCTAAGGATGAGCTCTCATCAATGTGAATCAGTAAGAAACTCTTTTCTTTCTAATACCCTTATACCAGTGGGTTTTTTTCCCTGTCATGGAAGACTTGCATCTTTCTGAATTCCACAAGTAAGTAAGTAATGCCACACAAAAGAAGACTTAATGATTACAGAAATAGGGATTGTAGAGGGATTTTTGGAGATCATCTAGTTCAGCCCCTCAGCTACAGCAGGTACCCTGCAGTAGGTTGCACAAGGAAGTGTCCCAGTGGGTTTTTAATATCTGTGAAGATTCCTTCACAACCTCTCTACTCCAACAGGGTAGCCTGTTCCAATCCTCCGTAACCCTCAAAGCTATGATTTTTTTCTCACATTCAGATGGAATTTCGTGTGTTCCCATTTATGCCTGATCTCCTTGTCCTGTCACTGCGCACCACTGAAAAGAGCCTGACCCCATCCATCTACGTTTTATGTATTTATAGGCATTGATAAGATCCACCCTCATCCTTCTCTTCTCCAAGCTGAACAGCCCCAGGTCTCTCAGCCTTTCTTTATTTATAAGGGCAATGCTCCAGACCCCAGTCCTCTCTGTGGCCCTCCACTGACTTCTTCCTAGAAGTTCCCTGTATTGCTTGAACTGGAAAGCCTGACACTGAACATGGCACTCAAGATGTGGTCTCACCAGGGCAGAGTAGAGAAGACTGATTACCTCCCTTGACCTGCTGGCCACACTTTTTTTTTTTTAATGCATCCCAATACCTCATTGGCCTTCTCATGGCTGTTCCACTGCGTAGCTTAGAATTTTACAACACTGCAGGAGCTGCTAATTTTTGTCAAGCCTTGTAGCAGAAAAGCAGTTAAGGATTTTGATTCTAGTCTGTCTAGCTCTTATCTGCATGTGCTTTTAAAATGGACTTCAATCTGTCCTGCCTTTGTTAATCTCCATCCTTTCTCTCATAAGAATAGCTTTTCATTGCTTTAATTCTTTTAGCAGCCCTCTTTCTGCCTGATCTGGGTGTAGTTCTGTAGGTCATCTGTGACAGTAGAATTTTATGTTCCAGGTGAGTCCATTGCTGTGCATGGTATACCACTTTAACTTTCAGAAGATCATTTGTAGAACTTACTAGGTTTGCATTTTCCATTTTTGATGGTTGAATCACAGTTCTGGCTTCAAGCCATTTCTGCATTGTCTGTGGGATAGTTAAGCATTTCTCATTTGCCAGTGAATGATCATTCAGCATTTGTTATGAATTCTTGTTGAACCAACAAGTATTTCATCTTATGCTTCATCACATGGAATCCTATTGTATTTATTTGATTTCTTTCCAATTTAAATTGATTTATTTTTTTTCAGTGTCCATGTACTGTGCCTGCTGGTTTTGCTTACTGACCCATGAGAGAATGTAGATTAATGACTGCAGCAACAGACTCTGCAGCAGGCCTTTAACTGTCCACTGGGTCTAGCTCTTCTCCCTTGGAGTGAGCAAGTGAGAGGTGATTCATGCCCACTTGGCTCAGAGCTGATGCCCCTGCATCCCTTGCAAATATCAGAGTACTGTTTCACCGAGGCCCCAAACCTTTCCTAGACACACTCAAATGATCTTGCTGACTTATCTTTGCTCAGGTGCGATTCAAGAGTTGGTTTATCACTGCCAAGCTTCTCCTCCTGTAGTGCACTGACCAGAGTCATTAGGCTTATGCCACGTGGCAGTATCTCTGCTTAGCAGATCTGATTCAGAGAGATTGAGACTCTTTCCACCTAAGTCTTTTCTCCACAAATGAGGGAGGTACCCAAACTGTTTGTAGTTATGCAGACAGCCTGAGAAACTCAGCTGTCACCAGCACTGTTTGATCCTGTCTCCCCACCCAAATGCAGTGTAAGCCTGGTTCCCTAAGCCAGCCTTTTTATGTTTTTAGCAACCCAAATCAGGGTCTGGCCTACCCAGTTTTAGCAAGCAGGAAGGGTGGAACATCCTGAGATCACTTGCCTGCTCAGCGCAAAGAGATTTTCCATGCATTTACTGCAACTAAGCATTCCATGTTTATGTGTTCTATTTGTGTAAATATGTGAAAGTACTGGCACCAGGGTGACACTGATCTTTCTATTTTATAAGAAGTCCTTAAAATGCTGTGTTATGGCTAATAAAAATTCTGAAGCACAGTGACTCAAAGTTTGCAGTAGAAAATTGCTTATTATACAAGATAGTCTGCCCTGTCATGGGGAGCAGTCTGTCTTACAGCGGCCAGTGTTAAAAGTACCCTAAGCATGATCTGTGCATTGCTCTGTTTCCTGCAGAGGATGAGACTACAGGCTTACCAGAAAAGTCTTTCATGGTTGTTGGTAGTCTTCACTGCTGGGACAATTTGGTCTTCAAGAATAAGTCCTCTCTGAATATATGAGCTGTGAGGTACCAGAGATGGAACTGAGTTGTGCATACATTTGTACACAGCCCTGTGTTTTTACAAGTGGCAGTCTAGTGCAGCTCTCTGCAGGATGGACAAGAGTGAGAAAATGCACCATGATCTCTTTGCTCTGTATTTCCTGAAACTGGTATTTATCTAGTGGTACTGTGACATTCTCCTTGGTGTGGCAGGAAGGGTTCTGGATCCATGAGGCTACAGGGTCTGCTGGTCTTGTATTGCATGTCCAGCAGTTCAAGTAGTGATATACTTCTTTTTGTTTCTCTGAGCCTCAAATCACCTGACATCAACTTCTGGATGCTAAAACTGGGTGTGGGAATGACACCAATTTCTTATATTTTTCTCCACTTTTCTGAATTTAAATGCTTGCTATTCATGGCAAACATAATGAATAAATGTTCCAAGGTGTGCTTTACCATATCTCTAGATTCTCATCTGCTCTATTCTCTGCCATCACCTTTACTTTCCTTTTTTAAAAACCTGAGCTGTGCTCAAGATCATGACCCCTTCTATTTCTTTCAGTCTCTTTTTTTCATACAGACTCACAGTAACACATAGGTATTTTGTCATGACAAGCACGTTCTTGATTTCATCCTTTCCAATATGTTAAACAGAAAACAATATCTTTTGAAGTCCTTTTTTCATCACTAGAGATGAACTTAAATCCAGAAACAAATTATAAGGAGAGATTTTTTTTCTTGATCCCTTTGCTCTCCTTTTCCACTCTTGTTACTTTACCTTTAACAAATCTTGTATTTTAGTCTTCCAAGCATATGCCTCACTTCATGTACCTCAATTGCCCTCCTACAGTTATGGGCAGCAGTCTTTAGCTAGTGGGCGTTAACAAAATGATGATGACTTGAATCAGCTGTAGACTGATGCCTGCATATCTGTTTCTAATTCTGCACTAATTTCTACCTGGACAACTCATTACAAGGATGATTGTTTTTGCTTTTCTGCTGTTAAAGATTTGCCCAAGGAGAGGCTAAACACTATAGCAATAGGCATGTATATGTCTCAATCTTATTTAAAGAAGAAAATGCGAACAGTCATGGCAAACGCGATGGGGAAAAGCTTCAACAACCCTTGTGACAATAACGATGACACATTAGTATAGCAAGATCTTGTTAATGGCTTAGTGTTTAAGACAATTCTTCAGCTTTCTGCAAGTCAGGGCAGTTCATGATAATGTGTGTTTCTCAATTAGGGAAGAGATTGACAAGGCAGAAGGAGTCTCCAACCAGAAAATTACTTCATGATAATGCAGAGGAATTTTTTTTTAAATGCCTTAAGTGAGAGATTGAGTAAATGCAGCTTGACTCAGTCCTAGGTGAATCTATACAATTTGTTTTTAAAAGAGCAGGAAGTAAAACAGAATTTGGGAAGAAAAAAAAAAGTGGAGTCATCAGTCTTAAAATAAATAAATAAAAATTTGTGTACCCCTGTCTTTGGATCTCTCCCCCATTTGCTTTTAATATGTGTGAGTTGAGTTTTGTTGGTAGCACAGCAATTTGCAGGTATAACTGAGGATTTCTAAAAACCCATTGGTTCAGTTTGCTTGTTCAGTAATCTCTACTGTAAGCAATCTGCAGCTTGTACACAAGCTATTTAGACTGTTCACTGTTGAACGGGGCATATCCAGTAGCTTGTGCTGATACCACTGTAGCGGAATGGCCTAATCCTGCTAGTATTATTACTGATCAATCAAAAAACTGTTAAGAGGAGTTATATCTAACAAACACCTTTCCAAAGGTTGATACGGGATTTAGCTTTGGTCGTGGCTTTCTTCTTGTCTCCTTTGTGCAAAGAATGAGATTGAAGTTGTGGGATGTTTGGTCTTTTTTGAGTGATGCTAAGGATACCAGAGCACTTATGAAACAGGCAGAGTACTGAGACCTTTCTGGGAAGTTCAGCTCTCTGTGAACCGCATAGGAAACTTTTGTGCTTATGGAAGGTATCTCCCTATGAGGACTGAAGCTGTGAACCTGTTCTGGGAGTCAGTTGCATATTTACCCCTTCAAGAATTGTAATCCTCAATAGCAGAATTAGGTTTAAGTAATACATATGCTTTACTGTCAGAGTCTCTGTTTATAGAGACCTTTTAAGGAAAAAAAAAATAATCTAGCTTTGTGTAATGTTTCTTCCAGCTTCTGTTCCCAGACTTACTGTGGTTGAGTGTTACTTTGATTCTCATGTTCAGAGTTTGCCTTTTTTGGAGACCTGACATGAGCAAGATGATCTGGTTTGAATGGTCTGTGGCCAGGGTGAGGCTAGAGAAGGCTCCTTGGACCTTGGCTTCTTGAAGAGAGAACTGAAGTAGTGGAATCTTTGTAAATGCAGGTATCTTCTCAGGAGTTCTCTGTCTTAATTTGAATTTAGGGTTGTTGTGAATGAAGTGGTCTGTGTTTTCTTGGCCGGTGATTATTACCTCGCTTATTTCTTTTTTCCATACTATTTATGAATACAATGAATAGAAGAGATTCCTATGAGATGTGACTTGGCTTCACCAAAAATCATTATCATTTTCCTCTCTTTCCTCTATTTTAATTTGTTTTTCTATCTTTAGCCTTTGTATCTCATGGCAGCTTAGGTCTTTTAAGAAGCCCTTTGTAAGACATCTTGCCTTATTCACTGGCTTGCTCAGGAATTGATGTAGGTTTTCAAAGCAGAACTTGGATTTACAAAATCTATTATGGTTCTACCCCATATAACATATTGATGGGAATACCTGTTATTTTTAATGCTTAGTTGCTTGTGCTAATTTAGCTCTTTTTGTGGATTTTAACTATGCTGTCAAAAGTGTTTGGGGTTTTTTGTGCATTTTTTTTCCAATTTTCCCCAGTCATCTGGCAGTAAAGTGGTATTGGGTGAGAGGCTGTATACTATCAGCAAGTCTAGTTTTATCATCCCTTACCAGGTTGAATGTTGTCTGTTTTCAAGAGCTATCTTCTTGCTGTTAGCTTTTCACTCCACTCTCTTCTACTGATAATTTGTGTCTAAGACAAATCATCTAGTTGGTTCTGACATGCCTCTACCTGGCTGTTTGTGCAATTTATGTGCCTAAATGTATAACCTTTTCCATTTTTTCATCTGTTTGGGAATATGCTTTTTTGTTCCCTGGTGTTAGTTATTTCCTTATGTATACCTTTGAGATTTTTGAAGGCTTTTTGATTTGTCAAGCAGGATGTGTTTATTCTAACAAGATGTCTTGAAATAGTTTGTATGTCTCCAGAGAACATGCAGTTCTTTTTAGGTTCTCCCGTTAGGTGCATTGATTTTTCTGTATGTATATGGTTGCTGTCTTTAAAATTGAGCATGGCAGTAGCTGGTCTTCTGGCTTTGGTCTCCCTGTAGAAGTGTTGACCTAGATGCTGATACTGTTCAGATACATGGTAGAAATATTATAAAGCAACTCTTGATTCAGACCTGACTGGTGCATAAAATTGCTTCCCATCTTGTGAGTTTCCTCACGGCATGCAGAAATCTAGTATTACCTGACTGCTCAGAGTAAGCATTTTAGATTTTATTTGAAAGTAATTGAAATAATTGTTCCCTGGTATTTTCCTTGTCTTCCTGCCACATTTCCTTTAGGCCACCTATATAGCTGTGTTTATGTCCTTGTTTAAGGTAAAGTATTCTGGGCCTGTGATACCACTATTTTCTCAGATAATTCTGTTAAACGTGGGAAGCATTGTTTTGGCTTTCTGTCTCTGCATCCTGTTCACAATGGACTTTCTTTTTTAACTTCTCTTTACTTTTTTTTGTTAACATGATGTGTTCTTTACTTGAAGATGCAGTGTCTACCATAGTGTTCAGAACAGTGTATCCTCTGTGAATCAAACTGCTTTCTGCTAGTCAATTTGTAATGCTTGTATGCTATTTCTGTTAGGATGTACAGGCGTTGTTTTCCTAATCATCATTTGCTAGGCTCCATCTACCCCCCAAGCTTCCCCAGTCCCTGATGATTCTGCACCTCTCTTTCTTATTCTGTTGCTTTAGCCATGCACTGAGACTGTTTTCCTACTGACTGTTAGGGGCGTTCTGGTCTTTGGCTTCCCACTTGGCATCCTACATTCTGCCTGCAGACTCTCTCTCCTTCCCTTACTTGTAGTGGTACCTATGCAGATCAAAATCTCTGTTAATTCCTCAGCATTTCCCAGTTTGTCCAGGCTTCTCTTCACACCAACAGGCACAGTCTCTCTGCAATCATGTGCTAAACCTGTTAGGTACTTGGTGATGGTTGCTATTTATCTGAGTTGGAAGGGACACTTAAAGGTGTTATAGTCCAGCTCCTCTCCAATGAACAGGGACATCTGCAGCTAGATCAGGTTGCATAGAGCCCTGTCCAGCCTGACCTTGAATGTCTTCAGGGATGGGGCATCCACTACCTCTCTGAGCAACCTGTCCCAGTGCCTTACCACCCTTACTGTAAAAAAAAAAAAACAAAAAAAAAAAAAAAAAAAAAACTTTCTTGTATCAAATCTAAATCTCCCCTCCTTTAGTTTGAAACTATTTCCCTTTGTCCTGCCACAGCAGACTCTGCCAAAGAATTTGTCTCCTCCTTACTTATAGCCTCCCTTTAGATACTAGAAGGCCACTATCAGGTCTCCCCAGAATGTTCTCTTCTCCAGGCTGAACAGCCCCAGTTGTCTCTGCCTGTCCTCGTAGGGTATGTGTTCTATCTATTGAATCATTTTTGTGGCCTTCCTCTGAACATGCTGTAACAGGTTCACATCCCTCCTGTACTGAGGACTCCACAAGACTTTACTGTCCCTTTATTCCAGCTGAAGTTTCTGTTGCAAAGAAGTATTGTCTATACAAGAGTGTGCAGGAGACAGAGGACCATTAGTCAAGGTTATTACATCCTTCACCAGTTTTGGTTCCTTCTTGACATTAAACTAGACCTGAAAAAAGCTTTTCCAATGGGTTGTTTTGCCTGCAGGTGAGAGTGTTCAGAGATTGCTGTGACACCTCCATGTCATGCATTCTTCCATCTGTGCCATGATAGCCATCAGAAAGAGCTCTGTCTCTGAGTATTTGGGAGTGCCAGAAATATTCACACCACCTGCACCACTTGGGTCAGGTAATCATATGACATTTAATTCTTTACCCTCAGAAATCCTCATCCTCTAGCTAGGCTTTTGTCTACACTTCCCTTGCATATCTAGACTGACTCAATAAAAGTTTGCCGTTATGGAGTGGAAATGCAGCTTGAGGTTTGAGTACTAAGAAACAATAACATGATGCATTATTAGTAACTGTGCTTACTGAATTTCATAATAAATTATGAAGATACCCTGACTGAATCTAAATTATGAGAAGCTAAAGCCTGTCGTTAGATGTTGTTTTGTACAAAAGAATCCAGTTATTTGTCTATGGACTTGGTGTAAGGTGAAAGCAAAAGCTCCAGTCAAATAAGAAGTACTTAGAGCAGCATGTTTCTTAGCTGGTGATTCCTGAGTTACAGAGGAGTCAGATGAAGGCCGTTCAGCAGCAGGGAAAGAATCCGTAGATGTTAGAAAATCTATTGCAGCAAAGCCAAGAAAGTATCTGCCACATACACAAACCTTTTAGTCTGATGTTCTGTCCTTTAAATTGGCTTTCTAGAACAAAACTGTGCATAAGGTTGTGTGGGCATTTATGTTTTTGAGCAAATTTAGTAAAGTTAAAATTGAGTACAGATTGACAAATGCTACCTTAGGTTAGTTTGTGCTTGTGATAATTGATTTCCCAATTAACTTGCCATAACTAGCACAAGTAGAAATGTCTATGAAGAGATGAATACCACATGTAACCTAGAAGATGTCTGTGGCTAGGAGGTCTCAGTCAAAATCTGCATTTAAGAAGCTAGAGAAGAATCACAGACTTATCCTCATAGTAATGACTACACACAAGTTCTTATCTGGCCAGCTGGGGCAAATGCAACTGAGCCTTCATCAACATACATTAGCTCTTTATTCGACCTCAGATTGAACACTGTCTCTCTAACACATGCAACTTTTTCATACTGGTCCTGACTATAATTTCTGTTTTTGTTTTGTTTTTTAATTATACCAAAGAAGGAAATAAGCTTTGTATCCTCACAAAATTTTTGTGTCTCTTCTGATTTGGGGTGTTGCAGGGCGTGTAGTTAATGCTCTGAAAAGGCTTTGGGATTCCTGGATGAAAGGTGTGATGAAAGAAGTGTACTGTTATTGTTTTAGGGGAGGAATCATGCTACTGGGTAAGCCTCTGTCACTGAGACTTGCTGGACTTGTTTGTTCTGACTTGCCTATGACTCCTTTCTTTCCTAATTCAAGCGATAAAGCCTCAAGTCTATGCTGAGATGCTGCACAGTGTGTTGTGGAGTTCAGGACGGTACATCTCTCAGACAAAAGACCCTCTTCCTGACCTCTCACTGGTACTCAAAGGTGAGCGCTACAGCCATCTAACTTGCTACTCGGTGGTTTGTGCAGCGTGGCTATATAGCTTATGGATTTTGTTGGGCAATTTCTGTGCTTTGACCAAGGTGGGGGTTGGAGAATGAATGGCTCTAGTTCTGTGCTGATTTCTGATTTGGGCTGCCTTCTATGCATCAGTAATCCTTATACTTCCCCCTTTCTCCTCACCCAAAAAGCACTTGTTTTCCAAGAACTTCTTGGCTCCTCTACAGTGTAGTACAGTGATAAGGCAAGGTGGTCCATGGCCATGGAGGGGTTTTGGGGGGCAAGTGAGAATTCTCTCACTGCACTGTAACTCTGATCTACACTTCTTGCTGCTGCAGTTAATGTGTTGAAGTCACAATTGCTGAGAGCATGGTATGAGATGGTAAGTAAGTTGAAGTCGTAAAAGTAGCTTCTTGTGTTTCTGTTTACTTTAGTGGACTTTTTTGCAGCCAGTGAAGTGTTAATATGTGCAGAATCCTCTTGGAAGTGTACCAAATCTTGTACCACACTGTTTTACCACCCTATCTTGGAATGAAAGTCAGGCAGAAAAAAACGTGGATACTATAACTACTTGTCTAGTATTTCACTACCGGAGTAATGTGAAAAGGGAGGAATGGCAGACAGAGTTCTTTTCAAAAGCTGAAAACCAGAGACCTACTGCTATATTCTGAAACCGATGAACTAATAGAATAAGGTAGTAGTCTATAGCCAAAGTGTAAAATGATGCAGAAGTGCAGAATCGTATTGTAAACTGATTGTGTTCAGCAGCCAAGTACTTAATTTCTCTTACACTATAGTGACCTCTCATACCTTCATGCAAGCTGTAAAGTCCTTAAGGATGTACCTTCTTAATTCTCTTAGAATTTGTTACAGAAGAGGAGAGTCTTTCCCAAAATGTTGTCTGTGACAATCAATTACAGAAAAATGTGCTATTAATCAAGTTCATTTCAGTTGTTAGCCTTGTTATGTCCCACAGATTGTTGTACAAATATGGTAGGCAGGCTCTATCCCAACAATTAAAGAACTTACAATCTCCTAAAAGCTATACATAAAATGAATGAGAGAAAGAAACAACAAAAATGTTTTGTGCTGATTGCCAAGTTGATTGAATAATCAGGGAAGACTGTATGAGCAGCATTTTGTGTTGTCTTAGTCTTTATGCCAGAGGCTAACTGCTGCTCTTGAATCTTGCTGCAAAGACAAGCTGTTGTCTTTGCCTAGCTGTAGAGAGTTCCTGAGAAGCAACAAGACCTTAGAGTTTGGCAGTTAAGGGGAGAAGTAGAAGAAAAACACTAGATTGATGTGATTGCTTATGGCAGAGGTGGGAGTGGAATTAGCATTGTTAGCATGGCCATGTGCTTTTGCTACTGGTCTCCTGGGGTTAACCAGACATACTCTAATTGCTGCCATTTCCTATCATCCTGCCAAAGAAGGTTGCTTCAGGGATATAGTTTAATGTTGCACTTACTGAGCCAGCAGGTAAGTTTGTTCAGTTGTCTTGTGAAACACCCCCATTTCTACAAAGTGATTGGAATGATTGTGGGACTGTGCCTGAATCCTAGAATGGAAAACTGGGCGTGACTTAAGTATGGAGAGACCCTCATCAGCATGTTTGCAGACCACATCCTTTTCTGAGAGTACTACAATATCATTGAGCAGGGATTGAACTAAACGTATTATAGGAAGACAATAGCAGGTCAGATGGCAAAATGGAAGGGTTGATATGATCTATTCTATGCCGAACTTGGCAGAACACTTTGAATAAATAGATGTTGCTTAAAAAAAAAAATCAAAAATGTTGGACCCATTTGAAAGCAAATATAGGTAAGAAGTGCTATGAAGGCTTAGGTTAAGAGATGAGAAAAAAATCAAGGGCAGATTCCTAAAACATAGTAGGACAACCTTCCCTGCTTATCCAGCACCTAGACCCTTTTCCCAGGACAGAGATGGCAGTTTGACTTCCTTTCTTCGTCTGAAATGTTTTCCATTTAACAAAGATCAGTAGTTCAACTCTAAGAGATGGCAACTCTTTCCATTCTCTCATTGATTTTGCAAGAAAGTTGTACTCCAGTAAAATTTCAGTACAAGTGTTTCATGATGTGTCAGTAACTATTAATATAGCTTTTTCTTGCTACATTTCACTTATTTTTAAAATATCCTATATCAGAGCTTGTCATACATGTATAAACACACCTTTACTGTGTTTATATAGAACCAAGTTATTTTTAAAGTTCATTTGGATGGCTTTTTCCATATGCAATAACTTTTTAATCATTAAAATGCTTTCTTTGGTGCAGAACAAAGATGTGTAAAGTGTGAGAATAGTAGTTCACATTTCCGGACCTAAATGAACCATGACAAGAGCTTGTCAGGTGCTACAGTCACTGGATCATTGTGGTCTTCTTGGAAGTGAAGTAGTTTTTAAATGAGCACTGACTGTTAGAGGAGATGTAGTGTTCGTTCATAGTCTCACTAAGTTTTGTTCTGAAACTTTTTGCTGTGTAGTACAGACGAAAAGCCTCCTGATATAGAATGTGAGGAGGTAGTTTTCAGAGCAGGGAGGACTCAGCCTTGCAAGTGGAGATCTCTTAAGGATTACTTTTGAGGAATTAAGGTTATTTTCATGCTCTCACTAAAGTGGCTCCTGTGCTGGAAGACAAGCATATTGGTGTTTCCTGAATTCTCTTAGATTTCTCTCTTGAGAATGAAATGGCAGGTTGGTGTAGTTTGGACAGTAAAATAATAATAAAAATATATATATCGATGTATGTTATAAGGAAAAGATGCATCTGTAAGTAAAGGTGATCAGATCATCTCTGCCTTTGCATTCTTCAGTACCACAGAGGAGTCACTGTTTCTTTAGCTAAGGGTGTGTAGTAGGGTGGAGCAGAGTTTTCTTGGTGACTGAAGCGTAGAGAAGATCATGCAGAATTCTGATCCCTGAACATAGGGGTGCACCTGCCACTGAACTATTTAACTACAGAGACAGCAGTCCAAGGCACAGAAATCCCTACCAGGTGGTTAATCTTGTAAAGCACGAGAATCTGCACTTCATGATATAATAGCAAAAAGGCTAGAGGAGTGAAGGAGCTAGTTGGTGATGTAATATGTGATTACTGACTGTGCGTAGTGGACGTAATCTGAACAAGAACTGGCTCTTCCTAACACCGTAGTCAGCCTTGGCATGTGCTGCTCCAGTGCAAGCAGTACATGCCCAGTGCTGCCTGTACTCAAGCTTTTCTTCCAAGATTATAGCTGCTTTTGGGACAAATAAGGCCATCTTTTCTCTGCTGTCTGATTCCTGGAATGGATGGCTAAAGATTGAGTATTTCTTATAAAGCTCTAAACAGAGAGCTTTTCCTTCCCAATGCCTTTGCACAGCTGGTGACTAGCAGCTCTGCTGCTGAAGTGAACAGAAATGATAGATGCTGCTTACTTATCTAGGTCCTGCACTTGAGCAGCACAGCTGAAGGATGTATACTGGCAGCTGTAAACATGAGGAGGTGGTGGGACTTGGTATTTTCACTCCACAAGTGATTTTTTCTTGTCCCTTTCTTTAGCAAGGTGGAGATAAGAGCATCCTTCTAAGCGAAGAAACTGGGATTTGAAGAGGTGTTTCTGCTTTAGTTTGTATGTCTATATACAAAGTAACAACTTATATGAATATAGAAATATATTAAGTGCTTCCTTTATATTATTTCCTTAGGACTGAATACTATGTGCTGCTGCAACTCGGAGATTCCATAGAAAGCAATCTTGACTAGCTCAGACTTTGAGGCTGGTCTCACATGCTCTACAGTCTGCTTTGCACAGACTTTTCAACAGAAACTAAGCCTGTCTAGTGGAAAGACAGGTAGATTTGCAGAAAACTTTTGCAAAAAAAACTTAGCAGTGAACACCACCTGTTTGAGAGCATAAAAATTTTCCTGTTTCCCTTCAGAAAAGCTCTGGGATACCAACACCCACTAGCTAAAACCAAGCTTTTGGGTGAGGAGGTTACTGTGTGAGTTGTTTCCAACTACCCCTTCTTTTGCTGAACACCTCTGTGTGCAGACTTCTCAGCTTCTTTTGTGGCTCTACCATTTTTTTTTTTCTTTTCCTGATTTGTTTCCTGCCTTGCCTTCCTCATAGCTTTGCCCAACTTTCTCGCCCTTAAGGCGGAGCGTAGAACTTCATTCATACTCCTGTGACTTCACTATTCTTTGCTGTCATAGGTTTGTGCATTGTGCCTTTACCTTCACTGCTGGTCTGTCCTCTGAGCGTACATCTTAAGCCACTGGCAGGTTTTGCTGTTATCCTGCTCTGCTGGCTCATTTTTGCTTTCACTGTGCTGCCTTGTCACCCCATGGTGAGAAAACATGTGAACCCTCCATCTCTCTGCCTGTCTGCTCATTACTGCTCCTTTCTTCTTGGGTGTTGCTCAGAAATGACTATGCCAAAGGCCTGAAAAGGGGGAGTATAACATCAAGTGTGTCTGACCCACAGCAAATGCAAACCTGGTTTAGTGGTAATAAAACAGTATGGTGACTGGTCAGCTAAGTGCCTCCTCCTCAGAGCTTGCTATTGCTGTGTTTCACTTCAGTCACCTTGAGGAATTATTCCACATGTTCTTCTAACAACTTGTACTAATGCCAACCACAGTGTAGAGACTCAGTGCATGGCTTGACAACAAGTACATAGCACACTGTAGAATTACTAGGATTCTGAAATAATTGCAGTTAAGACTTTGCATCATTATACAGCAATGTGCAAAGATGCAGTTTTCCTAGTGTTCTCTTGCCTAAAGCGGCACAAGAGGAAATAAATGGAAGGAAAAGGCTCATTCTTCCTTTATCCACATGTGAGTCAGGTTCCCAACCTTTTCACAGGTCTGTTGTTGACTTCTAGTGCATCACTAACACTGGGTCTTGTTGCCATGTGTTGACATGTTAGTAGATATTTCTCTCCTCTCTGTCAGATTGTCTGGCAGGAGCCACAGCACTGTCTCTTACAATGTATGCATGCTTTTGGTGAGAAGAAACCCACGCCTGGTAGGAGACCAATACGTGTTACTACTCATAACAGTGAAAAATAACTCAAAACTGTGTTTTACAGCATCTCTTATATTTCAGAGTGCAGAAGTTACTACATCAGTCAGGAATTATTACAGTCAAGTTCAGTTTAAGCACCTGTCTGGGCAGCCAACTGCACTTGAAATCTGTATAATATTTCTTGATGGGAAATAGTCTCTACTAGAGATACCTGCACTATTCTTGAGGCTTTTCTTAGAGGTGGATGTGAGATAACGAAGGCAGGTTGGAACAAGGGAAATTCTTACTAAATATAAGGAAAAAACTTGCTGTGAGGAGGGTGATCACAGACTGAACCAGGATCCTGAGAGGCTATGGGATCTCTGTCCTTGGAGATACTAAAAACCTGACAAAGCTTGGGGAAACCTGCTCTAATGGGAGCTTGTTTGAGAATTTCAAACCCCTAGTGTTCAGGGGCCTTTCCAGCCTACCTGCTTCTCTGAGTCTGTGTCAGTGAGCTGAGTTAAGCTGGGCCAGGTACAGTTTCGCTCAGGATGTGCTATTGTGTTTCTAACAGAGTTGAATTTTTACATATTTTCTTTTCCAATGCAGATATTGACTCAGATGGACTCAGGAGGGAGGAATGTGAAGCCATGGAAGATAGCTGTCATCATTGTGTCGGTGATAATTGGTCTGGCCCTCATCATTGGCTTGATTTCTTATTTTTTGTGCCATTGTAAGTGCATCATTTTGTTGTCTTGAGTATCTATTGTGTTTTGCTTGCTGTTGTAGTCCTGCCCAGTGATTTAATTATGAAATCCACTGGAGGTATAGAATCTGCATGAGAACTTATTAGATCCTGTTAGTCCTGTATTGACTGGAAATCCTTCAAGAATACTTAAAATATCACTTACTTGAATGGGGATTTAAAGTTTGTCCATTCGTCAGTTTGTCTTGCCCTGCTACCTCCACTGTTACCTATGGTTAGGCAATAACTGTGTGTTGTGTGGAAGCCCAGAAGTATGTCTTAACACTCAGGTGATGTATGCATAGTAATCTTGGTCTTGAACAAGGTTTTTGCAGAAACAATCTGGTACACCATTACAAAAAGAGAGGTTTGGGTCTTCTGGAGTCCTGATTGCCAAGGACTCTGTTTTAGTAGTAATTGAGTGATGCCGCTCTGTTCTCAGTCTACTGCTGAGAGGTGAGGGGTTTTGAAATTAATTCCTGCTGTGACAGAACTAGCTGTCTTGCTGTCTTTGCTCACCAAGATTCAGTGAGCCCATGGACAATCATAGGATGCTAGACAATGTAGTGGCAGAGCCGTAGCTTATTTTTGCAAATAGCTTTTTGCTATTTCTGTATTGTAAGGGCCATCAGCCTTCACCCGAGAGACAGATTTTAAACTTAACCCAGCTGCTGAATGAATGTGCCCTCTGAAGGGCAGGAATATGCCAGAAGGCATCTAATCTGATGTCCTTAGAGAAGATTTGTAATGAATGTAATTTAGAGCTGCTTGGGATGGTTGTAAGGGTGAAAGTAAGTCCTTAGCTGTGTGGTGTGGTAAGATGTCCCAGATCCCCCTTGCCTCACTGTGCTGTCCAGAGTTTGGCCACAGCTGATAATGTTGCAACCAGAGTCTGGGAGTCTTGTGCCATGCCCTGCACAGAACTATGGGTGTCTGACTTGTACTGAAGGAATGAAGCAGCTTGTCTTCTTCTTCTCTTATGTAGATCAGGACCGATATTACAATGCAACTTTCCTTATCACCAATGTCCCATATGACCTTCAGTATGGAAGGCAAACAACGGAGGAGTTCAGATACCTGAGCCAAGAGATTGAAACCATGGTAAACTAAGTTGTTTCTCTGTCTCTATCTGGCCTATGGTGAAGAGTCCTACAATTGTGTGGTTGGAAATAAGAGTCAGGGGTGATTGTGCTTCCTGCTCATGTACCTACATTATATAGACTATATTAGGCTATTCCAAGGGCAAAAGGTAGGAGAATTAAACACTGGAGTAAGTGGAGTCTCTTCTCTGGCTCTGCCATTCACCTGTGCTTAGCAGTTGTCTGCTACTGCCAACAGAGAAACTGTCAATGACAAGGTTAAATTTTAAATGCTTGGGAAATAGGGGAGATTGCTGGGGTGGAAGAGTTCTATTGAAAATCTGTCATGCATATGGCTCTCAGCATCATGGTGTCTGCGTGTCTTGCAATTTTTCTATGGTACCTATCTTTCCAAATCTTGTAGAGACAGGTTGGTGGTGGTGGTTTTGCTGCTTAGGGTGGATGGGAAAAACAGCACAATGTGATTAAGGCTGAGCTCATCAGTATTAAACGTTTAGTTCTCCTAGAAATAATCAGGATTTAGATGCCTAACTAGTATTAGGAGCTTAGTGGTTTTGCCACAGTTGCACAGGACTTGCACAGAGAGCAGTGAATGGTCCTGTATACCTTTACACCAAATCAAGGAGGATTTGGAAGCAGTCATGGACGTAATCAGTGCAGGAATAGCGTTTGACTGGTGAAGGATGTTCTTTGCTGACTGGTGATGTGGACTGTACCCTAGCAATTGCAGTGCTATTACTTATTGAACTTAGAGATCTGGGCACTAAAATTGCAGGTCATCCCTATTAAATAAGGACTACACTGTGGAAATCAGTAACTAAAAGCTCAACTGCCCAGCAGAGGAACAGTTTAAACTCTGTGATGCAATGTTCCAGTTGGGTCTATATAGGGTATAAAAGTAGAGCTGTAAGAGGTTGTTTGCCCTGCACATGCATACTGGCAGCTGTACTGTTGCTTAGCATAGCATTCTTTTCCTTTCAGCAAAGACACCAGAAAACTAGTATGGTACAGAAAAGAGACAAAAATTACTTATAAGGTGCACAAAGTACAGTAAGAAAGGCTTATACGGACAAAATAGCAAAAGAAGTCCTGGTAACTTATTTAAAGCAGAAAGTTGGGACTGCACGTCTTTCTGGGAACTGGTATGTGATCTGGCTCAGGACAAATTCACCCTGGATTGTAGAATCATAGTATCAGACAGTTCATCCCCATTGCCTCTTGTCCTGCCACTGGACACCACTGAGAAGAATCTGACTCAGTCTTCTATACAACCTTCTTAGTCATCTTCCAGTCATCTTTATATCCTCCCCAGTCATCTTCTGACTCTAGCTTTCAACAGGGAGTGTTAAATTCCTTGTTGCTTTCTCTGCACTCAGGAAGGAGGAATTATACAAGCAGTTCTTCTCTGCTCCACTGTAAACTTGTCAGCTTTGTCTTTTAAATATTACTGTAGTGGTAGAGAGACCTTGCTGTGTGCAAGCAGATAGTAAGCATGCATGCTGTCTGTTCCAGCAATCCTGTAATTGAAAAGGTGCCTGGAGAGTAGAACAGAGAGCAGAATTTGCTAACTCAACTGTTTATTTTGATTCTGCAATCTCCAATGGAAGTTCAGCAGTAGCTCTGATGTAGAAATGGGGCTCTAAAGGCAGTTTTTGTGTAGTAGGGGTTCACAAGACTGTTTCAATATGAGAGGATGCATGTATTACAGGTATATTTTGATATACTCTTTTCCTTTAACAGATGTCTGAAGTATTTAAGGGGTCCTTTCTGAGCCGCAAGTACATTAGGTCCCATGTTGTCACTCTAAGGTAAGTAACATGAAGGTCAGAAACAAGCAGAAATGTGATAAATATAATTCCTTCCTACCCCTTGACCACAGGGAATGTACATGGTTGCTTATGCTTGGATCATGCTAGCTGGATATCTTAAGTCTTGGCTTGCTGTCACTTTCCTTCAGAACTTTCAACACTTTCAAGGGTTTAGGCTACTTCAGAGATCAGCAAGGAAAAGAAAATTGGCCCTATACTTCTGTAGATTGATTACCTGAACACTAGTTCTTTGTGGCTCTGATGCAGTAAACTAATTGTTAGGTGATCCCAGTCTTCACTGCTAGTTAAGCGCTTGAGTGATCAGTCAACTCTTTATTCCACATCATGTTTTCTGTAGAAACTCAAGCTGGTATTTACCGCCCTGTATGGTGTATAGCAGGAGTTGACTATTCTCCCCCCTCTCTGCAAAGAGGTGAAGGAATAAATTCCAGTGTGAGGTATCTGCAGAGAGAGGAAAGGAGGCAAGTGAGACATACAGATATGGAGGTTCTGTGAGACCTTAAGTTTCCCTTCTTCATGCAGTAGCTATGTATTTCTGTAAGTGGTAAGAACAATCACTTCCCTCTTTGTCACGTGGTTTGGGTTTGGAGTAGCTACATTTCTGTAAGGCCCAAATCTGCTGTGGAATATCTTTCCCTGGACAGCAAAAAATGCCATGCTTCATACGAATGTCCTTTTCCACATCAGTTTGGGACTCTCTTAGAATCATAGAAAGGCTTGGATTAGAAGGTACCTTAAAGACCATTCAGTCCCAGCCTCCTATTGTGGGCAGATTTGCCACCCACCGGAGCAGGCTGTCCATTGCCCTATCCAACCTGGTTTTGAACTTCTCTGGGATGGGACATCCACAGCCTCTCTGAGCAACATGTTCCACTGCCTCAACACCCTCTGTGTAAGGAATTTCCTCTTGTCATCTAGCCTAAGTCTCCCTTCATTTTTTTCAAAACTGCTCCTCCTTGTCCTATCACTAGTGGATCATGGAGAAAGTCTCTCTTGCTTTGACCTGTGTCTATGTGGTTATTTCTTTAAGCTGTTTGACATTTTTTTCCACTGCTGGTTTCTTCTGTAAACCTCCCATACTCTGTATTAACTGAAATTATAAAATTTCAGTAGACTGCAAGCAACCTCTTTACTTTTTAGGCTGACCGAACAGTGCACTGCCTCTAAACTTTCACTAGAGACACCTTATCTCATGCAACTGAGCACTGAGTCAGCTTACCTGCATCTTTGCTGTCTTTGCCTCTAGGTTTCTGTTGGTTTTCCTTTAGACTGTTTGTCTAAAGTATTGGACTTCATATTTTGTACTGATATTAAACATGTCTTGTTCTGATAACACAAACTATTAAGATTTTTTCTCTGGATCCAAAGGAACTTTCTCATAAACCAAGAAGTAACTTAAATGTAATGAAATATCAGATGACCTTTTTAATTTCTGTAGGTCTAGACTAAGCTGCATAGACACTAAAGGAGTGAGCCTTCCTCTCCTCCCAGAAGATTCTCTCTGATCACTGTTATAGTATAAACCAGACCTTTTGCTGCCTGCTGACATACGTCATCCTACCTTGCTTGTGTACAGCTATGCTATTCATTCTGCACATCAGTGCAGACCAGACCTGTTCTCATATAGGGAAGGCAAGACATCACAAAGCAGGACACAGAGGCTTAGAGGGCAAAGAGATGACACCACTTTGTTTATGTTGGTTTGCAGCCCAGATCCTGGTGGAGTGCTTGTATCTGTTGCTCTGGTATTTAAATTTGCCTCAGCTGACAGTAAGGCAACAAGCTGGAGTCGTGTCAACAGTGTGTTACGTAGAAGGCTTGAAACAAGCTCAACGTTCTTGAATGTTGACCAGTCTACCATTAAACTCACAGGCAAGTGGCTTAGATTTGTGTTTATAGCTTGGAATTTGTTCCTCATACTT
>JAOWBP010002392.1:27939150-27985194 GCA_028571105.1 Tragopan temminckii | reverse complement strand
TGTTCCTCAGACTTTCCTAGTTCAGTGTAATGAGTTTCACTTAACTGTGCAAATATGTGCAATTTCTATTTTCTTTTCTCAGACTTGTGGTATGGGCAAGCCATATTGCCTTAGTGGCTGGCAGCCCAGGTACCTGAAAGAAGTAGTAGCATTAAGAGAGCTAGAGCACACTGATACCCGTTTTGTATACATGTGAACTCTGCTCTGTGCATCAGAAGTTGTGTGTGACCTGGCTTTGATACAACAGGCCAATGTAATTCATTGGGAAAAGACACAACTTTGTAACCCAGGTTCACAGATTACTTGCTAAGGCAGACAGTGAACTGGAGAGGAAGTTGTATCACCAGGTTCTTAAATGTGAAGTCCTCAAGCTGTTTAAAAAACGCAAGGCTGAGATGGTTCCTTTCTCCATCATCTGTCATTTCCTTTGCATATTTGACAGATTGCTGTAGCAAGCATTAATAACCAAACATTCCTTGTACATTAATCTCACAAGAGTCTGTCATTGTTTACCACCAGAATCCGTCAGCAGGTTATTTTCTAGGGAAGAAATCAATAACATTACAGTTTAGCTCCAGCACTGAGGATCTGTGACCACCTTGCCATAATGAATGTCAACAAATTCATATAGGCTTTAGTATTGCATAGGCTCCAGCACATGCAGATGTTGTTTGAGCCTATTTAGTCAACTACTGCTTTTTTCTTTTTTCTTTTTTTTAGCTTTGAGTTAAGAAAAGAAAAATGCATCCTTCGGCCTTGCACTTTGAGTGAGGAACAGAAGCATAACAAAACTTATTCAGTAGAGCAAATTATTCTTTTTACCATACTGTTACTACAAGAAGCAATACAAGTAATTTCATTTGTTTGCTGGATACAAAGAGTCTGTCTTAAATCTCATATAGATTTCACATAGCAATGTGAAATATCATCAGTGTATTTTTTGTTTTTCATTTCAGAATTGAATAAGGAAAATGGAGATAACCTTATAAACAACTGTAAGTACAAATGTTTTATAGAAATCATCAAGGGACTTAGTGCCATCAGTACAGTGTTTATAAGATTTCTATACTTGAGATACAAGTTGAAAAATAACTTTTTAAAGCTACTAGAACAATAGGTAATTTATGAGCCAGAGAAGACTTTAGCTCTTTTTCTTTTTGGAGTTTTGCTTGCTCTGCAGTGTTTACAGTTAGGCATTCCAACTTGATGGTGGTGGGCTTTAGTTTTGGCTATGGCAAGTAGATGAGTTGCTCTCAGTGAGCTTTGCACAAGGACTGCAGCTGTTGTGAGCTGAAAATCTTTTTGGATGAGAGACTGTTACCCAATAGGACTAGCAAGACTGAAAAATCAGAGCATTAAAATGTTGTCCAAGTTGTCTTTCAAACATTCCGTACATGTAGCCCTAAGGAAATTCCTAGCTTTCTCTGAAAATGGTTATGCCAGATCTTTTTTTCTACGAGACCATCTGCTGTCTGCAAAACCCTTGTTTAGAACTTTGCTTCGTTGTATATGCATCCATTCCTGCCTCTGCCCTAAGCTGGTAAGCTATTCTCTCTACAGGTATACAGCCTTCTATTGCTGTGGAAGTTCACTGCTTTGCGTATCTGACAACTACTAATGTTTCTACCAATCTTCATTTACATCATATCTATCCTGAGACCCTTGTTACCACAGCACCTGATTTCTCTGTTCTTGAAGGCATTGCTTTAAGTGGAGGTTGTCTCCCTTGGCAGCTCTTCCCTGTTGTGGCTGCTGGCACAGACACATGGGCCTGCCCAATAAGCAGACCCTGGGTTTCCTCAATCAGCTAACACAGCTGCTTTTGTTCTGTCTGTTTGTTTTGGGTTTTTTTTGACAGTCTGTGGAATACGAAAGGAGGCATTCTCCTTCTCAGGAGTGGAAAGAATAACCGATGGACAACGTGCACGGGATGGAGAATGGCCATGGCAAGCTAGTATTCAGCTTGATGGGACACATTACTGTGGTGCATCGGTGATCAGTAATACATGGCTAGTGACTGCAGCCCATTGCTTTAAAGTGTAAGTTATCAGCACCTTTCTGATCTCGTAAGCCCTACAACTTATGGGTGCTCTGATAAATCTACTCTGACTTTTCATGAACCACTAATGTCTTTATTCTTCTGGAAGACAATGAAGTTCAGCTCTTCTCTGTTCTGTAGACCAAGCTGACCATGTTATTTTTCTTAAACAGAAGGCTGTGTTTCTATGGATATTTTTTTTTGTGTGTTTGTGACATAATTGCCAATCTTTTTCAGAGGAAGAGAACCTCGGAGATGGACTGCTAGTTTTGGAATTCTGTTGAGGCCTCCAAAACAGAGAAGATATGTCCGAAGAATTATCATTCATGAAAAATACAATGACCTTGTCCCTGATCATGAGTATGATATAGCTCTTGTGGAACTTGCCTCCTCTATTGAGTTCACAAGTGATGTGCACAGTGTCTGTCTTCCTGAAGCATCTTACATATTACGAGATAATACTTCCTGTTTTGTCACAGGTTGGGGAGCTTTGAGGAATGATGGTGAGTGTATCTTTACTCCCTGTGGAGGCTTCTTTGCCCCTCAGACATGTCTAAGAAGACCGTTGTTGATTTTATGATTTTGATTTATTTTGCACTGGTGGACTTAGTTTGTTGGAGTTGTTTTGATCAATGGCTTGGAATATAGGAAAAACTCCTGCAGGATAGCTTTATAGGATTAAGAACAGCTTTTTTGTTGCTGCATGCATCGAAGTGGTCAAATGCATTCTGCTGTCCATTCTCACTGGCCTAGTCCTCTGACCTGAGCTAAGACAAACCTTTTAGTTATGTCTGTCACAGATCTATCATAAATTTTTGTCAGTTAATCTCTCTTTGATCCTAATTCAGGCTTCACTACATCAGATGGCTCAAATGAGCTTCACTGAAATTGGCTAGTGTCACTGAGATTAGAGATGATGAGACTGTAATTGTGTTAGTAGGAGAGCAATTTGAGCTATAAGCTGTATTTCATGATAGACTCTTGAGATGTACAATAATGGCCTGAAGTTGCTTTGCAGTTAATCAAATGGGTCTTTCTGTTGGCATCAAAGATACACAATAAAGCCAATGGTTGAATTGAACGTTGAAATGTACAAAAATCCCTTTGCCTGTTATGTTATGGACCATCTATTGAGAGTGAAAGATGGGGAAAAGTTGTGTTTGGGTTGAGCGGGTGAAAGACTTCAGGCGAAAATAACTTTCTTTAGACATTCTTCAGGCAATGGCAGGAAAGCTGTAGGAAAGCCTGGCTACTCCTAATCCTCGCTTATCTTAGATTGTGTACTCTGCAAAGTCTAATACCACTTTTTCTTCTAGGCCCTAGTGTTAATCAGCTTCGACAAGCAGAAGTAAAAATTATTAGCACTGCAGTTTGTAATAGACCACAAGTGTATGCTGGAGTGATAACACCAGGAATGTTGTGTGCTGGATACTTAGAGGGACGGGTGGATGCTTGCCAGGTAAGTCTCATCTTAAGAAAGAGGAAATAGGTGGGATGGAAAGTGACTTTTCCTAAAAATAAGAAATAATTAAGATTCTCCCATGATATCTTTTGTTTATGGGATTCAGGATCTTCAGAGATGTAAATTAAGAGCTTCATTGCTTCTAGGTTGTGATCTGCACTTAGGTGCTTATTGGTTTTTTTTATAGCATACTTTTGAGAGAATGCAAATGTAATGGTCTAGAATAGGAGACTGTATTAGATACAAGCTGTCAGCCTCTGTCCTCTCAGTAAACCATGCCGAGATAAACTTATAGCTGTGATCTAGAGAAAAGTCTCTGTCCATTGTAACATAACAATATGATGCTCCCTGCATTAGTGAAGTGAATGTTGTTTGCTTTTTGTTCCTGTCTGCTGACATTTTTCTCCTTAGGGTGACTCTGGTGGGCCACTGGTGAAGGTGAACTCCAGAGGAATCTGGTATCTCGTGGGAATAGTGAGCTGGGGTGATGAATGTGGCAAGGCAGATAAACCAGGAGTGTACACAAGAGTGACTTCTTATCGAGACTGGATCGCTTCCATAACAGGCATCTGAAAACTGTGATTGTTTTAAGTTTTGTGGGCTGTCTGAAGGGCTATTCCTCTAACACATTCTGCTCTGTGGTTACCCTCTAAACAGCTGCTGCCTTGGCACGTGGTGATGTATCAAGTGCTGGCAGGCTTGGAGTAGTCTAGGACTTGAAATTGGTTTGGCCTACAGCAAGAAAGGAATGAACTCAATCATGTGACGCAGCAGTTTGTTCAGGAAGTACTCTGTCAAAGGGACAAAGACTTCGGTTTCTGTGCAGCATAGAGACCCTCTTCTCTGTGTCCAAATCTTCTGGCTGCTACTTTGTGGGCCAAGCATGAGCCTGCAAATTCATTTACCAGGATCTAAAAACAGTTGTAACTAAAATGTGACCCATCCATTTGCTGTGTGCTTCTAAGGCCCTGTCTGTCTGTGGACCAGCTACCATTGAGCCCCAGACTCTAAGACTGCTGTGTTTCTGAATTCTCCTCAAGCTTTTTGCCTGCATTGTTCCATGGAGCATATGTTAATAATGAACAGAAGATGGCTTAGAGAAATTTCATTTCCTAGTATCATGTCATACAATTACCTAAGTGAACTCAGAAGTATTTTTTTGCTGTGTTGTCCTGAAAAAGTGATTGCTGAGAAAAGCCAGCTTCTATCACCGCCTTTTATTGTGTCCACTTCCTGCTTTTTATGAACAGCCCCTACCACAGCATTTGCCATAAAAGTGATTTCTGGACTTGAGATCAAGTAGTACTTTATGTTCACACTAGTCTATTATTGTTCATAAATATCTGACTGAATGAAATTCCATTTTAAAACTTTCTAGATTGTATTGTTTTTAATAAAAGTCCTAAGCTCTTTTGTGCAGGTTTGTAACAACCTCAGCATGAACATTGCCAAAAACCATCTCCAAAACCTGCTTATTCTCATGAATGGTGGTTTCAAGTCTTATTAATATGGAAAAGTTCATGTGCATCTCTTTAGTTACGTTAAAAAAAAAAAAGAGTTGTGGTGGAAATATCTATCTACATGTCTACTTCAGAACAAAGAATGAGTCATAAGTCAGAGATCTTTTTCCTATCAGGAATTAATGCCTGTGTTTTATTGATAGACCATAGATAACCCATCTGATCTCACAAACTTCATAGTCTCTCTACCTTCATTTTCAGAAGTTGATGTTTCTCGAACTTTCTATAACCTAGAAGTGGAACGTGCCTACTCTTGATGAGGATGCCTTCTTTAATGCATCTGCAGAGTATTTCCAATGTTTTATTCTGGTTGCTAATATGGACAACAGTGAGTGATCTTAATTGCTAGATACAGGAGTTACTCATTTGCTTCTGATGGTCAGAAGAGGAAGAACTCAGCAAAGGAAATAGTGGCCACACTGCCAAGACCCAGAGCTCATCCAGTGTGGCAGACAAGCCAGGGCAGAAAAGACAAGCAAAGAAGCATCTTCATAGTTAAAAGTTTTTGTCATCTTCATAGTTAAAAGATCTGGGGATAGGGGGCCCTCACTAATTATACTCTTAGGATTAAAGTGTTGTCCAAATTCAGTACAGGTCAGTTAACATCATCAGTGTTGATACTAGTGATCTTCGCAGCTTGCTTTAAGCCCTGCCCAACAGAGCTACAACCCATCAAGTTTATGGAATTACTTTACTACACATCCTGTGATTTGGGTGCCTGCAAGCACAGTGAACCATGCTTTGTCTTTACTGGAGGTGTGGAGCGTTTGGACTCTCACAAAAGATTTGCATGAAGGAGAAGGGCTGATGCTGTTGTTCTGCGCTTGTGTGTATTGTGAAGATCCAGCATTTAAAATGTCCTCTTAGGGAGTTTTTTGTGTGGAATGCTGTATGATCCAAAAATAAAACTTGGGTGGCCTAAGTTTTAGGTGGGGAATCAGAAGTATCAAAGTGGTTCCATAGGTTTGAGGCACAGAAATCTCATTTTAGTCCCTTAAGCAGAACTTGAATTTAAATTATATTGCCTTTATATTATGCATGACAAATGTAAGATTTTTTTTATTTTTTTTGGCTGGTAACTATACCCAGACAGTGAATCACCTTGAAGAAAAGCATTATTACAAGACTCCAGGACTTTTCAGTTCCCAAAGCACTTCAGCCTTGGGTTTTCAAAGAACAAATTTCATTGTAATTCAGGAACATAATATTTTTAGACCTGCAAATCTCAGCTATTTCACTGTTTTCCAAAAAACAGGTAAGTAGATGTCCAAAGGATTTCTTTTGAATTTTTGAACTTTCTAGTTGTGCTTGAACCGAATGAGAAAGTGTTAAGCATTTTTCTCTGTGCAGAGGGCTTCTATGAGTGTAATCCTTCTAAGTAGAGCACACAAAGCTGAAAAACTGAACTTGGTGTTTGCTTTGATTTTCCTGGTTCTGAGAATCCAGCTGGAGAGATCTGGTACATGATTCACCTTAATGCTGAGCGCCAATGCAGGGTAGCCAGGAGGGGGACTGTAGAGGAACAGACACCTACACAATGTGTGTTTTGGGAGCCCTTTTTTGGATTCCAGTTTTCATGGTAGCAGCTGGAACAAGCTTTCCTGTCTGGTTTCTCCTGGAAGCAATGTGGTTTGCATGCTGAGACCTCTTGACTATGCAAAGCAGTATAAATGAAAATGCAATAAGGTCACTTCAAAGAATGCCCCTCATCCACAGGAATGCTGGTGCAGATGGACTTGATGGATCCGAATCCCTTTTGTATGGCAAAACCACAATGATGTCACCATTGTCGAGCTTTTCCTAAGAGCAATAATGACCTGAAATAATGTAGGCAGCAAAAATTTTGTTTGCTTTAAGTGGTCTAGCTGATATGTATTTTTTTCTAATCTGAAGTCTTAAATTTTTATGAAATCACAAGATTTATCTGTTTTCCACAATGTTTTTGTTTGGAATTATCATCAAGGTGGAATGAGATGCATCTAACTATATAATCATACATGGCACACAGGAATGTGACTTATGTGTTAATTTAATAAAAGCAGTTAAAAATAATGTCTTGTCTCCCATGTATTTGTTAATTTCCTGTGTCATGGCAAACAACTGTGAGCTAGGGACTGATCTGTTTACAGCATTGCAGTGATTCTGTACCATGTACTTATGTACTGGCTTTTATGTAGTCCTTGACCATCTGTCTTCATTGATGTGTTTGAGGAGTGTTGCTGTGCTCATTTGTACAGGGCTTAACCCACCTGCCCTAAGGTTACCCTGTTTTGCATGCATTCAGACAAAAGCAGGGTCATGTGTCAGCCACTAGAGGGTGAATCGTCTTGTCTAAGAGCCTTAATCTCTTAGCTACTCCTGTTGCTCTGTTTCAGCTCAGCGGAGGGAATCAGGAGTGCAGGGTACCATGTCAGTGCTGCCTTGATGATGCAGAGATGCTCCATGATTGTCTTGCAGCGTTTGAGAAGACTGCAGATGTTCAGCTTTTAGAGTAGGCTTCTGCAGCACTGGGTGAGTTTTGATCTCTTCCTTTCCTTTCCCCCCTACATGAGGAAGTTGGCATCAAGTGCTCCCCTTTACATATATACATACAGCATGCTATAGATGTGAGCAGAGGGCCAAGTAGATTTCTTCTGCATTTCTACTGCACCAGAGCCGAACCGCAGTGTTGTGGAAAAACCGACTGGAAATGCACAATATGCAGGTAGCATTGGCATCTTGGGTCTGTTTTCTCAGTTTGTCAGCTTTCCTGCAAAGAGGATAACAAAGAGCAGCAGCAATTTTGAGTTTGGCATAAAGCAGCTGTTTGCTTTGATTTCCCCTTTTTGAAAACTGATGATTCTTGTGGATCAAAGATGTCGGTTTCATTCCTGTCCTTTTTCCATAAGGATGGGAAACTTAGTACATTCTCAGCTAGAAAAGCAAGCTCTTGATGAGCAAAGCATGCTGGAGTTCTTTCAACCTGGTATTTAATATCTAGCAGACAAAGGGAAGGTCTTGGATATCAAGATCAAAAGGGTGAAAAGAGTACAGTTGCCTTAGTGGAGTACTGCATGGGATGTAAGGCTGATATGGATGTGGGGCTGGCTGTTCATTTTGAAGAACAGTTGTCACACATCTCTGGGCCAAGTGCAATAAAGCAATAAAGGGAGTCTTAAATTAATAGACAAGCTTCTTAAAGAACATCTTTGTAACTAAGCTGTTTTGTGGTAGTGTTGTTTTTTTAATGTCTGAATCACATAATTGTAGATGTTGGAAGGGACCTCTTGATATTGTAGAGTCCAACCTCTCTCCTAAGTAGACCTCCACCCTACAGTCGGATGCATGGGCAGATACCTAGATGGGTCTTGAATATTTCCAAAGAAGGAGACTCCACAACTGATCTGGGCAGCCCATTCCAACGCTCCATCACGCTATCACAGTAAACAAGTTCTTTCTTATGTTAGTAAGGAACTTCCCATGTTCCAGTTTCTGCCCATTGCCCCTTGTTTTATTGCTTCTTGCCACTGAAAAGAGTGCTTCCATTGACTTGACTCCCATGCTTTAGTTATTTATAAACAGTTATAAGATCCCCTCTCAGCTATCTCCAGGTTGAACAGTCCCAGGTCTCTCAGCCTTTCCTCACAGGGGATGTGCTCCAGGTCCCTAATCATTGTGGCTTAAAGGAAAACTGCTTTTTGCTGATTTCTGACAGAGCACGTGCTGTGTATGTGACACTTAAATCTAAGCATTTGGTAGATAGCAACAGGACCGTGATCCAAAGATGTGTTCAGCTTATGTGGCCCTGTCTGGCACAGGGAGCCATGTGTGCAGAGTTTCTGTTGAAGGAAATGAAGAACTGAATAGGGGAGCAACTCCTGCTGTTTTGTACGTGTGGTGGAACTAGGCTCTTTCTTTAAAATGTATCAGTTAGTATCAGTTTTCTTGGGCTCTTTGATGTGTTACTGCTGCAAAGAAAACCTCTCAACTCATCTGGTTAGAAGAGTTAGGCAAATATTACAAATGGCTGCTAATCTGCTTTACTTTAAAGTTTGCTTTTTAATTGAATGCATTCTTAAATGACACTTCTTAGAAGAATGTTGTTTGCAAGCCTCTGTTCGTTGCTAGTGGTTTTTACTCAGATGCAAATTAGCAGTTTCCCTAGAGACAGAATAGAGACTTGTGAAACTTTTAAATAAAAGTATGATGAGTTTATTTTCTGTAAGCTTGGATAGGTCAAGAAATAATGGCTTGTCTCTGATTTACTTGGTTACTGGAAAAGGGAAGGACTTCAATAGATAAATCTGAAAAGTTGTGCTATGCTACTTGATATTTATCCCCTCAGCTCTTGTGCTTTTAACCTTCTGGTTCTGGGCAGTCAAGTTCTTGAGGAAGGACATGCCATCAGCTTGGTGTATCCAGAACCTTTTAATCAGATGTTTTTTTGTAAGTCAAAGCAATCAGCTGCCTGTGATTGTCACACATCTCTGACCTTCCCTAGACTCTCAGGATCACCTGCAGTCTGCAACCTTTGAGTGACCCAGACAGTCTGGCACTCCACACCAGATGACCTGCATACCAAAGGTACCTGTTACTGAGATCATCCTTGCCCAGTGGACAGACCATCACCCAAATGACAGACTGGTACTAAGAAACCATCCATCCTGCACTAGAGGATGATAGGAACATAAGAAATACTTTTTTCACCACTATAACAGATGACCAGAAGAGGTTATAGATTTTCCATCTTTGAAGACATTGATTAACCCAGTTGGACATAATTCTGAGCAACCTGATCTGGCTTGATTTGAGCCAGGGTGCTTGGGTTAGCCCATCTGTAGTACTGTCTCAGACAAACTGTCTGCCCCGATGGTTCCAGTGACAGGGAAGTGCCCTAGCAAACAACCTGTGCACAACTGACGCCTGGCCATCTTCATGCTGATGGCCAGTACTTGATTTGGATGCAGTATCCAGGGCTGTTGTCTGCAGATTATCTGGCACTATTACCACTAATACAGTAACCAATGAAAGTAGTAGAGCATGGAGAGGAAAACGAGCTTTCCTGTGCCAAATAGGTAGAGAGAGGGTTACCTAAGTGTGAGCTCTCACTTAAAGGCACCAAACCTACAGTACTCCAAACTGGGACCCAAATTTTGCTACAGAGCAGTCCTGCTTGAAAGCATGCCGAGCTTTTTTTAATAGTTACTCAGCCTTTAAAGTCTGACTGGAAGGACAGCCAGAATTGAAAAGGCCATAAGATGGAGGTCTTGGGCTTGATGCTCATTATGTCCAGCATAGTATGAGAAGCTTCAAAGACCATTACAACATATGATACGTCAAGTGGCAGTTCACAAGAACCACACTTCAAGTCTTGCATGCTGCTGCAAAGTAAATTGGGATAGAAAATAACTGTGACAGAAGGAGTTTCAAAAAGGCAAGTTGCAGCTTGGCTTTCAGGAGGCAAGTTAGCTGCTAAGAACTAATATGAAATCGTATCATGTAATAGAATGGCCTGGGTTGAAAAGGACCTCAAAGATCATGTAGTTTCAACTCCTCTGCCACGGGCAGGGTCACCAACCACTAGACCAGGCTGCCCAGAGCCGCATCCAGCCTGGCCTTAAATGTCTCCAGGGATTGAGCATCCATAACCTCTCTGGGCAACCTATTCCAGTGTGTCACCACACTCTGTTTGGAAAAAATTCCTCCTAATATCTAACCTAAACCTCCCCTGTCTTATTTTAAACCCATCCCCCCCCCCTTGTCCTGTCGCTATCAACCCATGTAAACGGTCATTTCCCCTCCTGTTTATATACTTTGATCAAGTACTGGAAAGCCATTGTGAGATCTCCCCAGAGCCTTCAAATCTAAGCTAGCCATTTTCTAGAAACATAGAGCCATAAGAAAGTCTTGTTTGGGGCATTTTGTCTCCTGCAGAGAATACATAAAATAGAATGATTCAGCTGGAAGGGACCTTCAGAGATCTTCTAGTCCAACTGCCTGGCCGCTTCAGGGTTAACCGAAAGTTAAAGCATATTACTGAGGGCATCATCCAAATGCTGCTTCCATATTGACAGGTATGGGGCATCAGGCTGCATCAGTGGTCCCAGTAAGTCTTTCTGCTGTGTGAAATGACACTGTTCATTTAATTTGTGCAGTACCTATAAGGTGATAGTGAATTTATTTTTATCTTAATGTACCTCATTTCTTTTTAGCCCTGATCCAACCATATAAAGACCTCACATTTCTTTGGGGATGCTCTGCATCTTGACTATGAGCAGAGGATTTGTGCAGTGACTAGACATTTTGGATTCTTAGCCCAATTGCTAGGTAACCCTGGGAACAAAATGTGGGCTGGCCTGTTTCGTTGTACCAAGTAGCAGCTCTGGCTGAGCAGCTGCAGAAGACGGGTACGCATGTGTTACCTTTTGTCTTGAATGGGGTGACAGGCTATGAATTCTTTCTTAATGATAATGGAAGTGGGGGACTTCTGTTGTCTAAGGGCGTTGCCGGTATTCTGGGCTGGCCTTTCTGGCTGCAACGCAGACGGGTGTAGCAGTTTCTGTTATAGGGCATGGAAAGAGGGACTGTTTGGAAACCAACCAGGGCAGGATCTAGCATACCTGAGAGCTTGAGGCCACTGCTACAACATCTTAGAGCTTCTGCGCACTTAGTGTCTCAAAGCTGTACAGGCATGTAATAAAATTTGGCCTCAAGTGGCTTTTCATGGCTCAAGATAAAGTACTTGGCTTATCTCCCAGCCCTGACACTTGCTCTAGAGAATCATTCCATCCCTCTAATGGAAATTAAGTGTTTGTTTTTCTACTTATCAGTTACTAAAAGCCTTGGCTGGGAATTTCAGGTGCCAACAAAAGGATGGGACAATAAGTTGTTTTTGTTTGTCGGAACAGGAGAGGAATATAGCATATCTCTAGTTAAAGTTAAGAAGTATAAAGAAATTTTGAAAGCCAAATGCAAGATGCCTTTATATTTTCAGGAGGAGAGGGACCAGAAGCTACAACTGAGCTGTTAAGGTGAGCTGATGGAAAATGAGTTGACGTCTCCTAGGGAAGAATTTTAGTGAGGCAGGTCTATTTGTTCTTACCAGGTGCTTACAAAAAAAACTTAGTAATTTAGGTTGGAAGAGACATTCAAAGGTAATTGTCCAACCCTCTGCTTGAAGCAGGTCTAATTATTTCAAGTTGATCAGTGCCATGTGCTTTAACAGTGTTTCTGTCAGTTCTGTTAAATATTGCTAGCAGGAATATTCACTTCTCACTTTGAAAATAATGCCTGACAGAGTCTGTGATCCAAAATTCATGGCCCGGGCTGAATAACTGGTAGACAATTGTGTAAAATATCTTTGCTTATGAATTCCAAAGATGTTATTGCTTTGGGACTGGCCAATGGCCTTCTCTCAAGGCGTTTTCCATCTCAACAGTCATGCAGCCTATGTGAGTATGCAAACATAAACCAAGACAGCTTATTATTAGCATTCTTAGGTAAGCAAACTGTCTGACTGGCTGGGCTGACTTTGCAGAGTTAAATGGAAGGCATTGTTATTACATCTTTTTGCACTTTCATTCACCAAATCCTGTGCGCCCACACTGTCTCATTCCCACCCTATACTTTGATAGCTAGTTTCTCTATTACTTCCCAGTATCAACCAAAAAACTACTGCCTGTGTTTGCTGAATAACTCCCTAATACCAAGCACTTTGTAATTTGCTAATTTATTATGAAGAAATTTGTTCCTTAATGATTGTCTTTTCTTGGCCTGTGTCCTGTTGTTCTCGTGGGACAAGTATGTGTAAACAGCTTCTGTATGTTCTGACATAGGCAAGTGTATTTCTTTATTTTTCACTGTTTTAAAAAAAAAAAAAAAAGCCATCTGTTTTAATTATTAGGCACATCACAAAATATTCATTGATCCTTAGGAAACCAAATCACATTTCTGGAATATCTCTGATTATGCTCTAGAGTAAAAACAGGAAAGTCTGTCCTTTTGAGATAAGCTTTAGAAATTAACAGAAGTACATGTATTTGTTGTCTAACTCCTTTGCTGTAGTTCTACCTCTTGAAACCCTTGTCAACTTGGTGTTCTTCTAATGAATACTCTCTTTCTCCAAGAAATCTCACTGCAAAACCTAAGATCTTGAGTAACTTCTGCCTTCAGCTCTAGCTGTTTGCTAAAATAAAACTCTGCTGGGATTTGTTTTTTACCTGACCCTGGTGGGTAGAGTTGGCCTTTGCTCTTCTGGGAACATCAGGGAAATTTCTGTGCATTGTATACTGTCAATACTTCAAGGCCGTGCTTGGCCTAGGGTATGCAGGGCCCATTATTAGTGGTCTTGAAATACTAATTGTTCTGGTTGCAGCTAAAACAGAGGCAGTTTTCTTCATAGCATCTGGTATGATGCTACGTTTTTGGTTTAGGAGAAAAACAATGTTGATAATACACTGATATTTTAAGTTGTTGCTGAGCAGCGCAGCACAGAGCCAAAGATGTTTTAGCTTCTTGTCTTGCCCTGCCAACAGAGGGTCTGAGGTGGGTGGGGGAGTGCACAAACAGCTGATAGGGAACAGAGCCAGGACAACTGACCCAGACTGGCCAAAGGGATGTTCCACACCATATGACATCATGTGAAAAAACTATCATATCGTGGGGAGTTGGCCAGAGGAGCAGGCAGCTTGGGAACTGTCTGGGCATCAGATGGTGAGCGGTGTACAATTGCATTGTGCATCACTTCTTTTGTAGATAAATATATGTATATATATATACACACACACACACAAAATTATAATTACTACTATTTTTCTCTTCCTTTTCCATCTTAGTAAATAGTTTTTATCTGAAACCCTGAGTTCTACTTTTTTTTCTGGTTCTCCTCCCTGTCCCAGTGGGAGAGGGGTGAGTAAGCAAAAGGCTGTGTGATGTTCAGCTGCCTGCCAAGTAAAACCACAACACTAATGAAGTTAATGTTACTAACCTACTAACAGTGCTTCTTTTATCTCTGTGTGCGGACCATTGTGCACAGCCTCAGCTTGACCATTCTGGGAAGAAATAGCTGCGTGCTTCTTTGGCTTACATCCCAAGCTTAATTAAGCCTTTTATTTTCTACAAGGATGTGTTTTGTAAGAATGAAATAATTTGTGATCATAAGATTAAAAAAAAAATAAGCAAAAGGATTTAAACATATTTTGAGTAACATTTGGACTCAATTGGTTGGTAAGGATGGAATGCTGGAGTTCCTGTGGATGTGCATGTGTGTTCTGGGTGGAGCAAGAAGTTCCTTTAACCAAGTACTTTTCTTCATAAGCTTTCTTTAGATTTTATTGCTCTTGAAGAAGAAAATTATGGTATGAAGAAAATTATGGTACTGGGTGGGAAGTAGAAGGCAAAGTCAAGAGGAGAATATTAGTACTTGAGATGGCTAACTGTGTATTTAGTCACTAAAGCCTTATGTAAGGTAGTTAACTGCAGCGGTGTTTTTTCTACAGGGAGCCAAGAAGTAAAAAAAAAATAAAAAAAGAAAATGCAATTTTGATCCAGGCAATGGAAAAAAATCAGAAGAACAGGAGATACTGTGCAGCAGTGCACAGTTTTTACCAGCATCCTAGAAGTAGACTGTCTGGATATATGTTCCTCAAATTGCGTTGAAGTTCCTGTGAGTGGACATTTTGGCGGAAAGAGGGCACTAGATAGAGCTAGGTGGAAATTTACTCCTACTGTTTTTCACCCCAATGTTACTCAGGTTTTTGTAAGTTAATAAGTGTTCCCACCAAAATGACTGAAATCTTGATAGGTCATTGGAAAGCCAAACACTTCAAACTTGATAGCAAAAATCCAAGTGCATCAGAGGCTGGAAACACAAGGAGTTTGGTCTTTGATCATTTTCCTCTTTAGTCTGGGTATTTAGATGTAAGGGCAGAATCCTTCACCAGGGAATATCTACTTTTCTCCCTTTCAGCTGGCTCTGAAGAGCCATGTTTGTGCTGGAAGAAGGGAATTCCAAGGAGATTGGTGGCCCTTTTCACAGAGTAAGCATTTTCCACAGGCGGGGTTATGCCAACCATTAAATGACTAATGTATAATTAGGAGGCTGGATACTTATAGTTGTCATGTCCCTGGTGCCAGGTGAGTCCAGGACGACTCTGAAGGAGTGAGCATCAAGGGAGGTTAGGCTTGGTTGACCAAGCCATTTACGTCTGTATTTGTTTTTCTGTTCAGCTTTTGCGTTGGCAATCTCAGGAGGCAAGTGATTTAGCAGTGTAGACAGTGCGGTGGCTCTCCCTTATGGCTTTTACAGTGAGCGTATGGTAGAAGGTGCTGCCAACCAGAAGGTGTGCTGTAAGGATACAAGCTGGACAGAAAGGGAGTGCTAGGAAAGGGAAATTTAACGCACTTCCTGTTCTGCTGTGGTGAAGAACAAGTCTTCTTGCCTGGGCCAGTTTATCTGCTCTGTCCATCTCTGCCTGGGGAATTCTTTGATGCTGAGCTGATCAGAAGGTTAGAGTCTCCTTATCGACTCCATGCTTACCTCTGTTTGTTTTTATTCCGAAGTTTGCTGTCTTATTTTGCAATAACCCACAGGGTGCTGGGTGTTGCGCCAGCCGTGCCTCAATGAAGGATCTTCATTCAACACCTTTCCCTTCTCGTCACACCAGTCAATGCGACTCCTGCGTTTTCCAGCAGCATTCACTACGCAGTCCAGACTTTAGTCAAGCCCTGGTTGGAGGACAGAAAGGCTACCAGACCTACCGGGATCTACCATGGGATCTTCAAAAGTAGGTGGTGTGTTTTAACTTAGTAAGTTAGATTTAGAAGTGCAATGGAAGTAGAGGGATGTTGCTTATGGGAGAACTTAAGGAAGTGAAGGACGTAAACAGATCTAAAAAAGACATTGTTTGCTCTCTTGTCTGCTTTTAAACCTCCTTGGATCTCTGCCCACCTTCATCCTTTTAGAAGTAGAGGGCATCATGAATCTATCCCTGATTCCCTATCACAAGCCTGAAAGGGTGTGATAGAGGGAGGCTAAACAGGGAAGACTTTGAAGACTGTTTTGCGTGAAAAGAATAATGTATGGTTGGGGTGAGAAATGCAGAGGGAAATCCTTCTTAGCATGGCCAGGAGCACAAAGATTTGCTTTCTGTTTAGAAGAGTGATGTGACAGCTTATCTTTCCCTCCCTGTAATTGTCTTCTCCTGCCCCCAGCGGGATTTTATTGAACCAATGAAGAATTCAGTAAGCTCTTCTGTGTCAAAATCAAATTTTAATAATATGATTTGGGATAACCATGCCTTTTGGTCAGGTCTAGTTGCAATATTATTCTCCTGACTGTATAAAAGGTCCGTGTTAAATCAGCAAAGGCAGCATAGCTACATAAGGAGAGGGTACCTTATAGGTGTTCGTTCTTCCAGGTTGTCCTTGGAGTTTTTAAGGAAGAAGCCATGATTTCTGGGTATAGTGACCAGGTGTTTTGCATTTTAAAGGATTTTAAGCAGACAGATGCTGGATGTTCTTAGTCTTGTTTCACTGTAACTCAAAGACATTTCTGGAAAGTTCTGCGTACTTAAAGTATATAAATAAAAAAATTCAGCTGCAATACTATCTTCAGTTATAGAGCGCATCCAGTCATATATGTTTAGTAGGCTACCTGGAACTTGTTCCTTCTGCTTAATGCTTGGCTCCTGGATTCAAGCGGCAAAAGGAGATGCTCAGCTTCCCTTGAATTGGCCAGTCCCCACAGAAAGTGTTTTGTTTTTTTTTCAGCACCCTCATGATTTGGCTGGATGGCTGAATTTTTCTGTATGATTGCTTAAGACCACAATATTCTCTCTGCCTTTATGTTGAGCAAAAGGCTGTGGACAATTGCAAGATACTTTTTATTTTTCCAACCTCAGTATTAAAAAAAACTAACACAAAACAAGACACAATTTCTGGATTTATTGAAATAGCAACGTTATTTCTGGACTGACAAATGTTATTCATTCTGTCCATTTAAGTGTTTTGGTGTTTTTTGTTTGTTTGGGTTTTTTTCCTATGAACAATAATGTTTTGTTATAGTGTTGACTTTACTAGGAGGAGGCTGAGTTCAGCTTTTGACTCCGATTCTTAGTGGGACCCTAGTGACCCAAAGACTCAACATCCATGCCTTTAAAGCTGTGCTGCCTGACAGTAAGGAAGGAATCCCAATCAGTTGTGAATACCTGTTTGTGCGTGTTACCTAAAGAGAGAAGAATAAGTGAGAATCCTCTACCTAGCAGAAACGAAAAACTGTTCCTTTTTCTAGTTAGATGGAAGTCTAGTTGCTATATCTTTTTTGTATCAACAGTGGTGTAAATAATTTTAATAACAGTTTGTTAGAGGGTAGTTAAACAAGATTTAAGTCCATTTTGGTTGTCTCTTAGTAAGAAAAGGATTTAGTTGTTTAAATAGTTCTTTAGATTATTGTAAAATCTTAAGTATATGGGGGAAATCTGTGGTGGATAACTATATATTTACACATTTGGAGAAGGAATAAGACTGCCTGGTCTTAATCAGAGACCCAGTGTAGCCTGTTAAATGTCCAGATCTTTGTTGGCCAGGGATGTAGATGCATGCGTACAGCTGTGAAACTTGCTCTTTGAGTGCATCACACTGTACCCTAGTCTCTTACAAGAGACTAGCTTCATCCAGTTTCAGGATGCCTCTTTTTACAGCAGTTTGAGCTAAGCTGGAACATGTGCTCTGTAAGATCCTTCAGGAAGCGAAGCTACTAAGGAAACAGGATGGAGTGGACAGCCTTGTTGGTCTTGTCCCTCCTCTATTGTGCTGTGCCCTGTGGTCTAAGGAGCAGTGACCTACCTCAACTTCCTTGTGAAGATCTTGTGGACAGGCAGGATGAGGTGCACAGTAGCTACTGTTGTATATGTTAGTCTAAAAGTGAATATGTAGGTGGAAATGCAGTGCCACTTGCACCAATTTGTCATTTAGTAGGTGGGCAAAGTAAGTATAAATTACAGACTGCTGAGGTGTAGCAGGAAATGAATACCAGCCCTGGTACAAGGACAGTCACGGTGCACTGGCATTAATGGGAGTTAAGCTTGATTACTGCAGGAGACAGATATTCCTATGTGGTATCAAACAGAAACTTCTTCATTTGTCTGCCCCAGTCTAGTTTCTGATTCCAGAAAATCGTAGTGAAATTCTGATACCACACCTGATTTGATACCAGTAGAATTATTACTGTTTGTTTTTCTTTGCCACACACTCATTTTCTGAGCTTTTCAAATAGAAAAGCAGAATGACAAAGAAGTTATTCCTGAGTCTTAAAATCTCATCTTCATTAACTGAGCAAGCCCCAGTGTAGTATCAACTGCATTTCTGGTCTCTGCTGTTCCTACTAGAGAGTGTTGCAAAAGTGCATCACTACTAAGTTTTTCATAGTTTATGATAGTGCATTTTGGGTCAGCTGAAACCTTTAAATTAAGGCATTCTATTTTCATCACATACTCTGTCCATTTCTGTATTTCTGATTACAGAGATCTTTGTTCTGAATCAAGTCTTGTTATCACAAAGCTTGAGATGGCTTAGTTTGACATCTTTCTAATACCACAGTCTGACAACTTCGTGTGGTCTGTGGACAGACTTGATGATAACAGGAAGGGATTTCATACATAAATGAATGTAGGAGTTGCTGAATTCCTCTGTCATTGGAGGACTGCCCTTCACTCATCTGCACATCTTGGCTATGAAACCTTCTCTGATTTCAGCAGCATTTGTCCTGCGAAGAAACTCGTCCATATCTGTTCAGTGAAAAAAATTTTGCTAGATTATAACATCTCACTGTTTATCTACTCAGCCCATCAATTGTTGAACTATAAAGTGGACAAATTTATTATTCAGCACGAAATTGTTCAGCAAACCATAGGAAAATCTGAATGCTTTGGGCCAAATTCTCAGTGGATATAAGCTGTCACATGCACACAAACTGTCACAAAGGAGAAAGACTGGTCTGTTATATCAGACTTGCAAAACTCTTCAGAAGCTGATCTATAGTTCTTCCACTGTGGTATTCCGTACACCCAGCAAACAGATTAAGATACTGTCACTGTCATATTATGTGTGTATTTATGTAGTACCATTATTACTAATGCTGATGAAATGCTTTTTATCAGGTTTTTCTCATAGCACCTTAAATAAGAATGAAATACTGCACATTTTAAAACCGTGGGGATCTGCTTAAGCTGTCTTCTTTTATAGCATAAAAAACAAAGGATATTTGATAACCCACAAGTAAACATCTCTCATAGGTAACAAGTTCTCCCAAAACTGCCTCACCTCTACTAAGTGGTTATCTTAAGATGTGTTTATCAAACATCTGCTTATCTGAGGAAATTCAGCTTAGAGGTTTCATGAATTAAGTGAAAGTCATGTGGATGAGGAAGATTATGTATGTGAGTAACTGCTGCAGATGAGGATTTCTGTTTGCTAAATGGAATATGGAACTTTGAAAGGAATAAATTAAGATTAAGGGTTTTAAAAAATAATATACTATTTGCAAAAGAATTCTACAAGTTTGTTACAGTACACGGTGTTGTCTATATGACTGCATCCCAGCCAAGTTACTTCTGGTCTGATACCATTCTTTCACTGATACAATAGGCAGTTACTTCTTTACACTCATCTGCGGTGTGAAGCTGGCATTCAGCCTTTTAAATGGGTTTCTCAAACCCAGCATTTTGGTTTGGGGCTATGCCAGTATGATTATAGCTGAAAGACCTTCTGAGTGCTTTTCTTTCTGTTCAGCTTAAGGAAGAGAATTTCTTTTTGAAATGAAACTGTCTAAGATAAGATAATGAATCTGAGTTGGTTGTGTCAAGTTAGTTGTGGGGTTGCGGGTAGGTTTGTTGGGTTTTTTCAATCTAGTCTCGCTTCAGACATGGCAGAAACATTTGTAAAGCACATTGCTGTAAGTGCAGGGGAAGAAATACGTTAGTTTGAACTGCTTGTTGGAGCAACAGGGGAAAAATAAAACACGATGAACTAAAACTGAACTCAACACTGATTCAACCTAAGAGCTACTGCTAGCCCTACTAGAGCTTTGAGACTTCTCAGATAATAAGCTGAGTCCTATTAGATACTGAATTAATGTGACCTATCCATAAAGGTTGCCTTAGTCGATGAATGTGCCCCATGGAAATCAGGCTCCAAGCACCATAGAGGTGAGCAAGCATTAGAAGCTTGGTTAAGTAACTTTGACGTTAAATTTTAAATAAACACAGGTAGTAAAAATATTATTATTGGAGATGGGAAGATATGGGTCTCTTAGGTTTTTTTAATCAATTTTCTGACCAAAAGGCTTACAAACTCTCTTTTCAAATTATTTAAATTATTCCATTTCCTATTTACTTTCTAATAACCAAGATCATTTTCCACTAGAAAGGAAAGCCAGTTTATGAAGAAGTTAGGGGCAGTTTCCTATAATTTCTTGTATCTGAGTCTGAATGCTTGTGAGTTGATCTGTCTAGGAATGTGTGGCTTAATAAAAAAGGTAATATGAGACATGAGGAAAAAATGCCAAAGGAGATTGATCAGCTAAAGCCTCAATGATTATCAAAGAAAGTTAGTGTATTGAAATGTTTCTTAAATATTCTTGTTAATGAGCTGAAGTCCTGACCATTTATACGTACATGTCTCTCATTTCTGCGGTTGGTATAAAGGCAGTTTCCTTTTGGTAGGCTGAGAAATAAAATTGGAGCTGCTTATCACCAAATTTTTAATAGAACTGTTTACTTTTGGTCTTTTTTTCTGCTGTGTATTCACAATTGCATTTTAAAGAAAACCAGACAAAATGAGAGTTTAATTAATAAGCTGTCCTAGAGGGTGGGAGGAGTGAAGGGAATGCTAGATAGGAAAGCCAGGCAAAGTCAGAAGTGATATGAGTGACAAATGAGAACTTCCATTTTTCACTGAAGTAAATATCACGTTTAATCTGAATCAGATGTTTTCCAAGCAACATTAAAGTAGTTAAGGCTTTAAAATGAAATTACAATGAAGTGCCAGAACCTACTTCTGATATACAGTGCACAACATGCCTGCTGACTTAGTCAGGATGCTGCTGCAGCAGATCCTTGCAATGATTTTCAACTTTAGTGCATTTAAACTTAAGGTTCATGGATATTCCAGAGGTGAGCTGTATTTATCTGGTTATGAATGTGAGAACTTGCTGAAATACCCTCAGGATTGAATCCCCACAGCCTTGTTTCCCAGGTGTACTCTGAGCTGAAGATATGAACATTAGCATGTGAGGTGGCTGGCTCTAGTAGCAATGACTCTTAGCCAAAAACCCTTCCTGTTCTGTATTTTGTAATGGCTGATAACATCATAGAAAAGATGGCTTAAGTTGTCTCTGGGTTCATGGCTGCAGGCAAAATTTACTCTGATAACCTTTGGGGGGCAGTTGGTTTGTCTAAATATCATACTGACCTACTGACTATTGACTTGCTCTGTGTTAATTTGGATTAACACCTGTGTAATTAAGAGCACAGCAAAGAAAAGTACCTGGCAAGGCTTCCTACATGCATTCTGTTGTCCACTCACCTCTCTGCCCTTCCCTGTCATTTCATCCATTCGGGTGAATGTACTTAGAACCATGCTTGTCTTTGCTTTTACATTTAGCCTGTGTAGAATAGGAAGGACAAGCAATCCCTCCAAGATCTTTTTCTTTTTTTTGTTGTTACTGTTGTTCAGTCCTACTTTGCAGGAAAAAAAAAATAGACTGAACAGTTTGGATAATGCATATATACATACTATACAAATAATGGGATGCTTTTTACTGACTTTGTTGCACAAAGGACTTTTGGGAGCAAAGGTGCTGTAATAACTAGCTTGTTTAACTTACTGAAAGCAGCTTACGTTGCTCTACAAGCATTCACTTAGCTGAAAAATGAACGTAGCAGTTTATTCTTAGCAATTTCCAGTCATAGATCACATAAGAAAATTCTTACAGGGACTCATATGTAGGTGAGCCCTAAAAAAAGAAGAAAAAGAAAAGTAAAAATCTAAGTCTACGCCAGGATTCTGTGACTGGCAAATCTCAGCATCTACTTCAAAATAGTCTTGAGTCATGGTTTCTTTTTTAAAGATGTTGGATAAAAACTCAATACTGCTGGGAAGAATCAACTGATGTTAAGAGAGGGAACTTTAGCATCTTCATCTTTTTTTTTTTTTTTAATTAAAAAATACCTCTTAGAAATCTTCTCCTTTTTTTTCTTTTTTTTTTCTTTTTCTTTTTCTTTTTTTTTTCTTTTTCTTCCCAGAATACATCAACCAGCCATCAAAATAAGACATCTCGAACCATGGAAAATTGCTCTAATTGTTATTGGAACAGCATTGGCAGCAGCCATCACCATTGGTCTCCTAGTTTATTTTCTGGCATATGGTAAGTTTTACAGAACTTACCACTGTTCTGTTTCTGCCTTTAATGCATCTGCCTTGTGCTTGTGGCACATAATTGCTGAGATTTTGTTTTTCATCAGTCCACTGGATTCTCTGGAGCTCTTTCCATCCTCTTTTAGCATCTTTGCAAATCTCTTCTCAGGAGCATTTCCTGCTATGCAAGGTGCTTAAGGCTGTGGTTTCTGTTGCCTTTCACTTGCTTTCACTCCTTTTACATCTTCCTCTTGATCTACTTCTGGATGAGGTCAACACATGAGCCTTCTGGCCTTTGTTAAGCAAATGACAGCTGAACCTTCCACTCAGTTCTACCTGTGGTGTTTTCTCATTCTCCTGCTCTGATCTCCAGCAACTGCATCCAAGTGTTCAGTGTTGTGTGGACGTGCTGGCCAGGAAGGAATGTAGCTGACCAGTAGGATGCTACTTGTGATCTTGTGTGCATTGAGCCCAACATGCTGCTCGATGGCCACAGAAGTAACTGCTGGAGAAACTGGTTTTTCTTTTTTGTCACTGCTTGGCATAGATTGCCCAGCAGAACTGAGTTCTTGTTCCTGGGTTCCTAGCTTTTAGAAGTTTTATTTGAATGATTTGAGTACAAGTGAAGGATTATCCACTCCCCAGACATCTTCTTAGTCACCCCTAGACCTTCTAAGTTCATGGCTCTTGGTGCATTGCGAGTATTGCCTGTTCCTCTTCTCTCTACAGATCAGAAGCTCTTCTATTACAGTGGCAACGTAAAAATCACCAACATCCAGTACAGTAATGAATTGTCCAGACAGACCTCAGGAAGGTTTAGAGACCTGAGCGAGAGGGTTGAGAGACTGGTAAGTTGGTACTGTCATACCTTTCCTTTGTTAAAGACTGTGTGATGATAGAAAAGCCTTTAATGTGAACAGCCATCATTCAGACCACAAGTCTCCAGTATGCCCTGAAACCCTGGGTAGCAGACATGAGCAGTAAGTAGCATTAAATTTGTGGTCGTACTAGGCAGACTAAACAGTCCCCAAATAACTTGTTTTAGCACATCACCTCTCTTTGTCACTGCAGTGGTGAGGTAGGTATTGATAATATTCTCAGTGTCCTCTTACATCAATGATAATTTGTCTGTGCCTTCTCTTTCCCTGCCTTGAGTCTGACTGCTGTATGCCCTTACGCATATATGTACAGCACCAGGCACACAAGAGTCCAACCACTCGTGACAGAGTTCACTAGACACCAAATCATTTCCTTCCCCCTTCCTCTTATAGCTAGCTACCTGGCACTGCTTTCTGGCTTTTCTGCTGCCCCACTGTCTTGAAGGGAAGCATGCTTTTACACCCTCTCCTTAATTGGGGGTGGGGAACACTCTATCTGTCAGACTGCTACTGGTGTTGAGAAAACAATACGCAAGCCTTTTTCCTGCTTCTTTGGTATGTTTTGTTGGGAAACCTTCCTACAAATAAGAGGGTGCTCATATGGAAATAAATAGATTGCAATTTCCTTTCTTGTTTTCTCTTTGAGACACTTCCCTACAGATGATAATTACAGAGTTTAGCTCTCTACAACAATAAACGTGATTGTGCTTGTATCTTTTTGTATTTCATTCTTTAGAGTCTGATACATATCTCTTACCCCCTGTTTAGCAACCTTGCACAGATACTCAGTTAATAAGACAATCAAAGTTTTGCTCCCCACTATCATTTAATGTAGGGACATATCATTTGTTCACAGCACACTGTGAACATTGTATTGGAGAAGTAGGATTTGACAGTTCTAGCATCTCTTCCTAGCTCTATTGCTGAGAGCCTTGGAGATCCTAGTCAAGTTGTCCTCTTTTTTTGTACTCATTTCCCTTCTGCCCCCTTTTACTACCATTTACTGTATTGTATTTCACAAGATCTGCTTCTGGAGCATGTCTGTATGTACAGTCTTACATAAGCTGCGTTTATGCTACCACTTGACAGCTATTACCTAATAATTGCAGGCTTTTAACCTTCTGATAGGACCATGGAGAGGGAATGTTCTCCCTGAGCGAGGAGACATTGTGCATTTCTGAGTTAGGAGGAAGGAAGGCGCTGAGACGTCTTTGAGGAATAACACTTGAGTAAAGTTGAATCCCTTTCTCCTGCTTCATTGTCACCTTTTTTTCTCTTTTTTTTTAATGTGACTCCTTCAGCAAGGAATCGCCAATTTTAGCTAAGCAGTTTTTCCAGTGTCCAGTACAGTCAGAATGTCCACTGAACCTGGCTATTAATTCAAGTACTTGAAAGAAGGTCAGTGCTTTAGAAACTGTATCCTCTGTGGGCACTGGGAACACAGTAGTGACAATAAATACCAGTGCTGGTTGAGCACTGAGAAACATGATTTCAGAGTACATTAATTCTAGCAGATAAGCAATGTTGTAACTATCGTACAGCAGACAGTTGCCTTTCATTAATTCCTGTGACTTATTTTACAGTTTGACCGTAATTCAGGCTTTAACTTTTACCTTGCTCTCTCTAAGTTGGTGAGTTCTTTGTTTGATGAGACTGAGAATTGTTCATAAGGTTTGTTGTTTTTTTAGTGACTCCACACACTAATCAATAACAGTATGGCCTCCATGAGTCTGTTTCTGTCAAAGCAAAACTCAGTGGTGATAAAAATCAAAGCAGTCTTCTTAGAGACAGAAATATCTTCTTGATTTCTTAGCAGACAGCTGCCTCAGAACACATACGTTTTCATCATCATTGTTTTCACACCATCTTTCCAATAGAAGTGTAGATAGATGAGTTTGGATTTACCAGAACCCTCTGTAGTCCTACCCCAACTAAGTTCAGAGTTTTAGATGCCCAAGCCTTCCAGTCATCATTAGTAGGAACGATACTTTAAGCTCATGTTGTGAAATAATGAGTCAATGCAGATAAATGCAGCATCTTTCACAATACTTCGTGTGCAGAGTGAACAGAAGTGAATCATCTCTGATAATCAAAAGCATTCAAATTACCTGAGTTAGTGCAACTCCCTGCTAGTGTTCCCTTCTCTGATCCCTCCCTTATGAAGCCTCCTTTGTTCCCGGAATAACCCTGAAAGGAACTCTTCTGAGTGTTGAAGTTTCTCTGTGAAAAACCTTTCTCATCCCATGCCTTCCTTGGTACCTGCAGAAAACATCCTGGTGTTTGCTTTGATTTCCACAGCTGAACAGTAACACCCATTGTGTGACATTCCCAACTCTCTTATCTCATTGAAGGCGGGAGGGAGTGCAGGGAGATCATGCCAGAGAGCTGATGAAGCCAGTGTACCAGTCAACATCTCAGGGCTGACTGGAAAGTCTGGAAAATGGATTGTGGGGTGGAGCTGGGGGGCTGAGGAACAGATGATGAAAGCTGTCTGCTTCTTGCTTGGCTTTGTTTGAGTGGCTGTAAGGGTTCCCTTTGTGCTCTCTTTCAAGAGCAAACCTGACTGAATGTCACTGTGGAAAGAGATGTTCCAGTCTGCCAATCTCCTTGTTTTTCTGGCTGGACCAGTCATTCTTCCCTTCCTAGCCTAAAATGCACTGTGCCAGACCCTTTGCTCTTGAACTGAATACAAAGGGCACATCTGGAACCACTGTTTTGTAGTAGGTCCACTTATTGCATGAATGATCTGTGCACATATTAGATGCCACTGTTTTCCTGCACTGTTGTAGTCTCTGGTTTTCTCTAGTTCCTGTACCAGCTTGTTTTTTTTCTTCTCCCACAAAATCTATTCATTTTGCTTTTAGATTTCCCAAGTGTTCCATGGAAGCCCTAGCCACCCTATTAGTAACAGCATCCCAAGGGAGATATCCAAAGCCTTGCTCTAAGCTTTGCTTCTTTAATTAAGGATCCCCTGGCACCCCAAATTGCAGCCAGAGCTGAGACAGCCAGCTCTATATGGATGCACGTGACTGGGATGATTTTGGACAGCAGTGCCAACTGCCTTGTGTGCAGGGAGAAAGGTGGAGGTCCCTTGTCTTTGCCCAGTGTGGAAAGCTGTCTTTGACACTAATGGAGGGAGTTGTGTGATGAAGTGCTCATTTCAAGTACTCTTCAACAAGACCTTCTTAAAGACAATTGCTTCAGACAAAGGCTGACAAATGTTTAACTGTGAGAGACTAATGGATACTAAGCAACTATGGCTTGTGTCCCCTTCAATACATGGCTGTTTGCTCAGCAGGGGTAAATACCAGCCTTTACTCTGCTCACCAGTGACTTGCAAATGTACCTATCTGCCCTTCTCATCACAGCAATAACTTTCTGATTCTTTTTCCTAGATATTGTAGGAGAAAGAGAGATGTCTTTGTCTTTCAGACAGACTTTCCCCTCTTTGAGTACAGTTTATACCACCTTTTTCCTTTCCTGGGCACCTCGTATTCCCCTGCTGCCTACTTTTCTGGCCAACCTTACTGTCGGGCTGCTTCTCCCTCCCCTAATGCATATGTCTGACTCCCTTTGTGGACTCTTGCATTAGGCACTGTACTCTCCCCTGCTTTTGGAGATCTGCCCTGACCACTGTCCCATATTCTTCTGCTCTTTTGTAAGCCAGGCTGTGGGCTGGTTAGTTAGATGCTCTTCAGGTAGGAGTGTGGCATGGCTCCCTCCTTGACTAATTGGACTGCTGAGGAAGAGGCAAGGTGTTTGTTTTCCCTCCATGAGTACCTCAAGCCACAGAGTGGACTGACATGGGCTTCCCTGCCATCTCACCCTCCACAAGGTACCTGGGATCTCCCTCTTCCCATCACCATCAAAAAACAACATAAAACTTATTGTCTGGATCTGGGCAGAGGGGTAGGAGCTGACTAGTCCTTTGCATCCTCAGTGTCACAGTGCAGATTCACAGCTGTTTTGGCACAAAATCACAGAACTGTAGGAGTTGGAAGGGACCTTCAGAGATCAGAGTCCTACCCCTCTGCAAAGCAGGCTCCCTACAGCAGTCTGCACAGTAGGCATCCAGACAGGTGTTGAATATGTCTGAAGAAATAGAGTCCACAACCTCTCTGGACAGCCTGTTCCAGTGTTCTGTCACCTTTACTGTGAAGAAGTTCCTTTGCATATTGGTGCGGAACTTCCTGTGTTTGTAGCACATTTCAAGTATGACCGAAGTACACCTCAGTTTTCAAGTCCATAGACACCAATGTCTGTGCTGTACAGATGGGGAACTGAGTTGGAGAGTTGAAATGCCAAATCCATAGAGCTGCTTCAGAACCCAAGAAGAGGTCTCCTAGAGACAGAAAAGAATTTTTCAAGTGTTTAGAGATGATCACGAAATGACCCACCTGGTCTTTTTTTTTTTCCCCTCTGAGGTTTCATGCATTACAATGTGTGAGTTTGTGTGGCCTTCTCTCTCAACTGTCACGTAAATATTTAACATCTCTGTGCTTTAACACCCAATAGCTTTGTATGGCAATTAGATTAGCCTTCAAAGGGACAGTTGTCTTAACCAAAACACTAGCTGTCTGCTTTATATTCAGTTATAAACTTGATATAGTCCTGACTTGTGTTGTGAATAGCTTACTTTCACATCTGCAGAGCCAAAGCTAGTCATACTGACTATGCTCTCCATCTGAGAGAAATTCAGATAGAGCCTAACTTCTAGCAGGGGGAGTGGGGAATGGGTAGATGAGACTCCTCTTTTACAGGACTTGGCTTTTTTTGCCTGTCAGACGTGAGACAGGTCTTCCTAGGGAGTGAAACAGTGTATCTGGGAGATAGAGAAAGGCGAAACAAGTGCTTTGGAGCCAAGAACTATCTGCAGAGTTGGTTGGAACTGTATACAGGGTGTTTCTGTCACAGGTTCCACATATGTGTTAAGGTACATATAGACACAAGACTCTACAGATGTGCAACAGAAGCAAGTGGTTTGCTTGATCAGTGCCTTATGTTCCTTGGGGCTGGAGGTCAACACGCTAAGAGCAGATATCTAAGTCAGCAGGTTTTTGAAACAGTCCTTAAGACTGTATTTGCTCTGGGAGGCCAGGCTGCGAAGGCTGTAATGGCTAACACGCTGAACATGCCCTGAGAAATGGAGTGTGCTCAAGTTCAAGGGAGCCTAATTGGACTTTTCTTTTTAACAGCAAATTGAAGCAGTGGTCAGTAAAGGTACCATGTAGCTTCATTTCCTTCTCATACTGTTTCCCTGCTTACTCCCTCTGTCTTTGTAAATCATACGTTTTTCCCTCTCAGCCACTGAAACACGGAAGGAAAATAAAGATAGATTGGTTAGATCACAGAATAAGAAGCTATGGTAGCTTTAGCAGCCAAATCTTTCCAAAGACTTTTCAGAGAAAGTGTCCCACAGCACCAAAGTGAATTAAGTAAGAATGTTGCTGTTTGTAATAAGTTTCAAAAAAGATTTAGTAGTGTTTTCAAATATAACCCCAACGTCTTTATTTAAAATGAAGCATTCCTAGGCACAGAATATGCTCACTGAGGTATCTGTTTAGCACTGATAAAAGGTGAAAAGGTCAGAATTTCAACTGAAAGTTTTCCTTGTTGTTATTTAGAAGTATGACTGTTGTAGTGAAGACAGAAAAATGAAGCTTTCTAAAGAATAATATTAGAGATTTTCTTATAATACTTTCCTTTCTTACTTTTTCTCCAAAATAATGTATGTTGAAAAAAAATCATCCGTTTTTCTTCATATGAAATATCTTTAAGGAGTACTGTGAGGAGCAATCCTAAAATAAATGTAGAATATTTCACAACTTCTGTTTGAAAAGCTCATTTTAAGGGTCTGCTTCCGGCAAAAGCAAGTATTGTCCTTGGTCTGGCAAGATACAATAAAGGGTGCCCTCTATGGGTGACCAAGGTTGGAAATAAAGCAGAAAGCAGCTTTCCTCATTAATTCTGCCAAGTGGGAAACATGGCAGTGTGCCAGTAGGCAAGGTGACAGTTTGACAGCTTGTTTGTTTAGCTCTGGAATTAGAGGTTGAGACCGAGCGCTGCAGGTGTGGTCTTAAAGACATAGGTGGAATGCTGTTGTGCTGAGAGAGGAAACAAACCTTCTCTTTTGGAAATTCCCACTGAAATCAAAAGAAGACGACGACTGCTGGTAGAAGCATACACTATGTTGCTTTTGAAACTGAGAAGCTTTCTTTTTGTTGACTTGTTTTCAGTTCTTGTTTTCAAAGGGAAAAGAAGAAGAAAAAAAAAAAAGGAAAATGCGATGTACTTTGAGATGTTAGTGGGAGTTGATGCAGTGTAGTATGTGAAGCTGCAGCTCAATGGTCTTCATCACCAGTAAGATTTGTCAGTTTGAAATCTGTCTACCTTAGTAGCATGAATTTGCGAGATGAAGTGGTTACAGTTATCAACGAACTGCCTAATATTTCTTTAAATTTAAGGCAGTGATACTTAAACTTCTTCATGCAATGTGATTTTCTTAAGTAATACACATACAAACTAATTTTTCTTTGTTTTGCCCCCTCTCCCCCACCTTGGTTAATCAAAGCAGACGATCTAATAAATATGTACTGGGTTGCAAAATCATTACACTCTCCACTCTCCCCAAAAAATAACTCAAATTCAGATCCAGTATGTAGCAAGGAAAAAGGTGTAAAATGAGTACAAGGAAAATGAGTGTGAACGTGAGCTGGAAAAAGGAATTCAAAATGAAATAAAGGGCAGTTATTGATAGTGTGTGTGACTAAGGGTAGAATCTTATCTTAATTATAGACCTGTGATCCAGAATTACTGCATTGTTTGCTGATAATTAAATCAATGAAGTGATTAAAGATGTGAGCTGATACCACTGAGATCAAAATCTGAGTGGTCAAGAGAGAGGTTGTTTAAAACACAGTATTGTCCAGAGGGAGAATCCAATTTCAGTATTCTACTTGTGTGATCAGCATCATTTGGGCAATTGTAACTTGACTGCATGGCTATTGAGATATTCTAGATTTTCTAAAAGTAATCTTATCCTAAGATCTGTTTGCTCTTATATTTCTACTTCTTACATGTTACTGTGGCTTAAAAAACAAAGGGAACAGAGTAATTTTCGTGGGAAAAGCCTACCTTTTGAGGGGCTGAAGAAAAGCCCTTCTCTGTATTTATGCCTCGATGGATTTCTCTCCAAATTTGGATTTTTCTGGAAAATCTCTTCTCCTAGTGGACAAAATTTATGTTGCAGTGTGAAAGTTTTGGGAAGATAATTATGGACAATTGAAAGCTGTGAGTATAGATGGGAATACTTACATGACCTTAATTCCAGTTGTTGCTATTACATGGCTGTAATGAAACTACTACCATGGCATTCCTTTTAAATTGGTTACAGTATGATCCTTTAAATCCTGATGTTATACCAGGTATTAGCTCTCTTAATTTCTTCCATCCCAGTTATTTCTCTGGCACCTGTTGCCTTTAAGAACTGTTCAGCTGAGCTCATTTAAGTGCAAAGTCAGTGTTTACTTGTTAGTGTTAGCAGCTGGCTAATTTAAACTCTGTGAAGAAATTATGATGATGTTTGCAGGTGCATGGGATCACACTGTTCTTGCCTGCCATGCTGGGTATGACCACACAGTCTTTGTATGTGTGGTTTCTGATGGGAACATTTCAGATCTTCTGGTTTGCCAGAGGCCTGCGGATTAGTACAGTCACTCTTCTTCAAGTCTGTTTTCTTCACCTCAGGCAAGCAATGTGGCTGTAGGGTTGCCACTGCTGTGAGTAATAGGTGTCTCTGTTTCTAAAGCGATTGTAATGTCTACATCTTGGTTGAGGACAGTGCCAGGTTCATCTTCTCTTGCAATCCCTTTTCATCCATCTTTTTCCTGCACTCTCTTCCTCTCATTTCTGGTTGGGCTTTCCACTAGCCTCTCAGCTGAAACCTGTGTAGGAGATATGTCAGGCTTCCAAGCAAGCTGCTGCTGCTTGATGGTCAGATGGCTGCTTGGACTCTCAGCAGGCTGGGCTGCACATTGGATGCAAATTGGCCAGTGAGTTAGATGCTACGTACAGAATTAACACAACTGATAAGTTTAATTTGTATTGTATCATTACTATCAAATACTGAAGAGAGTCACCGAACTAGGCAGCACATTCTAGTTTGAAAAAATGTTAAATCACTGATAATAATTTTTACATCCTAAAGAGCTAGCAAGACAGAGGGAAAAATGTAGTCTGAAGATAGGTGTAGAAGGACTAAACAGGCAGCATGCAGAAGAATGGTAATATAGAGGAGCAAGAAGATTCGCTCCCAAACCTAATGAATGCCTTTGAACATCCCAATAGCACAATCCAGTGGGTTCAGCAAATATATCAGAAGAAAGTTCTGTCAAACTGATTTTAAGTTAACATTTTTTTATGAGTCCTTTTGTTCTGTGTGAAGCAACAGAGCATTGTGTGGTGGAAGAAAGGCTGCCGCACCAATCTTGCTGGATCAATTCCAGACCCAGCTACACATCTGGACAATCACAGCCCAAGTCAGCCTCATCTCATAGTGAACAATCTGATTGCTGTCACACATGACCTACTTCCAGAGCTTGCTTTTCTTTCGGGTCCCAGGGAGGCAGGGTGTATCTGCTGACTCTGACATCACAGAAAACTCTCTGGGTTCAGAGGGTTGGCCCTGCTGACATGGTGCGACATGGGAAGAAGAAGATGATGAGATCGAGTTACTCAAGGTAGAATAGAAAAACAAGTCTTGTTCATCAAGGTGTGAAACAACTTCTGGCTGTTCTGTTCTATACAGAACAAAGAAGAGACTCCTCTGTGGCTGGATTTGTGGAAGAGTGGGGATGTTTTGCCCTTTTCTGTTTTTGTTACTAGCTACTGTAGTAGCATGGAAAGGTCAAGGTTCAAGAGTGAAGTCCAGTTTGTCTGAGAAAATTTTACTGAATAGAGAAAAGTTTTGATTAAAAAAAAAAAAGAGAATTTGAAATTGAATTACCAAAATACTAGATTACATTACATTAAACTAATCATCAAACTTCTTGTTTGAACAAATGCTAAAATAAAATCTGTCGCGAAAATGCTGTTCACTTGAAAGAAGCAGTACTTTGCACTTTAAGAATGGTTATAGACTTTGTCTGCAACAGTGGCTGTCACCATTCACCAGCTGCTAGACAAGAGCCAGGAAAACAGGCAAGATGCACTTAATCAGTGGTGAAATTAAGGGATCTGAATATAACAGCATCTCCTTTGAACGGCTGCAATCAAAACAAAATGCTTGAAATGACTGTAGATGCTTCACCCATTCAGGCCCAGGTCCCACCTAGTTACTGAATAAAGTTCTAGTTGCTTTTGCTTCCAGAGTTATTACTCAGACTGAAAAGAAAGCTGTAAGCACGCTGCAGAAAAATGTTTATTGTTGGATATGGGTGTGAAAGGTTTTACCAGGGGATTTATGGTAAAAGTATAAGCTAGGCAATTTTATTTGCGAGTTGTTATTGGCACATATCTTTCTAATTTTTTTCCTCTTAAATAAGTTCTACATAATGATTCAGATTTCCAAAATCGTTGTTGAAGGATGAAGTATGTCTGAGATAGATTCATATTTGTCAGAAATCAGTTCAGCAGCAGAGTGAGAGTTAGGGGCCACAGCACAGAGATTTGGCAAGCATGTCTGTCCTGATAAGATATAGCAGCTTACAAAAGTGAAAAAAATACCAGATTAGGTTTGAAGATGTTAAAGACCCTGTGAGGATCACTAGAAAAGAAAAAAATAAATAAATAAAATTGGTGCTTTTATTCTATTGGTGATGTAGTACTAAGGCAAATCTGAAGATGGGGAAAATCAATGACAGTTTTCTGCTAACACAGTAATCAGGGAAGCATTTAAATCTGTGACATGAAATATAAGTAAAAATAATCAATATTTTGTCTGAAGGCGAATACTTCCAATAACCAAAGGCCATGGATGGGGGAAGCAGGCTTTAGAATTGAAGGAAACAAAATACTTTATTTCTAACTATATGTCTCATGAAGGGCAGTGGCAGCAGTAAGTAATCAGCACATTGGCAGTATAAATTCCATTTTACATATACAGTAGTTTGTTACAGTTGATATCTGTCCAGTACATTTTTTTCTATGTAACCATCTGTTCTTCCAAATGCTGAAGTAATTTCAGATAACTGTCAGTAACAGCAAGATTTCAACTCAGTGTATGACTATGAAGTACTTTTATTTTTTTCTGTCTGCTGTATCATTTTCAACTCAGTATCACTCAAAAATAGGCAGTTTTAATATTGAAATTATTCTGTGTGTATCAATGTCTGGCTTTGTCTTAGAATGACCAGGGTTGGAAAGAGGGGTTTATGTTCTCTGGAAGGAATCATCCCCAAATTTCTGATTTATTTGCTTTTTTCAGTATCGAGACTTCATCAGAACTTTGAGAACTCTGAAGACTTGGTTCTGAATCAATATGCCTGAATGGGCTCAAGCCTACAGAAAATTAAACTTGCATGATTTTGTTAAGCATTCTTAAGTTGTTTTTTTTTTTTTTTCTGTACTACATTTGACACTTCTAGGGTGTATACACTTGATTTGCTAGGTCTTCCTGGTACAAGGAACTGCATAACTCAGTTGTGACTTTGTTGTTTCTCAATACTTCAGTGATCCTGAAGTATTCCTGGCAGAATTTCATGCTCTGTTATATCACACTGCATTGTCTCACACAATGCAATCTTGAGACAACATTCAACCTTAAGCAGGATGTGGTTAAGCTGGTACCAGCAAAGATGTCATTTGGGGATTGATTCCTTATGCTCAGAAGTTATAAAAACAAGTTCTAAATTTCCTCTTTCTGATGGTAAATCACAACAGTGATTGGAAGTGTGTGGAATTTGAACATCACTGTTATCCTTCGTCCTGTAGAAATCTATAGAAAAACTAAACATTCTATCAAAAAAGATGCCTACAAGAGAGGTTTGATGCAGTGTGCAGCACAGCATGCTATATCCTTTCTGTAAGCAGCATTTTGGATGCTTCATTTGGAAAGATTGCTGTAGTGTGTTTCCAGAATGCTTATTAATATCCCATTGTGCCTAGGAGTAAATGGAAGAGTAATCTAGTGGCATAATGATGTAGTGTGCCTTAGGTTAAATGGGGAACAGCTGAGGGAAGTCTGGCATTGTATTATTAAGAGGTTGGACTAGACTGTGTTTATTTTGTAACTGAATGTTTTTTTCTGAATGCTCCTTCCAGCAAGACATTCCCTGTTTTTTTGTTATTAACTTATATTTATTTTTTTTCAACAGATGGACAAGACATTTCACAATTCCATTTTAAGAAAAAAGTACATCCGCTCACGCTTAGTCAGAGTGAGGTATGTAAGATTCTAAAAAACAATACACATGTAACAAAATGCTCACCAGGCGCAGCTAGAGAGCCATTGATATGATTCAGTGTGGGGAGCCTTAGGTATGTCCAGAGCACGATCTCTAACTGAGTATAATCTTAATATTTGGATCTTGGTGCAGAAGATATATTTGAGTCAGTCCAAACTCTGTATTAGGTTGTGCTTGAATCTTCAGTAAGCATTAGCTAATAAAACAGATATAACTTGAGCTATCTGAAAGTTTAAAAAAAAAAAAAAAGGCATTTTCAAAACTTTCTTTCACAATAGCGCAGATGTCATGATGTCATTTTACTTTTATAATTTCTACTCTGCTAATATTGTCAAGTAAAACATCAGTATTGCTGTGCTGGTTAGGAAGGACCCTCTTGTCTACTGTTGGGTCTCTTAGAGCGAGCATAAGCAGGTGCCTAGAGAGCAGCATCAGCACAGGTTAACTACTGCAGAGGACAATTGCTCCTCCATATGATATCTATCTCTAACTATTTACCACTTGGGATTTCCTGAAGTGGTTGTGGTTTATCTGCTTGACAACCCTCAGTAGAGGTCTTTTCTGAGGACTTGTCCAATCCCAAACTCCTTGCACCTCCATCCCTTAATAGGGAGTTTCTTGTGAAAGCACCACCTTTAGATGATTTGATGGCCTGTAATTCTTATGCTGAAGGAAGTAGTGAAAGTCAATTTCCATCCCTTCTCTCTGAGCACCTAGTGGTATCAGACACTTCCTTTTTTGCTTTTGAATTCCATGAGTTCTGCTCTTTTTTGAAAGCTCCAATATGCACAGCTGTTCCCTGCAGGAGTTGTTTCTTCTTGCCTTGCTCTGAATCTCTGCTCTGCCACCTTTTGTGATGAAGAAATTAGGGATTATGGTGGTGAAATGATGTTCTTGTTTTGCTTTATTCTCTTTTCATTTGCCACTAATACCTAGTGTTTGGTCTCTCCTTGTAGTTCTTTTGTCGATGAAATCCTAGCTTCCGCTTTATCTTAGCTTAACTCCCAGCTAAGCATATCACACAAGTCATTATTTGAATATTTCAGTGTAGCATTGGGAATGTTTTCGGGTGCTGGCTACAGTGTTGTAAACGTAGACAAGATGGTTTAAGGATCTGAGAGGCCAATATGCAAGGGGAAGTAATACCTTTTGCTACTCTTTGTTTCCAAGGGCAGGCTGAGGTGCCTGCTGCGAAGTTTGTGATGCTGGGTGCATGACCTGTGCACACCAAAGCTTATTTGCTTCTTCAGATATATCGCTTGCCCTAATAAAACATATTTCTTTCTGAAAACTTCATACTTCTCTAAGTGCTTAGACTGCAAGCTTTCCTAATCAGAGTCATTCTTGGGAACTTGCTTGGAAAGCATTATTTTTGGTTCAGAAGAAGCGATGCATTAGTAAGAATATCTACCATTTACCAATGAAGACAGAATATGTCTTGATAGGTGTCTTTGGCTCTGGATCTTTGTTATATAGAGAATGATTCAAGGCAGGCTGTACTTACCTGAAGGTTTCAAGAGGTGTGGTGTACTTGCAAGAGTTGATACAGTAATTCCAGTGTGGCACAGCACAGGAAGAGGAGTGGGGGGGGAGAGGTTAAGGAACACCTTAGAAATGCAAAGCAACACCCACATTTGGATCAGATAATATCTGGAGAATAAACAGAGTAGCAGTCATGCTGAAATTGGCACTAAGGGAAAAAAAAACGCCTGCTGGAAAGTTCATGTATAGCTAGCTATTAGGTCTCAGTTACAAGATCCTTGAGGCAAGGTGTGTACTGTCTGCTCAGTTATGAAGCACTCAGCATACCATGGTGGACTAATAATACCTGGCCTTTTCATTACCCTTCACTGGCAATAGCAGAACTATCTGTTTTGTTTTGGTGCATGTTCTTTTCTACTATCATAAGCTGATCACATGATTTGTGCATAAGCTACTCACTTTCTGCTAATTTTATTTTTCCTTTATATAATTATAACTGCTCTAAGCAGTGAGATATAACTGGAGGACCTTCTCTTTCACTTCCCTGTCTTTACCCAGGAATGTCCAAGCAGATACTCTGACTTTGAGTGAGGCTGTAGTGGTGGAAATTAGGTTGACTACTCTCTCTTCTTTTCTTAGCTACCTTTTTGATGGCAGTTGGAGATTTTTTTTCTGTGTACCTACAGGGTGCTGGAAAGGTCTCTCTAGATACTGATAATTGTCTGATGTTTCAGAAGTACTGTGTATCCAGGTCTTCATTGCAAGCAAATCAGTTCCATTCCTTCCTGTTCTTGCATCGCAAATGTGTGGTCAGTGACTGCTTTTTAGACCCCAGGACTGTAACGCTGGTCTGGCCATTTATCCGCAGAAAACATCATGCCTTGTATTAGCCAAAGATACACTGGACAATTCAGCACTTCTTGGATTTCTTTTAATAGTCAGTTCTCTCAAAATTGTACAAATTATTCAAGCATGTATTTGCTTTTGCTGAGATGAAAACTAAGAAATGTAAAAATGAGCTGAAGGTAACCAGACTGTGTTTTGTTGGTTTGTAGCCCAGATGCTGATGGTGTGGTGGCAGAAGCTTTGCTCACATTCTGGTTCTCTGCCACGGATTGCAAAGAAGCATTGCGCAAAAGAGTTGAAAAGATCTTATGGAGGGGCCTGAAAAAATACACTGGACCCCTGCGAATAGATGTCAGATCTTCTACTGTCTCAAGTAAGGATATTACTTCTCTCTTAAATCTAGTTATTGTTCTCTTCTGATTTGATTTAACTTGATTTTGCCTTCTGATTATGTTTACCCATCAGGGTAATGAGTGGAGCCTCACCACAGTGTTTTGGTACATAGTGGTGCAAACAAACATGCTCCTTAGGTCTTTACACCCCCAGGGAACCTGAAAGTGCAAAAACTATGCCTGGATGTCAGTCCTTGTGAGAAAGCAGCACACACATTGGAAAACTTCTTTTTTACTGTGGGGATCAAAACTCCTATCAGATTCCTAGGTTAAAGGAAAAGAAAGGAAGAGTGTTCCTATCAGTGTGACCTCTCAGGTGAGGATCTGGCCCTTTCTTTACTAATGAAATTGGCATCTGACGGATGTGGAGAGTAACAGCACTGTTTTTAAATTAGGGATTTACTGAACAGATAGTGACAGGTGAGTTTTCTCCTTCGTGCTTCTACAATTCTGATCTGCTGGAGAGTTTTTCTGTAGGCTTATACTCTTGTCTCTGCACAAGGCTGAGCTTTGTTTATACGTTAGCATTTTTTTCTGTGAGTCAGACTTTTCAAGAATGAGTTGCTGGTCAAAAGGAACGGGCCGATACTTGCTTCACTCGTTTTTGCAGTTCTTCTGCTTACTTCTAACACAACAGTGACAGTACAGTACATGGATGCATATACTTCCTGATTGCTTGTTCATGCTAGACTACTTAAGCCAGCAAAGGTGCAAGGAGGCCAGACAGCTTTGTTGAATGAACAAGAATCTTGGGCTAAATCCTATGCTGGCTTCCTCCAGGCTTCCTCCCACTCAAAAATGATTGAGAGCAACCATTTGTTCTGTCTCTTGGTGCGTGAGGTGGGGAGATGCATTGCAGCAATGTAGGGAAATTCAAATATGAGTGTCATATGCCCATTGTTTCTTGATGGGCCAATCAGTCCTCATCATTGGGATGGCTCACGATGGTAAATGTCATCCCTGTGGACAAAGAAGCACCGCTTATCTTATTCCTTTCAGATAGAAACAGCATGTTGCCATAAACCAGAGACTGAAAGAGTGCTGTTGATTTTTTTGTTTTTTTTTAAAGGTGGTTGGGTCATTACTGAATCTTAAAACTCTAGTTTGACTTGCTTAAGGGATAAAATTGGAAAGAGTGCAAAGGTGATTGTTAAAAAATAAATTTGATCTTCTCATCAAGTTACTAGCTATTTATATTTAATCTGGCAAATGAGAGAAGTGGTTCAAAACTCTGTTTTCGTTGACCTTGAACTGCACCAGCGCTAGTACAGTACTACATTAGTTGCTAGTTAAAAAAATTAGCTGGTACAATTGAATCACAGTGTTTTCATTAAATACTTGGTTTCAGATAAAGATGGCATCTCAGTGTTGCTTTGATAAAGTTGTATGATAAACTTAATTGGCTGTCCCATCTTCACCATAAAACACTGACTACATAGGTCTGTTACTCAGGACAGGACTAGCATTGTGCAACTGCTACACATGATACAAAGGTACATAAACAATACCCTGCCATTTCTAGAAGACAGCAATAAAATTTGGATCTTTCTTCGCTGATAGTATTTCAACTGTGTTATCAGTCTTAAGCAAGATACATTCAGCAGCGCCATTTAAGAAAATGAGGTTGACTCAAGTGGAGAATACAGGAGCTCTCCCGTACTTTCTGAGAAAATGAATGTCTCAAATACAAAGTTCGTCCTCCTTCCCCACTCCTGGAAGAAATTACACTTTACAACAGATCCTGGAAGTCCAGAGAGGTTTTGCATTTTCAATCTCTCTCTCCCTCCTAAAATATCGTGTCCAATTCTAGTATTTAAATCAAGGACAGTTGAGAAGCCCTATAAGAGTCCATGCTCTGTATTACTTTTCTAACTTTTGCTTCACTGTAGCTTTGGTTTTGCCAGCTGGAATCCTTGCTTATCTTGAGGCAGTTCTAGAATTTCTTCATAACAGTTTCTAAAAAAAATCATTAGACCTTTCAGTGTAATCATCTTATGAAAATATTCTAATTTGGGGGTCATGATATAGCATAGCTTAGGTAAGCATAGCTAACTAGTTGAAGAAATCCAGGTCAGGCACTTATTTAAATGGCATGCTAGGAGGGTCTGATAAGGAGAATGAGTAAGTCTTCCTCCCAGCATCTGATCTAATCTTGTTATTCAACAGTGTCTCAACTTGCGCTTCACTCAAAAGTGTTTGCTTCTTGGGGATCAGATCCAGCAAACTGCTTGCAGGTTGGGTGCAGGCTTTGAATCTTCAGCTGCAGTCCAGGGCAAAAGCACAGAATTAGTCTGCCAACCAAGGTCTTGCTTTCCCTCTTTGTTTCAGAGGATGGGGAATAAATAGCTTTGGGGAGATAAAAATCTAAACTGATAATGTTTAGAGGCTTTTTGTTGGTTTTGTTTTGTTTTTGAAAAACACAGAAGCTGGATAGCATTGATATGAATATACAGCAAGTATGTAAAACAAACAAAAAAAGGCAAAATAATATCATCTCTATTTTGTATCGTCACTAAACAGTTAATGGTCTTTATATAGGGCTGGGGGAAAAAAAAAATGTTCTTGGGATATCTTCACATGTGTTATTACTGAAGTCCCTGTTCTTTTTTTTTTTGTCCAGCTTACAGTTCTTAGACTCTTAGCCAACTATGGTGGTATTTCCAGGTATCAGCTATTGGTCTAAGAGGAAATGGGAGGCGATAGTGCATAAATCACTATCACTAAATATTTTTCAGTGAAGAATCAAATGAAGTCCTAACTTCTCTGAAGAGCCATGGAAAGACAGCAGAATGAGATGTCTGGTCATGACTGATATAGGAAAAACCCAAATTAGGACTTGCTCTTCCACTGGCACTGAAAGAAGGTGTTACAGTTTGTCCTCTATATAGTTCTGGCACCAAAGAGATAAGGCTGTTCTGTTTTTTTTTCCCCAGGATTTCCTGGTTAGAAGTAGAGTCACCTCACAGCCTGCATCCCTGTTAGGCAAAGTATAGAGCAGCTTGCCAGCCTATTTCCCTTTGCCAGGTAGGTTGGAAGTCTCTCAAAAAATGTTTTTGGGAATATACTCTTGACGTCAGAAAGAAACTGGTTGCAAGATCACTGGCACTGTTCGAAGTGAGTAGGAAGTATTCCCATCTATCACTTAGCCAAGGGTTTTGACCATGAACAATGAGTCATGAATTGGTTTTGATCAACAAGTCAACTGTTATTATTTCTATTTATCTGGCATCAGGTACTTACTAAAGCTCCTTGCAAAGTGCAGAGCCTAGAAAATAGGTTCGTTCTTCTTTATCAAGTCTTATTTGGGAGACGTGCAGATGAGTGTCTGACCTGAATTACTGAATAATGTTTAATCAAGTTGTAGCTCAAAGAATATATATAGCAATCTGCTTTTCTTGTACCTTATATCTGTACAACCCACAACAGCATCGTGGGGTAGTAGAACAGGATGTGCATCAACACACTGATAAATACAACAGAGATCCAACATTCCCCCACTTTGATGATGTTACTTTGGCACAAGGTGGTATATTTCGGTGTTTCCAGCAGTTTACAGAAATGGGAGACACTGAAATGTATTTTAAAATGAGTATTTTTTCAGAAACTGAGCCATGCATTAAAAAGACTTAGAGAATAAAACAGTTCTCAACTTCATTAATGGCAGGTTCTCCTGTATGCCTAAGGGAAGGAGACAGTACTTGAGACAGAGCAGGTAAGTCAGCAGCAACTGTTAGCCCTTTCTGGATAGTGGCAGTGTAGCTCACACTCTTGCTCCAGTAATGTGACTTCGCATCCTCTGTTCATGCCAGGCTTACATCTCATCCTTCATAGTGACAGGCAGGACTACAAAGCCATTGTTGACACCAGAATTTGAATTTAAAGTAGAATTTTAAACACTGTGATACTCCTTTCTTTTAACTGGAACTAAAGTTCCTATGGCTTCATGGCTCAATGTAGCTAACTGAAAAACATACAAAAAATCTATTTTCCTTGATAGTGATGAAGTTGTTACTTTAGTTTGGATGGGATGAAAGGAAAGTGAATATATGCTGTTCTGGAGATGCCATAGAGCATGACTTGTAAATGAGAATTTCAGCGTATGTTATTGGCTAATGAATCCTCTGGTCCAAAAGCACGTACATGTTGCCATGCACGTGGCTTCGGTGAATGTCTGACAACACATGGCATGTTATTTTCACATGGGGGGATGTTTATGAACTAAAGAATCATTCATCCTTTGTAAGGAGAAGATTATTACCTATTTTGGACCTATAAATTTCAGTGAAAGATGGGCTATTCTTTTCATCAGAAAATGGAGAATAATTAAGATGGAGTTGAAGGCAATGATGAGGGGAAGTCACAGATATTAGGACAGGCCTTGTGGACAGGAGCAGGGAGGGAAAGGAAGGGTGACAGGGACAATTAGAGGTACAAAGCTTTTGTCTTGTCCCTACCGGGCTAACTCTCCCCTGTTGAAGGAATGAGAATTGCGTCACTTGTCTCTAAGTTATGCTTGCCACTTCCACAAGGGTGCTTAACTCTAAGTAAATTACTCCCTGGTGTCTCAACAGGAATTATAGCAATGCCAGTAGGAGTATGTTTTAGGTTTTCTGCAATATGTATCCACAGAAGAGCAAGTTTATTACTGATGAGCCCAGAGCACTCATGTTTTGCTATATCTCAGGAAACTGCTGCATTTCCTTTCATTTATGGTTTTTGGAACATGGTTGAGTCTGTCACTCTGAAGGACTGATCTAATTCCTATCTTATTCCAGTACCTGGGGCCTTCATGGTCTTTGAAATAATTGAAGAGCATTAGGGTAGAGATATTAGAATCATAGAATCACCAAGGTTGGAAAAGACCTCCGAGATCATCTAGTCCAACCATCTACCTACCACCAATATTTCCCCACTAAATCATGACTCTTAGTACAATATCTAAACGTTTCTTGAACACCTCCAGTGACTCCCCCACCTGCCTGGACAGCCCATTTCCTGCGTCTGACTGCTCTTTCAGAGAAGAAATTTTTCCTAACATCCAGTGTGAATTTTCCCTGGTGTGATTTTTGAAATTAGTGGTTACATTGTGACACACAGAAAAGTGCAGTTGGAAACCTTTAAGTTAATTCCTGTGGAGATTAGCATTTGTGAAAATTAAGTAATTGTCCTGGTATCAGATTCTTGAAACAGCTTTCGTATCCCTTTAATTTTGCAAGCCTCTCTGACCGTTTCCACACTGAAAACACATGATGTCCTCTAGTAATGCATTTGTTTTCCTTGTTTAAACCTCTTCAATGTAACGTATCCTCCATTTGTTTCACTCAGGGTTCTGGTTATTATTTCCCCTTTGATGTAAATGCTGGTCTCCATGACTAAATTAAGTGAGGCAATGGACACAAGATTTACTTTTCTAATGCTGTAATGCTAATGTTACTTGAGACATAATCATAATCTTTGAGAGGAGTGGTCACATTCACTCTGCAGTTAAGTATGAATCTGTGAATGTTCAGATGGTTTTGAAATAGGTCCACCGGCTCTGGACACTGAACTCCTTTAGAAATCCTTGCCGTAAGTGGCTGTTGTTTATAGGCAATTACCAAAATCAAGCTGCTTTCCTACTTTTGCTTACTCCCCTTTTCCTTCCATGCTTGCTCAAATGTGTATTCAGGAGTAAAAATAGGATATTAACTGATAATAATATTAAATAATAGCTGTACCAGGTCATTTTCTCATTAATATGAAACTGAGACCAATAATTTCCGTGTGTCCAAAGATTGAATTAACTGTATACAAAAATAACTATATTAACTGATCATCCAGTCGGAGAACAGGGCCTGCTTTTGAAAGATAGTTTCTCTAAGCCATATTTCAGTAGGTCACTGTGATTTAAACATGAGTTTTCTCTTGTAAGTTGAGCAAGCTTTAATTTAATAGTGAGTTCCACTTGGCAGGTAGGGAATGCATATTCAAGTTGAACTTGTTCTTGTTTACAGTGGAAACCTGAACACTGTTTTCCTAAATGCAGTACAAGTAACTATTTTTCCAGCTGTATGTGGTTGGGATGAGATATGAGGTTTTAATTGTTACTAATTGATGCTTTTTCTTGGTAGTACAAACAACGAGGGACAAGTAGTAAATGAGCAGGGCAGAGAAATCATCTCATGCCTTGCAAGGCATGGCTTGCAACATGCTGGCTGGCACAATCTGAACTGATGTGCTGTTGGCTAGATATGACAAAAATGTCAAGTAACAAATGAAGGCAAGCCCCCCACGAGGTGAGACAGCAAGCAACCTGTTTTCTTTTTTTTTTTTATTTAGAAGTATCATGCAACTCAAAGTGTTTCTGCTTTTGATGGTACCTACTGTGGGTTCAGCTTATCTGAAAGTTATGTCAAATCAGGTTTTCCAAAGGTGTTACATATGCTCTGAGCTTGGGATCATGGTTTCGAGTCTGGAGTCTTTGAGTCCTTAGTTTAATCTCTGTGATGTGTTCCCAGATTTTGTTGCTACCTGTTTTTGCCTCTTAAGGACTCCCTGTATTTTGTGGATGTTTTTTGGTTTGTTTTTGTTTGTTTGTTTTGTTTTTATTTTTTGTGGTGTTTGGGTACTTCTGTTCCAGCCCCTGGTGTGAGATAGGCAGTCAGGATGCTGTATCTGACAGATCCCTAAAGCAGAGCATTGATCCTACCCTGATGAACACAACATTAAATTTATGGGCAGATGTCAGTGCACTTTAGCAGTGGGTGGAAAAGAGAGTACGTGAAGTGTGTAGTCTTGATAAGATATGCTAAAATTCAGAGCTGTGCAGGCATTCTGTTTTAAGATTCACAGTATGTGAAACGTATTTGGAGAAACAACATCTGGGATAGTCTATCTGGAAGCAATGGATAGGACTCAGAGGAGAATTTTGCCCATGTGAGGTTTGTAGGTTTTTTCAGGTGCCTCATAAAAAAGCAAATAGAGATGTAGACGGATGCCTTGCCAAACAGCTGTGTGACTCATAGCAAAATTCGGTGTAGTGAGAACATGCCAACTGAATTGCTTTTGGCACTGTGCTTGAACAAGCTCATTGCTTCTTTTGTCTTCTTGATTAGCTTTGCAACATAATATAAGTATTAATAATTGACTTCAGGCTTGATAATCAGGCATTATGAGTTAAATGTCTCTCCACCCAGAGAGGAGTTAGAAAAAATAATAATAATTTTTAAAAGTCAATATTGCACTTGAAGGCAAAAGATGTGCTTTCACTGTTTATTACACTTGTTGGTTTATTTCCATTTTCCAGCTTGACAATATTAGAATGACCCAAATGCTGAATAGTACTGAAAATAGTATGAATTTCCAGGAAAATACTGGATGCTTATCAGAGTTCAAATAAATTAATAGGGCCAGATTTTTTTTGAAGAACTTCTTGCCAGAATCACCACATAGATGAATCAGCCAGATCTTTAGTGTGGCTCTCCACCCATTTCTTCCTCACTTTTTAACTTATTAAAATTTGCAACACTGCTAGAGCTCTCTGCTGGTATAACTTTTACAGTGCTATTACAGATTACAGATTTAAGGAATCTTGGCAACAAACAACAATATTATCCAAGGAAATTAATGGACTATAGTGAGCATTTCCAAAGCCCAGAAGTACCTGTACTTGAGTGTTGTCTCCTTTCTCTGTCACAGCAGTTAAGTGCAAGTAAGCACTTGTACCAACAGGAGACCTCACAAGTTGTTGCTTGCTTGCTGGTAAATCTTATCTGGTTTTATTACATGAATGGTGAATAAAACTGTGTCACTAAATAAACTTTCAATTATAACTCAACTCTCATTTTTATAAAATAAAGCAGTGGTTGCATGCACATATGTTTGCCCTGCCACTGGCTTTGTTCTGTAATGTTCCCTGTGATCAAGCTGTATGCTCATCTGCAGTCCTTTGGTTTCCTTTTTATATCATAATCTGCTTAATGTTATATAAAGATTGAGTACTTATCTGGTAGTAGTGGATTGCAAACATGCATACCAGAAAGACTGTCAAATGCACAAGCAAAATGTGTTAAGAATGCAGTAGCCAACAGGCAGAGCCCTTTGCATTCAAAAGAAATTCTTTGTCCTGGTTGGCATGGTTTGGGATTAAAGCTAGGATATTATTCTATGTAGCTGCAAAGAGAAAATAAAAAAGAAGGAAATGGAAAAGGTCAGAGATCTGCTGAGACTATCTGCAGACTGTGGAGTTGTGGATACTGTACAAGAACCTCTAGACAATTTAACAATAGTTTCAAAAGTGTGATTATCCTCCAGATTTCCGACACCTGGAATGGTAGCTCTCATGAAAAAGATCGTGCTGTGTAAGCAGGTGGGGAGACTGATACCTTGAGCCAGTGCTCATTAGTGACAGACAAGGTGCATTGTATTGTCACATACTCAGAGCAGCCCTCTGGCCTAGGTTTCTGACTGCCTGGAGTATAGCAAACTGCACTGCAGAGCCAGGGGTATGACAACAAGTGCAAGGACATAACCACATATGAGCTTTCCTGGCTTCTATTGGAGCCTATCTCTGCCTCTTCACAGAATCACAGAATGGCCAGGGTTGGAAGGGACCACAAGGATCATAAATCTCCAACCCTCCTGCCACGTGCAGG
>JAOWBP010002392.1:27902788-27939050 GCA_028571105.1 Tragopan temminckii | reverse complement strand
TACTAGACCAGGCTGCCCAGGGCCCCATCCAATCTGGCCTTGAACACCTCCAGGGACGGGGCATCCACAACCTCTCTTGGGCCATGCAGCACTCAAATAGCCACAGGAACTGGATGACCATGGAGATGATAAGCCTTGTCTATGCTTTCCTGTCTCTACTCTCACTTTTCTTTTTCTTTTTTTTTTCAGCTGTGGAGAGGAGAAGAGCAGAAGCAATCTTCAATGACAGTAAGTGAGGGCTTTTTAAGCTTGAGAAACTTCTGATTATTGTAATTAGCGTTAAGACTCTCCAAGCACTTTTCCTCACTCTTCAAAGCCTTTTCTCTTCCTTCTTGTCAAATGAATGTGTCTTTCTGCTTTACACATATGAGAAAATCCTCCTTAGACAAGAAGTCTTACTCAGTCATAGGGAAGCCTTTTGTTAGTGCCTTCTGGGATACTTAAGAAAGCTCTAACTACTGACAAAAATAATCAGTATAAATGGGGTGAAACTTCTTTCTAGGAAAAGTCCCCACCCACCTCTGAGTTCCATCAGTTTTTCTGTAGTGAGATGATCCTCCTGTTAATATAACAGCAGTTTAGAGAGAGCTCTTTAGATATCCCCAGGTTTGTGCAGAGAGAAGACATGCAGCTCCTGCTGCATCACTCTACGGATGACAGATGGCCATAGCACAATCCTGTGTTCAGCAGCATGGATGTGGTAGATGGAGGGTGCATCTTAAATGTAAAACCTGGTATCTAGGAAATGGATGACTTAGCAAACAAGGTCTGAGCACTGTGGTGTTCAGGACACTTGCTTATTTTGTGTCATTGGACATGCAGACAATAAGCTGTATTTTTATGTGAAGGCTAAAAAATTTGGATAATTCTAGGTTTACAAAATTTAGGTAACTCTTAGGTGTAGGCAGTAAAAAAACAAGTGAACAGTGAGGACTTCCAATAAAGAAAAACTTAATTGCTTGGTCTAACTGACTACTTTAACATCAAGCACAGCAGCTATCTGAAAGGTCAATGAGAATGTGATGAAGGTCCTTATCAGGGATTTGAGCAGGTTACACTTAAAAGCGATCTCTATTAAAAATGGATTAAAATGTGTACTTAGTCACATCTAATCCTGTGTGCTTAGGGCTGACACCTAGTCCTCTCTGCATCTTGGAGAGACTGCAGACTCTGTTTCATACATGCTTGTCTTTGATGCTGTAGCGTAACAGTTCATCTCCTATAGTTTTTCCATATATGCACTAAGTGATGAGGTTTACACCTGACACTTTAAGGATAGCAACCAGGCAGAGGTCTGTAGTACACCCTGTGAATGTAAGGTGGCACAAAAGCTAGTAGGAATGGGCACGTGCAGAGGAGTTTGAAATAGTGGCTTTCAGTGTGCTCTCAGAAACTGGAAGATTGGAATTTTCTTTTGTGTGTATTGGAAGTAAGTAAGGACAATGAGAAGATGTACAAAAGTTATGTCAGTCTCTGATTATAATGAAAATATTATGGCTTTGGAATGGCTGGTAGCTCAAAAATTCTTATGGAAATGTAAGACAGTGTGATCAGTCTTCTAAAGATCCATTTGTAGGGGTCAAATTGAGGTAGTCTGTTTCAAAGATGTTTAAGCTTTCAGGGGCAAAGTCTATTTAGTGATTGAAAAGTTGTAAAAAAATAAATAAAAATCATCAAATGGATTTCAAGTAATGGAAGATGAAATAACATTTCTTTTTGGGTTCATTTTAAGTTCTGGTGTTCCTGGGTTCCTGAGGGAACTGTGAGTTTTCCCTTGTGTTTTGAACACGACAGGTAGTTGATTGCATTGTGCAGATCTAGGTCCAATAATTGAAGATTACTAATAGTTTTCAGGAGGAAAACATGCTAGCATACACAATCTCATCAGCTGTGGTATACTCTCCATTTTCCTTTCACATGGGAAGTTTTGTACAAGTAGCTGTATCTTTTCATGCCACTGATTTCCTTCACTGCAGTTTTAAATTTCATCACAATGCAGACACTACACTGACCCTGTGAGTTTCTAGATATTGTGTGATATTTTCCAAATTTATGAACAGCTTTCAATCTGCTGAGTTATCGCTGCTGCTTTTGACTATGAGGTACTGTTAACATCACCTTGTGCAGATCCTAGCAGGAAGGGGCAGAGGTTACACTCTGCGTGGCTCCAGTGTTTGCCTTCTGAGGACTTCAAGGGTCTGGTGCTGGCAGCTCTTCAGTGAGGTACTGCGGATTTCCACGTTGTCCCCCCTCTGGGTCACTGTCTGAGGGAGACGGACAATGCAATAGTTTGTTTGATGTTGTCACTATGCAAATAATTCTTAGCTCTGTCTCTTTTTCAAACAATTGGGACAGTTCTGTATCTCTACTTTCCTAATGTCTAGCTGAAATCAGGGCCTGGATGAAAGCTAGTGAGTCTTGATCCAGGTAAGATAAATTTGACACTGAATGGGAGAAAAAAGCTGACACAGCTCCCTCATTTGAGGAAGTTTCTAAAGCTACTGGGGAGCTTCAGTTCCTCGATATCTGTTGTGTGGCTGAAACCATAGATATTTTCATTTCTCTTCGGGTTTGGAGGATAATACTTCATGGATGCACACCATGCTGGAGGTATCCATGTTTATTTTTTGATCTCTGGCTTGGATTGGCATGTTACTCTTTGCCTGAAGCAACTCTCAAGGTTCGTTTGCAAATTGCCATTTGTGCAGTGTGCAGTGTACGATTGCCTGGTTCCAAGCAGCAACTTACGTAGTCTGCATGCGTGCTTAGTAAAAACCTATGGCTTGGGCCACTGCCATCATTCATGTTTTATCCTTGTGACAAATCACCTGAAATGTTTGAGTTGGCAATCCCTAGACTTGGGAATTGTCCTGTTTGTATGGTGAAGGGTTTTGATTCTTGATTTGGGCTGTTGGTGCACCTCAGCCTGAATCGTTGACCATCATGGTTTACCATGATAGTCAGTTGTTCATTCAGGCTTCTAACAGAATGGGTTGTGCATGAGGATCTCTGTTCTGGGAATTGGTGGAAGGTATGTTTTCATATTGATGGTATACTGTTGGAGAACCTAATAGTGTGTGATTTTTGACATCTATTTTCCACAGTACTTACAGCCATTGGCAGGCATGTTTACTAAACAGACAAGTAACTAATACATATTTTTTTTTCCTTTCTGACAGTCTGCGGGTTACGACAGAATAGATCAGTCAAGTCAATAGCAAAAGCAACATCCTTGCGAATAGTTGGAGGATTGTCTTCTGCAGAGACTGGAGACTGGCCATGGCAAGCTAGTTTGCAGTACAATAATGTCCATCGCTGTGGTGCAACGCTCATCAGCAATACATGGCTTGTATCTGCTGCTCACTGCTTCAGAGAGTAAGTTCCCAGCTTAGAGAGAATCTGCAGCAGAATGTGCCCCGTTTGGATCAAGCTGTGGGGCTTTCCAGATTTACAACACATCCCTTACTCTTTCCAGGAGAACAATTATCTGCCTTGGAGGAAAAAAAAATAATAATCAGGTTTGGGGCGGGTCCATCACTTGTTTCTAAAGATGCTCTTTCACACTGCAATTAGGTTGCTGCTGCTGCAGGCTGCTACCAGAAGTTCTAAGCCCAGATTTCTACCTTTCCATTCAACCATGCACTCTCAGAACTTTTTGTTTCAAGTGCAGCCATTGTGAAGCGTCAGGACATGTAAGATGAAACAGCTGTTTGAGTGAATCATTAACATCCAGAAAGAGCAAAGATGATTTTTTTTCTAGCAAAAGAGCTTTTTGGGCTGATTACATACACCTTGTGGCTAAACAGTGGCTAGATCAGGAACGAGAAGTTGAAGGGAGTAGGAAACCATGGTTGAGAAGGGAGTGCAAGATTGCCCTCTTCTAGCAGCAGCCCACAATTACATGGGGCACAGTGTTAATGGGAAGTGATGGATGCCTTAAGAATCTAGTAGGGAACTGGCTTGAAGGGGTTGTAAGATAAAGATTCTTGAGAAGTTTAAAAACCTGAGTACTTGTATTTACAGTCAAATATTTACAGCACTCCTACCTTTTTCAGAATGAGTCACCCTCACAAGTGGACTGCTACTTTTGGAGCTCTTTTGAAGCCACCAACCTTGAAACGATCAGTCAAGACTATTATTATTCATGAAATGTACCGCTACCCAGAACATGATTATGACATTGCACTTGTGAAGCTCTCTAAACAAGTTGAGTTTACAAGTAACATACACCGTGTTTGTCTGCCTGAGCCATCTCAGACTTTTCCATATAATATTTATGCTGTCATCACAGGCTGGGGAGCCCTTACCAATGATGGTGAGTCCCAACTCTGCCAGGCAACCCATGTATTGCATGAACCATAGTGCTGATTTACTACTGAATAGGTATCACTTGTGTTGCTGTATGTTATACGGCAGCAAGCCTAATTTTTTGTCTATAAGCAATAGATTTGTTTGACCATGAGCAGCAGTTTCTTGCTCTAAAATTAGATTTCACAAAGACAGAGGTACTATCCACCTAAGCAGAAAATAGCATAAATGTCCTCTTTTTTTTTTCCAGCCTTTCCATCTTATATTGTAGATACTTGAGACAGGTGGTCAAGCCACGCATGTGTTAATGGAGGGCCTAAGAAAATATTCTCTTAGCTCGAGCCGGAAGCCTACAGAGAGCTGTGCAGGCTTTCAAGAAAATTTCCACAGTGAGCTACATATGGTCACTTGTCCAGACTCACATATATCAGGCCAAGCTGTGAGTACATTTAGGAATAGAACCAAGATGCCTTGATGCCATATCACGTGCCCAAATTGATAGGTAATTTGTGTTCCATGATATTAGATGGAACTTTGTACAATACAGCGTTACGCTTGGGGCACTGTGTATCATGCAATCATTAGTTCTCTTAATATTGCAGTTTCTAAGTGAAACCATGAGTATGTACATTTTCCTTAAGGGCCCAACCTAGAAAGAGTAAGAAGTAACACCTCCATATTATACCAAATTAATCTGGTGCTTCATAAGAGAACATTAAATGCAATTCTGTTAATGCTGTACTGCTCTTTCCCTCAGGTCCCACTCCTAATGCTCTTCAAGAAGCAACGGTTAAACTTATTGACTCAGACACTTGCAACAAAAAAGAAGTGTATGATGGGGACATAACACCCAGGATGTTGTGTGCTGGGTACTTGGAAGGAGGAGTAGATGCTTGTCAGGTAACAATAGCAGAAAATTAGAAAGGAAAACTCTTTTAATGCTGATTCCAGTATTTGACTGACCAAATATTCTCTAACAGTATATTAGTCCTTTAAATAGTCTCTGTTCAACCAAGAATTAAGATGTGAAGTGGCATTTCTTAAAATTATTTAGCACATAAAATCCATACTGAAGGAGCTAAATTAGTATAATACTCAGAACTTAAACCTTTCATGGCATGAGATGAAATTTTCATTTTGTAACTCAGAATAGCTGCTATAAGCCCAATTGCTTCTCATAATATCTTCTATGAAATCTAACTGTTTTTCAAAAATGTATCCTGTATATTGATGCTTTATTCCTCCTTTGCTTTTGCCATTCTACACCAGACCTTTATTTGCTAGACAGCAATCACTAGCAGGTGGTTATATTTTTGCAGGTGTTTGAACAAAAATATTACCACCTGCAAAAATATTTCCATAGGGATAACTTTTTAAAAGGCAACTGCTATTAATGTTACTTATAAAAAATATATACTTGTAAGTACTGGTTCAAAACAGATACCTTCCAGAATCCCAGTCCTATGGATTTAAACAAAACTGCTGGCAGGTAAGTACTGGAGACCTAATTTCTCTGTTCCTGTTCTACTCAGCATTGGAGAGACCTGAACAGAAGAGTGCAGCTGCTGTGTATTTCAGTAATGCATTTTGCTGGGTGATGGTGTATTTGTTCTGTTGTGTGACAATTGCCTTTAAGCCTGCAAGATTTCCACTGAACTATTATTACCACATCATGCTATTAACAGTATCTGAATTCAGCCTTTGAAAGTGACTGGTGTCTTAAGGAGATACTATCTAATTAGAAGACCAATTTTCTGATGAAATCCTTTCTGAAATGTTATTGCTGCAAGTGTCTAAAAGAGTTTGCTGAAAGGATAGTGGTTACTGTAAAAACAAACAGAAAAATGACTTTATATGAGGAGAAGACAAAGCCGTATGAGGAATGCTTCACAAAATGAGAAGGATTTTTTGTTTGCTTGATTTTTAATGGACGGATACTGTACAATCACAGGTGGGTCAAGAGACTTCATGGCAAACAGGAAATAGCCACTGACTGCAGACTCAAATTTCATATACAGCCTGGATTCTGCACAAATGGCAGCTCTTGAAATACTGCTTGCTTTTCTGTCTTACTGGATGCACCAGACCCTCTTGTCTACGATAAGACTTATATTTTCCCTTCTGAACAATTAAATCTTTTTTTTTTTCCCCCTCCTCTTTCTCCAGGGAGACTCTGGGGGACCACTGGTTACTCCAGATTCCAGACTGATGTGGTACCTCGTGGGAATAGTGAGCTGGGGAGATGAATGTGCCAAGCCAAACAAACCTGGAGTTTACACACGAGTGACTTATTTCCGTGACTGGATTACCTCAAAAACTGGCATCTAATTCCAAAATCAAAAATGGATATAATTACATAGGTTACATGTAACTCATAATTGTCTGTACTTGTGAAAGGTTATTATTTTTTTTAATATATGTATTCCTATTAGTTTTGGTCAAAGCAAGTTTTGCCTGCAGCAAGCACTATCTTTGCTGTCAGAGATCCTAAGCTCTTGTGAATTTATACTAAACATATGAGATTGCCTTCCTCATCTTCAAGCTTTGAAGCGTTCTCATTTTTATCAGAAATTATAAACAGGTGTTATTAAACTAACATTTAAAAGCTAGCAATTTACCTCCTTAATAAACACAAACATTTTTTCAGGAAATAAGAATTTTTTTTCAGCTATGGCTGAGGTCTGAAGATGTCCACACTCTAAGCACAGAGGAAGCTGAACCTTCTTCCTCCAGTGAAGCAAATATTATCACAGCTGTGTTTCTAGGAAAGTGAACCCTTTATTATTATTCTTGTTAGAGATCATCATCTGCACAGACTGCATCTGAGACCCTGGATACTCACCCTGCTCAGTGGTCTTCATAGCTAACAGTGGATCTGCCAGGACTGAGGGTAGGTCCAAACTAAGGAAGAGGAGGATTTCTGTGCTTGCAGTTAGGTCAATGGGACAAGACAGAAGTTTGATGTCCTTGTTATAAAGCACGTTTTTAAACAGATTTTTTTGGTAGATTTTATGAAGTTCAAGTTACTAAAAAATGCTACTGTAGAAGTGCTTTATCGCAATGCTGTGCTGCTACTTCTGGAGCAATGCCTTTCTCTACAGACTGTTCAATTCACATCGTGTTAATGATGCAGAAACACTAGCTCTGCCAAACTTTATTTGTAATGTGTGACCCCACAAACAAGCTCAGTGGAATGCAACCCAGCATTTAAATTTATGCTAAAGGAAAAATAAGTGCTTGCCACAAATAATCTGAGAACTACCTTTTTACTTCAAGTCAAGAAATAGTGTGCTTTCCAAGGGCATGCCAGCCAACAGAAGTCATCTCACTGCGAAGAAAATAAGTAGTGATAAACCATCTTGTTTCTGATGGATTAATTTCTGCCATGGATAAATATGTTCCTGTCTTATGAGTCTGAAGAGCAAGAACAGTCCAGATGGAAATTTCAGAGTAAACGCTATCCTTATATGCAGATTAAGCACTTTTCCTACCTCTGTGCATGACATCTACTAGATTGCTGGTGAAAGGGAGTCCAGTGACATGACTATTGCTGTTCCCTACAGCCCAGGCCTTCAATATATGGAACCAAAATGTCAATCCAGTACTGTCTCCTTCTGCTGTCTTTGAATGGCCACAGGACTGCTTAGGCTGTGAATACAGGACTCACAGGAGTCTGTATGAGACGTGAAAGAAGCTGCAAACCCCACAGCTAAACTTAACTGAAAATCTCTCCAGAGCATCTCACCTCCTCTTCTGCTCAGGATTGGGTCTCTCCTCAGCCTTTCTACTGTGCAAGCTCTGCAATAATCAGAATCCATGGGAACAGGATGTTTACCATTTCCTGAAAAGTCAAACCCGTGAATGAAAATGTACACATGGATGGAAAATTCTATGTTGAAGCCTTAAAGGGGTGGGAGAGAGATCATCTCATTTTTCATCTCCTTCCAGTCTTTTTTCCGTATCTTTTGATTTTTTGTTTTAAAAACAACAACAACAAAACAAGCAACCATCAAAAATGAAGATGCCTTGTCTCAGAAAGAATTGAAGGTTTTAGTTTAGCTTTGCTTTTGAAATAATAGTATCTTTCTTCTGATTTTCCATGTTCATTTAAAAATGAAAAGGATCTTGGGACAGTTAGGAGGATAGTTGGATGCAGCAAATCTGTTTCCTTAATTTATTGATGAAGTTTGTAATTTATGCACTTTTGAGTTGCTGCTATTTTTAAACTAAGAATTTACTCTGGGCTAAATGCAAACTGTAGAATTTGGGATTAGGTCACTTGGGAACACTGTTTTATTGTAGTGTTCAGGTCCCATGTCTGTAGGAGAATGGGGAAAAGAAATTACACCTAGTTTTTTGTGCCTCTTATTGTTTTGAAGCTGAATGCCCTTCCTTATAATCAGCAGATGAATTGCAATTGAAAGTAAACTGTAGTTCACTTTTGGAGGGATGTAAGGCTTTGTTTTCCACTTAAATCTATCTTTTTGCCTACCAAATGGAGGGGCAGCAATAAGGGGTCAAGGCCCAGGTTATCTATAATCCATATAAACTGGTTCCTACCTCACACTGAAAGTAACATGTATTTAATACCTTTAAAATGAGAAAGGCAGCCTTTATTTCAGATTTTATTGTGAGAGGCCAAACAGCCAAGAAGCGTGTGGGAGAATGTCTACCTTACTCAGGGAGTCCTGAGCCAGCCAGATGCACTTTTCTTCACAAACTTAACAAACTGTCTGGCCTGGGTTTGTCTTATACTCCATGTCAGTGTTTTATTTATGAAGACTCTGTTTTCTGCAGAAGAATTTGAAAAAGAGAGAGACTATTGTGTGATTAAGGAAAAAGATTTTTGAAAACCTTTTATTACTGTTAAGATTTAGTAAGGATTTGAATGATATAAAAGTAATATATTTCATAACATTAAATGTATTTAAAAACAATTGCTCCTTTTTCGTCCTTTCTTCTTTAATAGTATCTCTGTTGAAATGTGTGATTGATTCAGAATAGACTAGTCTTCAGTTTGTTGTACGACTATTCTGAAACTTCAGTTCTTTCTGTTCATTCCTGATCCTAGGAATTTTGGTTCTAACAGTGGCTGGAGCTTTACAGATATTTCTGCAGCAACAGAAGTGAGACTTTTTTTTAAAAAAAACACTAAAATACTCTAGTGGGAATTTCAATACAGTTAGTGCTATGTAAATTTGAGAGTAAATCTGAACCTTCATTCAGGAAACAACCACCATGCTTCTTGCTTTGCGAAATCCTATCCTTGTAATGTGACGTTCCTGGCTCTTGGCAGCAGGGACTTCTATGCAGCTGACATACCAATTCTCCTGAGATTACCCAGGCAGATTTACAGCTTCCAGAAGCACGTTCCAAACTTCTGGTTATCCAAATCAAGTTGGTTGAGGCTTGCCCAATGCTAACTTGCAACCTGAAGCACAAATAAGATGGAAATAAGAGCCTGATTGCACAAGGCCTAATCGCCTGAGGAGGTCTGGTTGAGTGACATCAAGAAGTCATTGGGATACCTTATGTAAGTAAAGCTTGTAGAAACTCCAGTTCCACATCTACTGTTCCTGTTAACAAATTAGAACAGCTGAGAGCCAAAAGGTATTATGTACCCCAATTAATACTTATCTGGCAACTTGCAGCTTGTGTTAGAGATACACGTGCATAGAAAAGCTGGCTTTTGATTTTTGGAAATGCTTTCAAGCGTGTTAGCTTGGAATCACCTTGGGTAATTGGTACCTTTTGTTTATCTGCATCAGGATTTTAAGAACATTGTTAATGTGGTTTCTAGGAAGATGTCATGCTATCTAGAGCAACTTTAAGTGAGAGGACTCTTTAGCCCATCATATTGTGAAGGTGGGGGCCTTTAAATTGTGCCAGCAAAGCACTCCCACATTGCATGTCCTGTCAAAAAGAGTAGATAAAAGCCTTACCAGACAGCACCTCACTGCTTTTAGAGCCCATGGCCAGCCATAGCCTATGGCAAGATGTTTGGAAACCAACTGGCTGGGATTTTCATAGCAGATGGAAGGGAGCTTTACAGCTATCTGCTGTAGTTTCTTTTGCAAACATTGGCTTTAAAGAAGTATTCAATACCTGCACACAGAATGAATCTACAATAATGCACTGACCCAAGCACAGATCGGTATCTTGCTATTGGAATAATGATTGGCCTCAGAATGTGTGAAAGCTGAAAGCCTTGTGTTGGTACCTTTTGCCAATCTCAAAAACGATATCTGGTACAACTACAGAGGATTATTTTGTTTTCTGTTTAATCATTTTTATTTTTTATAACTAAGGTCTTAGATTTACATATATTTATAAAATATGAGGTTGTGCATGTAAAGAGAAAAGTCAAGTGGCTCCAGATGTTTCAACTTTTGTGATCTTGGAAAATAAGCACTAAACCTGTATGCTTTTTATTTGGTACCATCAAAAAAGAGAGCTCCTGAGCATACCTGCTACCAATTGATGTGCTTGGGAACCAGTTTCTTTGGCTTCTACGGTAAATAAAACCTGTTGGTTTTATTTGGCAGTTGGGCTTAGAATGCCCATGTTTAGTTTCATTGACAGTGAGTCTTTGCTTTATTCCTGCTGAACTGATGGGCAAGAATTAACTGGTTGTTGCTATTTCTCCATTTAGGCAAAGGGCTTTTTAGTGTTCAATGTTACTACAAAAAATCTGGTTTGTGTGGAATGACTGTATATTGAGGTGATGTGCATCTCAAGAGTGCAATAACCAGGACAGAAACAGGGTATGTAGCAAATTTTTTTTTTTTAATTTTTCATAACACATTTGACTGATACATTGTTAAAAATAATAAGTATTAGTTTAACCTTAAATATATATATATATAGAGAGAGAGAAACATGCTCACTTTTAAGGAAAGAAACCACAAATTAAGGGTAAAAATAACTGAGAAAAAATATCGAAGTGGCAAAACTAAAGCTGATATTTTTTTGGCATCTTCAAACTTTTCTTCACTCCTTTTTCACTCTGTAGAGCTGGAACTCCATGAAATTTCTTTCATGAGGTATGTGCGTGGCTCTTGAAGTTATTGAAATAATGTAACTTATTTTATATTTATTTGTATACTCTGATTTCAGGTCTTTTGCAAAAAAGATGAAAAGCAAATACCAGCCTTAAATATCAATTGCCTTACTAGTATGAATTGCATTCTTCCTGCATTGCTTTCTTGGTTTATCCTGTCTTGCAGTCCACCATTTTAGACTTCTAGTGGCCTCTAGTGGTGCTAGGAAGTTTGTCTGTATCTTCTCTCTGTGTTGTAAGAAACCCACATCTAGTGGGCAAGTAGTTTCAGTGTGATCCTGCCACAGCAAGGCCTGTGTTTGAATGATGAATGTTGTCCAGACACTCTTAGTCTTATTTAATAATTCAGCACAAAATCTGCACCCATAAGTGGGGAAGACTTGGAAGAATCAATTCAGTCATATACCGGTCAGTCATGTATCAGTTACATGAGATAGAAATTCTAATATAACTGAAAATAATGTAGCAGATGTGAATGCACAGAGAGGATCAAATCTTGGGATTTGAAAGTAGGGGGACTTGAAGGGAGATGTCACCAGCCTGGTAGGAGGGCTCTTAGTATTGCGGTTGGTCTTAACCAGAGCCTGGGAAATGGGAAGAGGTGGCAGAAAAAGTGATACGAATGGAAGGTGATGTGGAGTTAGTGGTACCAGAGCTCTGTGGAGACTGCAATAGTTACCACAGCTTGCTTTAGTTGATCTGCACTGGTTAAATACCACTATTGTTTCCCTGTACTCAGCCCTGGTGAGGCTGCACCTTGAATACTGTGTTCAGTTTTGGGCCCCTCGCTACAAAAAAGACATTGAGGCCCTGAAGCATGTCCAGAGAAGGGCAGCAGAATTATGAGGGGTTTGGAGCACAAGTCTTATGGGGAGCAGCTGAGGGAGCTGGGATTGTTCAGTCTGGAAAAGATGAGGCTCAGAGGAGACCTTATAGTTCTATACAGCTGCCTGAAAGGAGATTGTGGCAAGATGAGGTCCCAAATAACAGCGAGGGGATGAGAGGGAGTGACCTAGGGGGGAAGTTCAGGTTGAGTATTAGGAAATATTTCTTCTCAGAAAGAGCGGTGAGGCAGTGTTACAGGCTGCCCAGGGAGGTGGGGACGTCACTGTGAGGTGTTTGAACAGTGAGTAGATGTGGCACAGAGGGATGTGGTCTGTGGGCATGGTGAGGATGGGTTGATGGTTGAACTGGATGATCTTAGAGGTCTTTTCCAACCTTAATGACTGTGATTCGATGAAAAACAAAAGAAAACAAAAAAACAACCCACAGAGGTTTCCACGAGCACTGTTTGGGTTTGGGCTGTTTGTCTGTTTGTTGTGTGACCGCTCTGTGCCTAATTTGTACACACAGAATCACACAGAATGGCCAGGGTTGGAAGGGACCTCAAGGATCGTGAATGTACCTTTAGATGCCGTGCAGCATACATTGGGGAAGCCAAATTTCTCTCACCAACCAACCCCCCACTTAAATAAATTTGGTCTACATTTGAGATAGGCCACATCTTGCTGGCTTTGGTCCTACACCGCGTGGAGACAGCCTCTGGAGGGCAGGGCTCAGAAATAACCTCTCACGTAATCTGTAACTCTTGAACATAATGTTTGTTTTTAATTAAGTTTTATTTATTTATTAGCAGCACGGTGCTTGCAGAATATATTTTAAAAAAAAAAAAAAAGCAATAAAAGAAAGCTTTCAGTTGCAAATCACCGCGTGAGAGCAGAAGCCGGAGAACCAACGCAGCAGCCCACCTCGCGGCCGCCATGTCGCGGCGGGGCGGAGCAGGAGGCGGGCGGAGCGGCGCGGCCATAGCCCGGCCCCTCATGTCGGCGCAGGCGGAGCGGCCCCGGCTTCCTGCCTTTCCTTCTCGGCGCGCCGGCAGCACGCAGGCCTGCTCGCAGTGCCAGGCCGCCGCGGTGAGAGCGGGCTGCGGGTCGGGGCGTGCGGGGCCCCGGGGCGGGAAGGCCTGAGCCGAGGGAATGTCCCAGCGCCCCGGGGGTTCTGGCCGCAATCCCTCGAGGAGAGCGGCGGCCGCGGGGGTGCCGGCGGGCCGCGGGGTGGGACGGGTTTGTTTTAATGCCTTTTGGCTTTGTGTCGATACCCTTAAGCGGCGGTGTTGCCCCGCGGGGTTGGTAGGAGCGGGTGTGAGCGTCCTCTTTCTCCGCTGACCAAACAGAGAGTCTGCCTCGACCGGGATCTGCCTCCGGAAGCCCTGGGTAGGTGGGATGCGGCCAGGCCTCCCTGCTGTCCCGGCCTGCTGAGCAGCGAGTAGTTAGCTGAGCCTGTGGTAACTTCGAGGTAAGAAGCACCGTGAAACCAAACCAGAAGCCGCGACTCGTGAGATTTTGCCCTTCTTCAGAGCATCTCAGTCCTCCTTTCCTGGACGTAGCTTCTTAGTTTGTCTCTGGTCTGTGTTCTACAAGCAGCTGATGCTGAGAGGAAATGGAAGCGTATGTATTAAGCGTTGAGCACTTGGTAAGGACCCATAAGCGGGTCCTTCTTTGAAAGAGGTTCAAATGGGCTGAGATAAAATGAGAAATATGGCTTGGATGCTGAAATACATAAGCAAAGTTTTGTCCTAGAGCTGCTTGACCAAAGTACTACTAAGTTCTTCTTTGGAATAACTAAATCTGTTTTGCCAAACGCAGTTGGCATGCAGGTAGCAGCTCTGTGCTGTAACAAAGAATGCAGGAAGAGAACTGATGGTAGATAAATATGTATTGGAAATGCCTTTCTCAGATGTGTTTTTGTAATTCAGATGGCAAACCTTGTGTGTTCATTGCACATCTTTATTTACAAGTGGCTACTGGGGAGGGGAGCACATGTGATGGCTGTCAGCAAGCATGCTGGTGCAGCAGAAGCAGCTGGGGGGCTGTGAGGGAGGAAAATGGGTGTGTTTTACCTCAGGCTGGGTCAGCTTCCCCACCATCGTACCAAAACCATTTTGTTTTGGGCAGTCCCGAAGCGAAAGTGCTGTGGAGGAGCCAAGCAGCTGAGATGGTTGCATTGGGCCATTATGAGATGGTGTAACCTGAGGAGACTTTCAGTCTGGATTTCCAGACAGAGAGGAAAAGTTAAGGCTTTTAGCTGAGCAGAGAATCAAGTACTGGACTCTTAGATGTGGTCTGATACTTTCTGTCTTGAGAGCTGTTTTCTGAGATCATCTGTTAACATTGATGTTCTGTGCTTGCTGTGTAAGTGCATAGGAGCAGTGCGGAAGTGGCTAATGATGGAAGGTGCTACATGCTAATTGCCTTCTGTGTTGGCTAATGTGTTAGATCTAGTATCCACACTGTGGAGCAACTTAACTGGTCAGATTTGTGGCCTACTCTCCAACATACCTATCTCCTCTCTTAGGAGAAGCGATTGTAACTTATGTCTAAAAATCTGTTGTTTTCTGGGGATCATATATATGTTCTTTTTAAGCTGTGATAGATGCTGATGCTCTGGGTCAAACTTGGAGGTTGTTTTACTTCTCCTGTATTTGGTGACAGTTCCTGCCAGACCCAGAGGGGACAAATTGCTAGCCTGCATAACAAAAGAATCATAGAATGGCTTGGGTTGGAAGGGACCTCAAAGAACCCATGGACAGGGTTGCCAGCCACTAAGTGAGAAACTAGATCAGATTGCACAGGGTACCATCCAATCTCATCATTAAAAAAAAAAAAAGAAATGCTTCATGAATTTGCATGTCAACCTGTCCAGTGACAGAGATTCTTCATAATCCTGGTGCTTACTGGTAACTTTAAAAAGAGAAGGTCTTAATAGTGTGCGTACTCTGTTCTTAAAACTCTTTTGAACTGTTTAATTTGATTTCTTAGTTAAATGCATTCACATCTTAATGTGACTTTTTTTGCTCAGTTTTTCAACAGAATAACTGGAAGTGGCAGGGAAGCTGGCAAGCTGAAATCTATTTTAACTATATTCTTTATTTTGTAACCAGTTTAGTGCAAGTCAGTCGCATTGCATCATGGCAGCAGACTCTATGGAAATCGACGATGCTTTGTATAGGTGAGAGTATCTGATTTCTAAGTGTTGTTCTTGATATTTCAGCAACTCTTAGATCTACACACATTAATGTGAAAGACAGGGCTTGAAAACAGTACCTACTGCCTGTTAGGTCAAGGTGTGCCTACTTATGCTGCTCCCTCCTTTGGTTTGAAAGTGAAAGGAAAAAACATTCACTGTATCAAAATGAATCCACTTTCTGCCAAGCTTCTTAACCAGTTCTTACACAAACTATAGTTTGAAGATATAACCCATTTTCCTGTGAAACTGTTCGTTTTTCCATAGCATCTGTTTTCTGTCCAGATGTCAGGTTGTTGAGTTTTGCCTGGATTTTAGGTTTAGCTTTGCTTTCTTTGTTTCTGTTTAATTTTTATTTTTTTAATTTGTTAGCTGGGAGTAACTTGAGATCGTTTGGCGTGACAAAAGTTTACAGTATTTGGAATGAACAGTATCTCTAGAAAAACATGGTGGAATGAGAAGCTTCTTTAAAAAAAAAAAACAAGAACAAAAAAAAACCCCAACCAAGTAAACAAACAAAAACAAGAATCTTATCTTTTGTGTGCTGAATAAATGAGGCACCAACCAAGCTGCTTGCCTTTGACACAAGTTTCACAAAAATCATTTTCCATCAGGAGATGGTGCTTAAAATAGTTTTAATTTAGTTGTGCAGTTGGAAACAACAAGTGCTTCAGAGGTCTGGGTTTGATCACAAAAGCTGCTGCACTCCCTGATGTGAAGATTTCTGATAGTGAGGAAATTGTTTAGTTTGCTTGTCTCTTCAAGAATTAGTTCTGAAGTGATTTTATACTGTCTTTAAAAAAAATTAAAACAAAAAAAAATTTTTTTTCATAAAACATGGAATTGAAAAGCACTCTACTAAATGCATTTTGCTATTTGTATTGTGGGCTCAAATATTGCATTTGATATGCATTTATTTCTAAACCAGTGTACAGTTCAGTCTATGCATGTTGCATTCTTAGTTGCTTGTTGATTGGAAAACTGGTAAATATAGCTGTGCACCTGTCACTGCTGATGCACGTTCATCTGCAGAAGGTAGTACTGCAGATTAAAAGCCAATTGGGACACTAGGAGGAAAGGAATAGCTATGGAACCTGAAAGCATTTTAGCTTGCTCTTGATTTTGTTTGTCTTGTTTTAATTTGAATTTATCTTTGATGTAGTCGGCAGAGGTATGTTCTTGGAGACACAGCAATGCAGAAGATGGCTCAGTCCCATGTGTTCCTGAGTGGTGTAGGTGGCCTTGGTGTGGAGATTGGTAAGTTTGGGTATTGTTTGTGTAAGCAGACACAAGCATACATAAACATACTGTCCCAGCTTCTAAAGCTTATTTTAGATGTAATAAGAATGTCTGAGGCATCTGAGTGAATATATGTTCAACATGTGTAAGCAGCATAGATGACGGAAAGATTGAGGGCTTTTGTCTAAAAAACTTTTCAGTAGAACAAAGTTCTAAATTTTACTTGAAAATGTGCTTATAGTGCAGGTAGCTTTACCCAAAATCTCATGTCTGGGTGAAAATTGAGAGAGTATAATCTAGATTATTCCTTCAGGTCTCATTATTGATAAACCTAATGTAGGAACAACTATAGACTGAATTATTGCTTTACAGGAAATGGGGACATGAGGGGAAGGGGAACAGATGCAAACTGTATAATTGCCCCAGTGCAAGAGGCCCTGTAGCCATTCCATTTACGCTTTAAAAAACAGCCATGACAAGTCTCGTCCATACCTGGATTATTACCCTTTCAGTTGCCTTTAATGGAACTCTGCGCTGAATGCCAGAATGCATACGTGAGGTTTTGCTGTTTATTATCATTAGCATCTCTGTAATCACATTTGTGGGATGAACAGCTGATGAATGACAAATGTAGAGAGTCTTTTTAACCTTGCTCTTGTTGTTCTGATTTCAGTGGTGGTGTAGAGTGCTTAAACTAAACATGAAAGAAAACAAAGCCTTAAGCTGTGAAGTTCTTAGGAATGACATACTGTTACTGTCCACCCACATATCTTTTCACTTAGAGCTTTGTGAGAGATCTGTAACAGCCTCTTTTTTTTATTTATTTTTTTTTAGCCAAAAATATAATTCTGGCTGGTGTAAAGGTATGTAAAGTAGTTCTGTTCTTGGGTGAGCGGGAGGGAAAGGGGCAGCACCACTAAGCTAGCTAATCCTAAGTTTCTGAAACTGCCTTTCTGTGGGAAGACTGCAAAACATAAGAGTATTTGGCTACAAAAACTTCAGAATGTTGTAATGGTATGGTGTGAGTCTTGCATTACTGTGGAATCTGAGTTTTCATACCTTTTTAGATCCTCAGTAGAAGCATTCTGAAATAGTTCACGTGAAATATTTCAGACAACTATTGATCAGGTATTGAATACTTTTGTGTAAAGCCATTTCTCATAAATGGCGAGTGGTATAAATGCAAAAGCCAATCTCTTCAAAATGTTACCCTATTCTGTCACCTATCAGAATCCATTTATATAGAGTCTAAAACGGTTGCATGTTTTAATCTGACAACTACTTTTGTGTTGCTGGGATTAATGTTATTAGAGAAGCCTTTTAACATTGTTTCTTCCAATCACTAAAAAACCATAATAAGTTTGGGACCTTGTTCAATTACAAATTGCAGTTTTGCATTTTAATTGCAGTGTGGCAGAAATCATCCTCAGTATTTAAATGTTCTCACCTCTGCAAGCTAGGAAAATGTTTAATGAAATTTGTCTTCCGGATCCATTTCTCTCTCTCAAACAGGAAGAGCTCTCTTGGCAAAGAGGTTGGAGAAGCTCATTCCTCTATACGTTACAACCAGACCTTCTGCGATGCTAGTCTTTACAGCAATTTATATGGGGCTTAATCCATTCTTCTGTGTGCTAACGCAGTAGGTGTGTCTTTTTTAATTCTTTCTTAGGCTCTTACGGTTCATGACACCAAGCAATGCACAAAGTGGGATTTAGGGACCAACTTCTTCATCCACGAAGATGACATAATCAGTCAAAGGAACAGGTTGGTCAAGTCTCTGGGGTGAATGTAAGTTGAATATCTCACTTCTTAAATTTAGTAGTGAGGGCCAGGGTGCATTTCTTCCTTAGACTTTCTCATCCACCTTTGCAAGACTGGAAGATGGCCGTGACATCAGAACGTCAGCACGTACTACTGTCTATTGGATACAGCTTTTTTCCTCAGACCTGCTAGGAATTTAAATGTGAAGAAATAAGATTGTTGCTAGGAACTCTTGTAGGGCGTGTGTAGTATGAAGTCCAGTTTAGAAAATTCATTTTGTAAATGCAGAAAAAAACCTGTTTTTGTTCTTTTAGGGCTGAGGCCACTCTTCATCACATTGCAGAACTTAATCCATATGTGCATGTAGCAGCGTCAACTGTGCCACTAGATGAAAGCACAGATCTGTCTTTTCTAAAGCAATATCAGGTATGTCACTCTTCAACAGAGCAAACAACTTGATCTTTTTTACGTAAGTAAATGAAATTGAAACAAATTTTCAAGTACATTCTGAGATGATTGAAGAAAAGATGTGTTTGGACTAATTAAATGATCCTGCTTGTTTTTTCAAGACTGAAACTGTTTCTGTTCCTAGCAGTTCACATCAGTTATGGAATTTTCTGAGACATTAAGCAGTTACTTGAGATAGAATGTTTTTCATTCTATCACAGATAAAACTGTGACCTTTTTTTCAGTTATATTGCAGTATGTTCTACCTGTATTTTGTGCATTGTATTTTGTGCAGCAGAAACACTTTCTGTTCAATTAGGTTATTAACACATGTATGTACCTAATTAGCAGAATGCGAGCTACGCTGTAGTGGAATGAGGATTTTTTCAGTTGTTCAGCCAGCTGTCTCCTGCCTGTGTGCTTGACTCAGGATGAGTTAGGATCCCATTCATTTTGATGTTGATTATGACAAAGCTGAGCAAATTTGAGTGTCTCAGCTATGCGAAGGCGTGTAGGACTGAATGGGACACAGAGCATATACTTTGTAACCTAATGTTTTCCCAAACTTCAGAAGTGTTTGCCAAATGGTCTGCAATTTAAAGAACGTTGTTAGTTGAATTTTATGCAGGTTTCTTGGTATGCACTGGTTAGTGCTAGTATATATCAGTGCTATTATTTGCTAATTCTAATCTTAAAAATCAAGAGCTACATTTTTTTCAGAAATGATGTATAATTTTCTAGACTACTGTAATTAGGTTTTGTTTCACAGCTGCAGTAAAAAAGTGAGAATTTGCCTGGCCCTGCTCACCTTATTTCCCCAACTAGTGGAGTGGTAACCCACCTGTTCTAATGAGAAAACTTGACGTAAAACCTCTTTATCTGTTAAGCAAGGGGAGGAGGAAAGGAGTCTTAGAGGTTCAGAACTCCTGAGTAACTTACTATTACTAGTACTTTTTCCATCCTTAAAGCATTGATTGTTTTTGGTGTTTTAGCTTTATTTGTATTCTTGCTCGCAGTGTGTCATATTGACTGAAGTAAGCCTATCGCTGCAGAAGAAGATTAATGACTTCTGTCATGTTCAGCAGCCACCCATTAAGGTAATAGAAAAATTAAACAGATGGTTAATCCATACAGTGATCATTCTGCAGCATGCTCTTTCCAGAAATGGAATAAGCATGTTGTGAGGTATATAGTTTTCTGCAGATCCCACATTGATTTTTGGGAGTGTGATTTTTGGGAGTTTGCTGCTGCTGTTCTGTGCGTGTGTTTGATGTTATCTGGGTAACCATAGGTTTGTTCTTTAGAGAGAAATTAAAAAAAAAAAAAAAACAACCTCATAGTAAAGAAATAGTTGTCACCATTAGCTCATAATTCTTGCTGAGAGAGAACAGGGTGAGACTAAATGTGACTAATGTGACTGTGGTAGAAATGATAGTACTTCACTGCTTATCACTGTGACTCCTGTTTTTTGTGCAGGAGTTCTGAAATGCTAATGAGTATTCCAAGCCTGTCTTTAATACTGTGCTGTGTAGTCAATGACCCAGGTGTTTGTGACAGATTTTCACCAGATTTTCAGAGCAGAACTTCCCTCTGCTAGCTTAGGACAAGATTGGTTGTGAGAATTCATTCCTTTGGTATAAGCTCTTTCTGAGATGCTCACAATTCTTGCTTTGTTTTGTAGTTCATCAGTGCAGATGTATATGGCGTATGTTCACGTTTGTTTTGTGACTTCGGTGATGAATTTGAAGTGTTGGATACAACAGGAGAGGAGCCAAAGGAGATCTTCATTTCAAATATTACGCAAGTAAGGGATAGATGTAATTGTGCTAGCATAACCTTGCTTTGTTATAAGTCATTACTGGTTTCATGGCCAACAGTGTGTTCCAATTTATTAGCATGCTAAGGAATTGAAAACTGCATAGCAGAGGCAGACCAAGCTCTGTGTTTGTAATATGTCTGTCAAAAACAGTCAGTGATAAGTGCTAATAGCACAGAGCATACTGATGCCTCCTGGATGTTACTTAAAATGCAGCATCATAATGTTCAGGCTTTTTAAGAGAAAGAAGGAGGTAAAATGTGGAGAGAAGAGGACATAGCCTTGGTATGGGAATAGGTTAAGTCTTCAAAAGAAGCCCTGAAATACTCCTGAAATTAGCCACTTCTTTGTGAGAAACTGCAGCACATACAGAGGAGGACTACTGGGATGATAAAAGGGATTGAGAGCCCACGTTGAGAAGACATGTATTTGATCATTTTAGCCTCTGAAAGCAAAGGTGATGAAGAGATGTTACTGCTAACACTTCCACTGGAAAATATTAGAGAGGCTATCCAGTTGATCTTGTATTTTATAATGTATACGTATTCAGCTCTTCTCACTTCTGTTTGGAAGTCCAGACTAGAACGTTGTTCATCTATTAGTAAGTCTTCTGTCATATCTCCGCTCTAAATGTAACAGCATCAAACTACAAGGGGCTGTATAGCAAATGGTATTTGATCTGAAGTTCATGACATTATGATTTGGTAGTCAGTTCTTTGACTGACTTGATTGTTCTCATTAATTACATAAGCCATAGAGAGCTACATATCATGGCTTGACCTGGTTGCATGCCACAGCAAGTAATATTTTCATTTATTTTTCTTACAATTCATAATCTGTTATTTGAGCTTAGTTGCACCCTATTTCCACTCTCTGGAGTGGAAAAAATTGTCATAGGTGACTCCCTTTGTATGGCAAAACTGCAGTGCTGGAAGTATTAGTAACTGCAGTTTCACTAGTCAAAAAAACTTTCTGATAATGTGTAATAATCTGTAAATGAAACTCTTTTCTCTTTGCTAACTTGGCTGCTTTTGCTTTCAGTCAAATCCTGGTGTTGTCACTTGCCTTGAAAATCATCCACACAGGCTTGAAACAGGACAGTTCTTAACCTTTCGGGAAGTTAATGGAATGTCGTGTTTAAATGGCTCCACGCACCAGATAACAGGTAGAGTGTTGCTGACTGGTTGCAGTGCACGTCTTGGGCTTTTTGTGAGTTCACTATACTGTTATAGCCAGAAGAGTGCTGGGTTGTGAGAATCTACTGTTAGCTCACAAGAAAAAATTGTCTTCTGATATGGAGGTCTTCCTTGTGTTGTCTTAATTTCTTTTCTATTTAGTAAAGCTTTTCTAAACTTATTTTGCTGTTTAAGGAGCAGTAGAAATTCCCAGCTAGTGGAAAGTAGTTGGCAGCTTCTGAGGTTACTGTCACCAGTTTGATGACACAACTGTTGTTTTTTTGTTTGTTTGTTTTGGGAATCGTGTGAAGCCTGTGCTTCGGTCACTGTTTTGGGCTACATTAATGCTGCTGTGTATGTCACTGTTTGCCTTGTAGTTCCTTGTGTTACAATTTAAGCGTAGAGGGATACATCGCTATCACTCCGTTTCTGAGCATGCTTTTGAAGCAATTCTCACGAATTGCAGTTTACCCTGCTTTTGTTTTTGTCGTGGAGGTCCCTAGGCCTACTACTCAGTTCTGTTTGGATGCTGGGAAGCATCTAATTGAGGGGAGTGGGGAGAAGAAGGGAGAACAAACATAGGAGTCTTTCAGTTGTTTTTAATTACTGTGTGGTCTGAGATGAAAGCTGTCCCTTTGAGGGGTGGTTGAGTCTGTTTTCTCTGGACTTAATTGTTCAGCCAATTCTGGTGCTATATTCAGTTCTTTCCTGTTTACTACGACCCAGTTTTTTATTTCAGTCTTCATGTCCCATGAATTACCAAAATGTTTTGGTCAGCTTCCTTTATCTAAATAATGCTCCAGGTGGTCTGAGAGGAAAGATTTAATTTGCTTTACTTGGCAGCTGGAGCTTGTTTCTTTATTATTTGTTGTTTTAGTCTTCTTTAAAATCTTACTCTGAGTGGTATAGTGGGTGCTGCTGTGCACTGTCCTGATAGAAGTGAGAGTGATGTATTATTTTTTTTTTGTTACAAAGCTGTGGTCATCAGAATTCTTATTAAAACTATTCTAAAAGTCTTATTTCATAATAGATCATGTGAGACTCATACTTTGGCAGAGAGGGACAATCCCATTAGTTAAGGAGGGTCAGCTGTGTTCATGATCTCAAAGCAAGGCTACAAGCTAAAAGATTAGAACATAAAAAGCTTTGGAGGTGTAGAAAGCCTGCTTTGTCCTGTATAGAATTGTAGCATGTGTTGTCTGTCACTGCCACAGTGTTCTTTCCTCTTTTCAGTGGTGTCACCATACTCCTTCAGCATTGGAAATACATCAGACATGGAGCCTTACTTGCATGGTGGCATAGCTGTCCAAGTGAAGACACCCAAGATGTTTTACTTTGTAAGTGCATTTGTCAAAGCCAGGTTCTTCAGTGTTAACAGTGTAAGCATTGAAAGCAGAGTTCAGGAGATGATTTGGTTACACGTGATTCATGTTTACTTTTAACTTGGGGAGGATGATGATAATAAATTGCAGAGAATAAGAAATAGTTTAAACTCGAACTTAACTGCTAGTATAGGAAAAAAATGTATGGGCAGCCCATTCCTATATGATAGGGAGCCCATAAAAGTGTACAAATATATGGCTTCTTGGCAGCCTTCTGAGAAAAAGTGATGAGTATGTGTAAAAGGGATTGCAAGCTATATGGTGTTGTGTGCCATTTTGGGCCCACAGAAAGTTGTAGCTGGTTGCACTTAAATGTCCTGCAAGGGAGCTGGAAGTAAAGACCAGCTGCAGCTGATATGAGAATGACCAGCTCAGGGGCTGTATCCTGTCTCTGCAAAGCAGTGGCTTTCTGGTTTTGGTGAGTTGCGAAGATATACATGCACACAACCAGTTGCTTATAAAATATCCGATAGGTAACCTCAGAGCAGTTGGAGAAATGGGTCTTGCCACTGTGATGCGAAACATCCATTACACTTTTGACTGACAAAACTTTCAGTTTTATGCATCTCTTCTGGTTGTAGTTATGAAGAGAGTAGTATAAATGCTAGGAAGAAAAGATAATCACTTCTTAGTCTCCTCAGGAAGAGTGTTGGTTTTCTCAAGAAGCAGTAACTGTTGTATTAAGTGACTGTGTTACTTTAATGAATTCTGTTTTTCCAGGAACGGTTGGAGAAGCAGCTAACAAATCCAATGTGCCTAGTTGCAGATTTTATCAAGCCTGAGGTAATTAATGTGTGGGGATTTGAGTGTCAGTGTTGTAACCTTGAAACTACATAGCAGCTTTATATGTGTAGCAATAAACATATCTAACTTCTACAGTTGTTAAATGTGAATTTAGAGGATGAAATGGGAGTAGGGCAACAGATTGTGTGCTTACACAATATGCATTGTGAGTTAGGTTTCTGGAGAAACTTATCCATTAATTGCACAAATTATATTGTAAATTCATAGCTCAACCATCTCTCTGTAAATCTGCTGCTTAAAATATCAGTTTTGAATAACTCTTTAATGGATGACAGTATAAACGCGTAAAAGGAAGTGTTTTTTCTTTAATGAGCTTTGTTTGATTAAAAAAAAAATGTACAATGGGTTCAAAGCCAGGGCAGTATAGAAAAAAATAACTGCAGTTAAGTGTGAGAACAATTTCTTTTTCCTCTGTAAAAAGATTCAGCGGTATTTAAAATCCAAGAGTATCTGCCTGCAACACAATTTCATTGAAGTGTTATTAACATTAAAAAAAGTCAGCCATGTACTTATTAAGATGAGTATCAAAAAATGTTGATCTAGTGATTTGTTTGTTTGATAATGTAAGATCTAACTTGTTTGCTCAGATTTTCTGATGTTGGCCATTAATGCTGGGCTTTGGTACTGAGACTTGGCATAATGCAGTGCATTCTAATGTCTAATTAAAAGAAAATTACTGTTTTTGATTATTTCGGCACTAAATTCTTTTTGGGAACTCTAGTTGGACTTGGGTGAAGTGGGTATTCAGCATATATAAGAGGTATTGCAGTACTCCTGAGCAGTATTTCATAAACCAAAATCCATTTTGTAAAACTACTAGCAGAAGATGTTTCAAGTTGGCTTTTTAATGCTACTTTTAACGTTTTTGGAGCTGAACAGTTCATATTAACTGTTGCTTTTATCTCCTTCAGTTTGAGTATGTAATACATCAACAGCTGTTGTTGTCTTAACAGGCACCTTTGCAAATCCATGTTGCCATGCTTGCATTGAACCACTTTGAGGAGAACTTTGGTCGCATGCCAAACATTGGGTAATGCAGCAGTGTTGTGTCTGCTAAGCCTTGAAACAGGGAGATATCTACTGTGGCTTGATGTGCAGTGGGGTTCCTTGTCTATCTAGTACTTAGATGACATAGAAATTAAAAGCTAGGTGAAAAATGTTACCTAATACCCGTCTAGTTTTGTAACTGGGCTTTCCCAGTGTAGCAGTGGCAAGTTCTGGGCATAGGTTTACAGAAAGTGCAAACACTTCCTTCTGAAGGCAGTTCTTCTCTATTACAGTTTCTTCACATGGAGAGGTTAAACAGGAGAAGTTGTTCAGCAATTCCTGAATTATCTGTCAGGATAATTTGAAAAAAAGAAAAAAAAAAAAAAGAAAAAAAAATCAAAAAATGCAAAACATAGGAAGGCTCTGTTTTTTTCATTAGTAATTTGTTTTGGTTATGTGGATACTTCTGAGTCCAATGAGATGAAAATGCTTACAAAGTGTAAATCACCTGACTTGCACATGAGCTTCTCCACTGAGACTCTTATTGTTGAGCTATCCTTAACATTTAAAGAGCTTCTTTAATGCTCAATATTGAAGCCAATGCAAATTTTCAGAATCTTCCTCCTGTATCCAGTGATTCTTTCTCAATTGATTGCATTTTTAGAGGGAGTCAAGAATGCTTAAGTGACCATTATTGTTTTCACCCTCTTGTCTAGATGCCATCAAGATGCTGAGGAAATGCTGAAAATAGCCATGTCAATAAGTGAAACCCTGGAAAACAAAGTGAGTAGCAAATGAGTATCATGAGTAATTTCTAATATACTCAGTTGTCTGAAGGTCATGCTTTAGTTCTTGGCCCTTGTTCTGATCTTTGTATGCGTCTTTAGGTGAATTTGGTGATTTTCTGAAGGCTATGCAAGAAGTTATTATGGTATATCAGTACTAGTCCAACCACGTCGTTGCCTAAAATGAAAGATGAATTCATGTGGCTGTGTGTATTTAGTTTTTAGATAGCTGCTTGTTCAGGATATGTAGTGGGTCTGCCTTTGCTGGAAACCATTTTTGTAGTAAGAGTGCGGTAATTTCTTTGTTTTGCTATAGATCAATAGTTTTGACACTGAAGTGGTGACTTGATCAGTTGAAAGGATGCATATACATTATTGTTTTGTTCTATTTTTAAGCCTCAGGTAAATGGAGATATAGTGAAGTGGCTGTCCAGAACTGCTCAGGGATTTCTAGCTCCTCTGGCGGCAGCAGTGGGTGGTGTTGCTAGCCAGGAGGTTCTGAAAGCAGTAACAGGAAAATTTTCTCCATTGCAGCAATGGGTAAGGCCTTTTTTCTTTCCTTTTTCCTCGGTACCTGTATTTTAACAGTGATGTGACAAACATGGGGTTGTGTTGCAAGTGTTGAATAACTTCTTTAATGGGGGAAAAAGACTTGAGGCTGAACTTAGGAAAAATATGGTGATTCTGTGCATACTGTAGAAGAGCAGGAAGTTTTAACTAAAACTTTTCTATTTAGGATTCAGACATCATACTCAGTGTGACATTGCCAAATGCTATCTTAAGCTACTGTGTACAAGAGCAGTGCTTTCAGGACTCACAGGGCAAATGTCAGAATAAAGTTAAAAGCATCACGGTCCCATTCAGAGAATCACACAATCCTATGATAACAGACATCACAGTCCAAGTGAAAAGGCTGTGGTTCAGATTTCAGTGACTTCCAGGCATTCCTGTCTGCGAAGATTGTGCGGTGAACTGTAATGAGCTATAACAAAATTTCTAGACTCCGCTGTACATTGAAACGCTTACTTTTTAACAAACTAAAGTTTTTCACAGTTGTTAATTTATTTTTTGTTTTTACAGTTGTATATAGATATGTTAGACATTGTTACTCCTCTAGAAGAGATGGGCTCTGAAGAATTTCTTCCACGGTAAATATAAATACAGTCTGCTTTTTTTGTGTACTGTTTTCAAGTAAACACAAATGTCTTTTAAAGTTAGTTTAGTGCTGCTTTATGGAGGGAGAGAAGTTGGGGCTTAAAAGTGTGTGTCCTATTTGAGAATGAGAGGAATAGGGATTGTAGGAGCCTCCGTCTCTTTATTTGCATCAAAGCAGAATTTCATAATGATGATACTCCCATGGAAAAAAAGCAACTTGCTACTCTTCTGTTTTTGTTTCCTGCTTCTCTTTAGGGGAGATAGGTATGATGCCTTGAGGGCTTGTATTGGAGAATCTCTATGCCAGAAGCTGCATGATTTGAATGTTTTCTTGGTGAGTACAACTGACACTTAAAGCTTTTGCTAATACTCTGCTAGCACGACTGACATCACCTGTCTTGAAGATAAGAGGTCAGACTTGATTATGTATGTTAAAACAGTAAGTGGTCTAAAATTGTCATAAACATCCATGCAATATACAAGTCCTAAGTTGCGTGGCACCTAGTGTTCTATGTAATGCTTGACTTCTGGAGCTACCCTCATAGCTGAGAATCCTTTTGAATCTTGAAAATCTGTAAGTATAAAGGTTGTCCATCATCTCCGGACAAGCAATTCCAATGCCTATTTACTCATACAAAGGAAAGTATTTCTTTGTGCCAGTTCAGAACTTTGTCTGTCTCAATTTTTGTCTGTTATCTCTCATTCTACTGCTGTACACCTCTAAAAAGAAACTGGCTTTGCCTTGGCAGGAACCATTCCTAAATATCAGCCACTAAGGTGTCCCTCTCAAACTTTCTGTTTTCCAGCTAATGGACGTATAGATCCATTATCCTCTCTTTACAGGGCAGGTGTTCCAGCCCCCTAATTGCACATACCTAATCTTTTTTTTGTGTGTTGAAGGACACAAAATGGAATCCTCTATTCTAGATATAGTCTGGTGGCTATTGAGGAAGGGAGACTAATCACTTCCTCAATCTAGTGGCTGTACTCTTTTTTTAATAATCAGTATGAAGTTTGACTTAATTACTGATTGGATATACTGCTGTCTCATGTTTAGTTTACTGTTCATCAAGAGCCCATCTCAACAGCAATACTACCTCCACAGGCAGTGCTGTACTTACATGTGCTCCACCTGAGGAGTCTGTGCTTATCTGTGTTGAATTTCATGGAGTTCTGGTAGCCTGTTCAGGACCTTTGGATGATTGTTCTGCTCTCTTATCAGCTGGTCTCCTCCAATGCCACTCTAATGTCTGTTATGTTTTAGCCTGCCAAATGCATTTGCCCACCAACGTCAACCATAACATCCTAGTTTGGATGGAAGGGTACTGTGGGAGACTGTGTCAAATGCCTTGCAAAAATCCATGTGTGTGTAGCACTTTACCTCATCCACACATCTAGTCACTATCACGGTATGCAGGCAGCTTGACTCTTAACATTTTACCACTAGTAATCCATGCTGGCTATTCCTTGTCACCATCTTCTCTGTTGTACGTTGAGAAGCAACTCTGAAGAGTTGCTCAGTGATTGCCCGTAGTACCAAAATAAGACTGATCAGGCTGCAGCTCCCCACGTTGTTATTCTTGAATATGGATTTAATATCTGCCTTTCTCCAGTCATTGGGCACAGTCTCTGGCCTCTGCAGTCTTTCAAAGATTATACAGAACAGCTTACAGTTACATCAGCCTGCTCTCTCAAGTATCTGTGGATGCATCCTGTCTGGATCTGTGTTTATGTTGTGGTCATTTTTTCAGGTTGTCCCTTACTTGATTCTTTGTGGCTAGAGATAGTTTCTTTCCTTTTCTGATCCTGCTTCTGGGGACAAAAGCCTGGCAAACTTTGTCAGTGAAAACCAATGCAAAAAAATCACCTCAACTCAACATCTGTTCTCACTACGCCTTCAGTGCTCAGCAGCGTGCTCATGTTCTCCTTGTTTTCTTTCTTTTACTGCTGATGTAGAAACAATTATTTTTGCTTGTGATAGCCTTCGCTGGTTTCAAATGCAGTTCTGCTTTTCCTACCACAACCCTTGAGTGCCTAAGCAATGGTTTTTATGATGTTCCTTTGTTGTATATCCATGTTTCCAGGAGTCAGTACTCTGATGCTTGATTCCTCCCTTCTCCTCTTCATCTTGATCTCTGTTATTTCATCATTGCTACAGCAAAGCTACCATTGATTTTGTATGTTTCTAACCAGCTCTTCTGTATTTTTAAGTAACAGATCCAGAAATGTTCTCTCTGGTTGTTTTATTTAGTACCTGTGTTTAAATCATTCATAACACTCTCCAGAAGAGTCCTGAATTGTCTGCGTTACTTTTATTTACCGATCTCACTTACAATGACTTCTCTCTGAAAATTTCATTCTCTTCAGGTTGGCTGTGGAGCAATAGGCTGTGAAATGCTAAAAAACTTTGCACTTCTTGGTGTTGGTACTGAGCAAGATAAAGGATTGGTGAGTCACACACATCTGTTAATTTCACATTGCTTATGTATAAGTAATGTAACAAGGAAGAATTAAATACTTAGGCTACTTAGTGTTAAGTCAAAGCCTTGTTTCAGGTCAATCTCTGGACATAGAGACAAATGGCCTCAGTGTGGAGTGAAATTATGCAGTTAGAGGCGGAACACACTTGGAGTGGCTTTGCTGTATTTTGATTTTAAAAGAAAATGTATGAGAATGGACATTATAAGTATGGACAGAGCTATGGGCCATGGTGAATAACAGGAGGAGTGTTTTGACTTATTTTTGTACAGTGTGCTTCAAGAGTATCTCTTAGTGCTATACTTAAATAAACTTCAGCTATTGCTTTTGCCCCTTCTGACTTAGGTTACAATTACAGATCCAGACTTGATAGAGAAATCCAATCTGAACAGACAGTTTCTTTTTCGACCTCATCACATACAGGTAGGCTTTTTTGTTCAATAAACTTCTTGGACTGTTGTTTTGTTTCACTGTTATGTATCACCACTGGGAGCTCTACTTCTGAATGTGTGGATCTGTGTCCAGAGAACAGCTGTAATGGAGTCCAGTACATTTTTAAATGATAGCTATGCTGTGTTGGTATTATCACTGGTATCAGTTGAGTAAACCTAACTCATCTGACTTTCATTTGTATTGATGTCTTTGACTGATGAAATCTCTCAAATGTTCAGAGAGAGAATCAGATTACAAATGCTGTGGTGCATCAGAAAGTGCCATGAATTAATATGCCAGAAATGCCTGTTATACCATGGAAATTCAGGGAGAATAAACTAAATAGGTAGCAGTGGTAGAAGTTTTCTTGAGCTACTACTAATAATAATATAATTTGACTTAAGTTTTAGCTAGATGCTAACACTTGTCTTAATTTAGTCTTAATTTAGTCTTTATTAAGCAAGTAAATAGCCTGGAAAAAAAAATACATATGTTCAGTATCAGGCACAAATGTTTTTTTACACCTTAGAAGCAGAGAGAGTATCCCTTTACTTGCAAACATGGCACAAAATAGGAAAAGATGGTCAAATCTTGACAGCAGTAGGGAAAAAGGATTCCTCTGCCCAAAACCCAGTGGATGAATTTTTTGCCTCCTGTCTGATAGGCAAATCTGGGAGTGAATTATATTTTGGATGGTTAGCTAAATGGAAAGTGAACTCTGCAAGCTTTCAGGAGCCACACTGTCCTGAGTTCTGGTGGTGGTCTTTTGTGGTGATCTGTAGATAATTGAGTATAGTATTATAAAGTTACAGAAGAGTCAGGTAGGTTGAGAACTCTATTCCGGTTTGGCTTTTGAAACTGGTTTTGTGTGGGACACCTAGCTGTAGTGAGATTGTTCATGTATATTTGATATCTGTGCTGCATAGTCAAAGTAGCAGTAACGATTTTACCCACTGAAAGTCATGAATTGCACCTTTCTTACAAGGCTTTGAGAGTAAGAGAGGCAGTATGCAGCATCTGTTTCAGTTACTGAATACATTTATGCTGTACCACTTATGCACTACTTTAAATAAAACAACAAAAAAATCAGCCTAAGAGAAATATTTGTGAAGGAGATACATAAGTAAATTTCTTTTATTGTATATTTTGCATACTAGCATTTTTATTCAAGTGAATTGTCTGATCAGGAAATGAAAGCAATATTTCTGTGACCAGGTGCTCTTTATCAGAATATTAATAATATATATTCATGTATGTGTATATATTTCAGAAACCTAAAAGCTATACTGCAGCAGAAGCAACTCTGAACATCAATCCTTGCTTAAAAATTGAGTCATACATTAATAAAGTTTGTCCAGCCACTGAAAACACTTACAGTGATGAATTCTACACCAGGCAAGATGTGATTGTGACTGCTTTGGACAATGTGGAAGCAAGGAGATACATTGATAGGTAGGTGAACCTCTGTTTTTATATTTTTAATCTCCCTGGATTGCAACTACTTAAAAGATTTGATAGCGTTTCACTCAGATTTATTCTGCTCCTTTGACAAGGTAGCTGGCTGGGAGGAGGAAGGGATTTATATTCAGGATGCGAACAACAGGCTCTGAGCAACCTGATCTAGCTGTAGGTGTCCCTGTTCATTGCAAATGTAGCTGTCTTCAGATTGAATTACTTATGCACGGGAATATGTACTTAAATTTCAGTGTAAAAATCCCTACTTATAAAATGAATTGTGGATTGGCTCTGGTTTATGGTGACCTGATGTTACTTGAAGTAGCTCTTATTTAACCTGTTCTTTTCTTGAGTTCAAGCTTTCCGCTGTTCTGAAAGGTCCTAGTGACTGTTTGGGTTGTGCTCTGGTAATGTCTGCAAAGCAGGAGTAGAGATGACTCTGTGTCTTTTCATATCAGTCGTTGTGTAGCAAACCTGCGTCCTCTGATAGACTCTGGAACCATGGGAACAAAAGGACACACAGAAGTTGTTGTGCCTCATCTGACAGAGTCATATAATAGTCACGTAAGTTGTTTATGACTATCAACTTCTGCTGTAGCTAGTCCAGTGGTACAGTATGATTCTTTAATTATTTATGTATCTGTCTAAAATGAGTGGCTTATTTGACTTGTTCAGATTCAGTCCTATTAGGAAGTAATTATTTCCTTGGATTCTGAAGAAAAGCTCCATGAGAAATTAAATTTGAGCAGACTGGAGATACTATGCCCTCTGCCTAGCTGGTGATTACATCTGGGCCAATAATTAAAAGCTCTGTGAATGATGAAAGAAATCTTATCCCCTCTTTTGAACATATTCCTGTGTTGGGGGGGAAAAAATTTTGTAATATAACTCAAAATCTTGAAGCAAGGCAGAACCAAATCTGCCTTGGACAGATTTGAATTTATTCGAATAAGGTCTGAATACCGCATAAGGCCAAAGAAGGACTTCCTTTTTGCACGACTTAAGTGCTTGACTATAACAACTGTGTGTCGTTGTCTTGAGTTAGAGGCAGCTTATCTTCTCTGTAGTGAGTATGTGACTGTTTAATAGAGCTTTAAAAAAAAAAGTACAATTTCTGAAGATTATCAAGAAATTGACTGTATTTTTTCCCCCAAAGCTCCCTTCAAAGTGAGAATGCAAGCTGTTTTTTTGCTTGTGGTTTTCTTTCTTTGAGCTATTTTCTGCCTGTTTGTTCTGTTCTTGGTGATACTATCTCCAAAGGTAGGCAGGAAAAACACAAGTCTCAGTAGTAGGCATTAGTCTGCATGTTTGTATAAAGATGTGTATCAGTTCTTTGTAAATGGAGAGGGAGGAAGTTACCCTCAAACCCTTGTGGTTTTCCACAACTTAAGTTCCTATGAAAGTTGTGCCATTTGCCATGTAGCACTTATGTTGATAATCCTTACAGCTTTACTATAGTTGATGGAAAACAAAACAAAAAAAAAAGTTTCAGGCTTTGCGAGATAGGGTGGTTTTTACCTTGCAAAGTGTATGTGAATGTGAGCTGCACACCTTAGATAAACTGGCTGGTAATTACTTCTGCTGTTTGTGTGTTAGGATTGAATTTTACTCGCTGTGTTGTTCAGATGTTTCTTCATAAAACAAAATTTGTTTTATCCTTCTTTGTTTAGGCATAAATAAGCTACCTTGTACTTTATAATAGTGGTGTTGGAAACTTGCATAGTCTTGGTCCTATCATTGATAATAAACTTTATTAAGCCTTCCCTTACAAACAATTCCCCTTAAATATAGCGGGATCCACCAGAAGAGGAAATACCTTTTTGCACCTTGAAGTCTTTCCCAGCTGCCATTGAGCATACAATACAGTGGGCAAGGGATAAGGTAAGGAAGTAAGTTCCCAGGCTTTTGAAATGACTGTGTATTTGAAAAGGTGAGGTATTTGAGGTACTTAGTGTTAAATGCCGTATTGTTCTTTTTTATTTTCTAGTTTGAAAGTTTATTTTCTCACAAGCCTTCATTGTTTAACAAGTTTTGGCAGACCTATCCATCTGCAGAAGAAGTTTTACAGGTAAGAGAATGTTGCCTGCATAAAATCTGGAGTTTGAACTAATGCTTTAAACATTTCCATTTATGTTAAGTACGATTTGTTTTCTGACTTTGTTCAGATTTTCTGAAGACTTATTTGGCCAGGGTGTTTGTTGATGTTTCATGGGATTTTTCTGCTGTCAGTAAGAGCTAGAGTCTCATGTGTGGCCTGTTTCTCTAGCTCAGGGATTCTGTACATGATGCAGAAATTAAAAACTGAGGGGTTGTTAGCAAAAACAGTGAGTATTGTACAGGTGTGCAGTCAGCTGGGAAAAAATGAAGGGAAGATGTATTTTTGAGTGAACTTGACTAACTAATACATCAGACTTAAATACTTATCTGCTTTTGTCTGTAATGGCTAATGGTCGTTCAGACAAGATGGAAGTAGAACAAGTAGACAGCAGCTCTGTGGAAAACCCAGAGGGAAGAGATCACATGAAGGTTAACGTTCACAAAGTGACCTTCCCTTTCCTTCTACCTGCGACTCAGTAAGATCATACTTCCTGTTTGACTTTTGTGGCTAATCTTTTTAAATATTTATTTCCTTCTGTATCTAGAGAATAAAATCAGGGGAGAGTTTAGAAGGCTGTTTTCACGTTATTAAAACACTCAGCAGAAGACCCCGAAATTGGACTCAGTGTGTGGAACTAGCAAGAGTTAAGTTTGAGAAGTATTTTAGCCACAAGGTAGGTAATTAGGCTGTGGAAATGGGGCACCTGTGGACTGACAGGGACATGGTATCCTTGAATAAATAGTTTTTCAAATCTTTGCATGTGTTTCCTTCTCTTCTTCATTAATAACAAGCTTTGCTTGAAATCTAAAACTGCTGCATCCCTACCTCTTTTTACTGTAGAGTTTTTTGGGGGGATTTTTTTTTTAGACTATTCTATTAACTTTTTCCTAATAGCTCTATTTAGGATTCTCCATGCAGTTCTGTTGGCATTTTTCCCAACTGACTAAGTATCTTTTATTAAAATACAGTGCCTTTCATTATCTCCCACTAAACTTTGTGTTACTCAACTCTTTGTATTTGTATGCTTGATTTTTCTTAAAGCTGTCAAAGAAAGATTGGCTGAAATATGGGCCAGTTATTCTTTCAGTGTGATCCACAGTTTTGCTTCAAGTGTGTTTGGGGGAAGATGGGGGGGGAATTCTGTAGTAAAGAAGTGTATATTAATAAACATACCACATCTGTGTTGTGATGACAGTTATTAGATTTTGAAAATGTTGCTTTCCCAATTATGAATTTGTGTGCCAGAATCCTATAGGTGTGATAAGGTTGGGGAAACACTCTACTTACTGTATTTAGTATTTTGCTTGGACCTGGGACTGGTGAGGTAGTAGGTGGGATCTTACATGTGGTGACATTGTCATCTTCATCCTGTGAATGATTAAGTCATTCTGTCTACATGTACTTGTGTCTTAAGCTCTCTTGAGAGAGCACTTACCTGTCTTTGATACAGGTATCTTAGATTTTCTTAACTCTTTAAGACTTGTGGTGTACATTGGAGAGCCTTAAAAGGTGTGTAAAGATTTCACATTATTACTAAAAAGGAGATTTTGATTTTGTGATGTTGCATCAGCCTGACAAACTGCTAAAGCCACTCTGACTTTCTTTCTAGGCTCTTCAACTTCTTCATTCATTTCCCCTTGATACACGATTAAAAGATGGAAGTAAGTACAAACACCTCCGTGTGCCTCCTGTGAATTCATGGCGCATGTCATGTGTTGCTGTTCTAGGACTTCATCTTAAGTCTGTCTTCTAACCAGGTTTGTTCTGGCAGTCACCGAAGAGGCCGCCTTTCCCAGTGAAGTTTGATTTTAATGATCCTTTGTAAGTATTGCTCTGCATTTTAAAATACCTTGTGAAGCTCACCCTACATTAGAGCAGTGGCATTATGGCACTGATGGACTGATATTTGATGGGTACTAGTGCAGAGTTTTATATAGTGGCAGACTGAGCGAACCATCTTAAACTTACACTGCCAGTAATTTAACCCTAACCGACATGAGATCAGAGGGTGCTATGAGAAGTTCTGACAATATCTACCTAGCATGAAAAGGCTTAGAACAACACATTTTGTTTACTGTGTGACTAAAGAAATACTCCTTATTCTCTGTGTGGGTGAAGATTGAGATCATTCCTAAGTATCAGAGTATTTTTGAGGTGAAGATTTTTATCCGCACATTAACGTTGTGTAAGACTTTGTAGTTGCTCTCTTGACTGCAGGGGTTAAGAAAATACAGTTAATCCTAGCATTAAATAACTTCACCCTCATAAAATGTCACTTAATTTTGGGGTAGACTTCTGAGGTCCTCAAAATCTTTATTTTAGACAATGTGCTCTGAAGGTTAGAAATTCTTTTTCTCTATGTATATTTGCAAGATCTCTGTGAATATAGTTGCAAATGTGCATGTGGGTAATTAAAATTAAAAAAAAAAAATTAAAAATTATCTTCCACTTTAGGCACTATGATTTCATTGTGAGCGCAGCAAAACTCTTCGCTACAGTGTACTGTGTTCCTTTCACAGAACAGGTAATCAATACTGCAGTAGTGTTCTTATTTCATAACCTGAGTATATAGACATACAATTCTGATCCAGCATCCAGTTGCCTGTCCTTTCCAAGAACTAATTAAAGTGATTCTTAATCTGTCCTTCAGCATGGGTTACTCAGCAGCTGTTTATACATATTGGTCTTGATTTGAATTACAAACCAGAAAAATGCATGAGTAGTTTAGTTAGGTATTTTTAGAAAGCTCTGAGGTCACAGAATCACAGAATGGCCAGGGGTGGAAGGGACCTCAAGGATCATGAATCTCCAACCCCCCTGCCACATGCAGGGCCACCAGCCTCCCCATTTAATACTA
>JAOWBP010002392.1:27880992-27902688 GCA_028571105.1 Tragopan temminckii | reverse complement strand
GCTGCAGTGAGGTCACCCTGCAGCCTTCTTTTCTCCAGGCTGAACAAGCCCAGCTCCCTCAGCCTGTCTTCATAGGGAGGTGCTCCAGCCCCCTGATCGTCTTTGTGGCTCTCCTCTGGACCCTTTCCAACAGCTCCCTGTCTTTTTTGTACTGGGGGCTCCACACTTGGACGCAGTATTAAGTTGTAAATCTTTATTTTGATGGACCATTTCCTGTGTAATATAATAACTGCATTGAAAGATCTTTTTCAGGCATTTTTTAAGTATATTGGGAATCTTGTTGAGGAGTTATTATTTTAGTTATTATTTTTACTACTTACTGCCTCTTTGTTACTTGCTTATACTTTTTTTTCATGTTAGCCTTTGTCTTGTCTAACTGAATCTTCTTGCAAGTCACGTGTTTACATTTTGCTTCTTATGTCCTGAACTACTTCAAGTATTGTGCACTAGTGATGCTCCCTTATGTGCAATTAGGAGACCCTGGACAGAGCTGTGCATCTAGGTGCTGTGCAGTAAGGCTGATGCCAGGCCAGTCAGACTTGCTGTGCATTGCAGAGCAAAATTCCCAGGAAAACTGTCCTGCCATTTGTGCCGCAAAGAGCAAAAATCAAAATATAACAAGTGTTTATGCTGTCTGGGAGTGTCCCAATTGTTTTCAGTACTCTGTGAATAAAACACAACACATACCATTTTAACATCATTTAAAATGTATTGTGGTTTTTTTTTATGCTTGGACTTAATTTTTTTAGACCTATTTTTACATGCATCTCTATCAGTGCAGCTATCATGCTGTATTTCATACATATCTTACATTTTGTACAAATAAATTTTTGCGTCTTCATATTGATATGGTTATAGGAGTAATCTTATTTCCTAGAGGTATAAATTCAGCTCAGTTTGCGAAGTGCTAGGCACTTCATTCCTCTGCAGGTCTTGTACATTGTAAACCTCATCTGAAGTTTCAGTGGTGATGTTTCAGTGAAGCACCACTGTCTGCTTCTGGGATTTTTTCCGTATTTGGTATTCTTTTAAATGGTCCTACATACAAAGTCTCTTTGCAGAGGGCTTTTTCAGTTGATATAAATTGAAATTGTTTTTCTTCAAAACAATAATAGGACTTGTCAGAAGAAACTATTCTGAAGATAACTTCATCTGTGAAGGTACCAGAGTTCAGACCTTCAAACAAAGTAAGTGTGATTCTAAGTTTCTAGAAAACATAATCTTCACACAGTGTTGCTTATCTCCCACTACTTTGTGCTTTAATGCTGGTCTGAAATAAATATGAATGAAAATGAATTTTGGGGAAACAAGTATGGAACATATAGGACTGCTTCAGCTTGACAGATCTAGGGTGTCTGTGCACCAGATGCTAACTGCAGGATGGATTTTTGGGGGGGGGATTGTGCAAATGACTTTTAGCTTTTTCAGTGCATGTGTGATGCTAAGTCAGTAAGGTTTTTAAGTTTATACAAGGCTATATTTATGTAATAAAAGTAGAAAAATGTGACTCATGAGCAACTTTAAAGCAATCCTTGGATAGAGAAAACTTGCAATTTCTCTCTAGATAGTTTTATGGAAGTATCTTTTATGTTTGTTTTTTAAGTGTTAACTTCAAAATAGCTGAAGTGTTATTGTGCAGTGGCTAGCATTCGTTATCACTCAAAAGTCACAGATAATATTTCCCAAGGTAGTTTCATGTTTTCTTGCCCAGTGTTAATACTTGTCTTGTGAATGCCTGCCTCATGAAACAAAAAACTATTTTGACATAGAAGCACAAAATGGCTGATGTATGGAAAGATCTCTGGCAGCTGTCTATTCCAATGCAAACATTATGTTTCTCATGGAATTTTGAGTGCTTCAGTTTGTTCCTTTATCCCCATGTCCTGTCACTGGGCACCAATTAAAAGAGTCTGGCTCTGTACTTCCTTGGTACCAGATATTTATATACTTTGATCTTGCTGGGCCTTCTCTTCTCTAGGCTGAACAGCACCAGTTCTCTCAACCTTTCCTGATATGAGAGATGCTCCACTGCCCTAATGATCTTTATGCCTCTTGGCTGGACTTGCTCTAGTAAGTCCATGTCTCTCATACCTGGGAGGGGAAGATGCAGGGAACATAAATTTGGTAGACTTATTTTGTACAAAGTGCATGTATTTTATTCCTTTAAACACTATGCACTTGCAGGTCGTACAGACTGATGAAACTGCAAGAAAACCTGATCATATTCCAGTCAGCAGTGAGGATGAAAGAAATGCTATTTTCCAGCTGGAGAAGTCTATACTGTCCAATGAAGCTCTGCAAAGTGAGTAGTGTATACTAGCTTTCTAGCTTAGTGACATCTTGCAATTGCACTGCATTCAGGTCTTTGGATAAAGCTGTTGTTTAATTCTTTAAGAAGTAGATAGCTGATTGCTAAGCTTTCTGAAGTATTGTGCAGGTAATTGTCCTAATTGCTTGACCTGAAAACTTGCAGGCATCCCATAATTCAGTGATGTATGATTCTCTGCTATGTTGCCGTGTAAGGACAGCTGTGCTAACTGTGAGCAGGTACTGACACATTAAACTTGAAGGAAGGGAAAGATCCTGAGTAGATTACAGCTGGATGTTTTAGTCCAGCATGAGAAGGCTGAGAGTTACTTCTTGCAGGAGTCAATCCGAAATTGTCCTAAATTTTGAAGGCTGATAATCTTCATCAATATCTTTTAGATATGTTAAAATGTGGATTCTTGAATCTTGTTGTGTTTGGTAACATGAAGAGGTCATTGGGCAAGAACTGTATTTGTGCATCTGTAGGCCATGAGGGCTAAAATCTCCCCAGCGGAGAGATTATTTTAGCTCTGACCCATCCCAAGGAGAATCTGCCCTAACCTCCGTCTACCATGCTACTGAGTTCATACCAATATGGTTGCAGATAAACAAAGCTCATAGAGGGAATTCTCATAGGAGAAGAGCTATGTGAGTAGAGTTTAATAAGAAACATCCACAGGACCATCCAAAATTAATTCCTGGTGTTGAAAGGAAAACAGTATTCTGGACCTCTTGATAATTCTTGTGTTGCTCACTTCTAACAATAGCCATGGCAGCTACTGGCATGGGAATTTCCTCTTCTAGCATGGAAAAGCAAGTGCAGTTATGAGTTGAGTACCAAGCTCCAGAACATGAAAAATATCTGTTGAAGTTCTAATTGCCTGTAACTTAAGCTTAGGACACCTTCGTTTTTCTAATAATCATTTTTGCTTTTCGCCCACATACAGATGACTTAGAAATGAAGCCCATTGCCTTTGAAAAAGATGATGATAGTAACGGGCATATAGATTTCATAACAGCAGCATCAAATTTGCGAGCCAAGATGTACAACATTGAACCAGCAGATAGATTCAAAACAAAGCGCATTGCTGGCAAGATTATTCCTGCAATTGCAACAGCTACTGCTGCAGTTTCAGGACTGGTGAGTATGCTTCTAAAAATAGTGAAAGTAGTATTTCTTTCAGTTACTGTTCCTTGCCTAAAACCACTGCTGTCTGGATATTCATTAACGCTATGCTGACAGAACCTCATTTAAGAAGTGGGCTTAAAAATCAGTATGAATACATCATTGTGATCTCTACTATAATGGTAGTTATTAGTCTAATATGTAATAAATACTTTTATCTCAAACTTGAATTTTGTTGTGATTTAACCAGGCAGAGCAGGCAGCTGAGCATCACATACCCATTTGCACACTCCCCTGCAGTGGGATGGCTGAGTGATTTAGGGAAAAAAGGTAAAACTCCTGGGTTGTGGTAAGGGTTGAATAAGAAGGGTTGTACATCACTTCCCTTTTTCTCCCACGCTCCTAATTACCACCTGCCAACCAATGCTCAGCCAGTCTCTGATCGACTCTCCCCAGTGTTATTGTTCAGCATGACACCATACAGTATGAAATATCCCTTTGGCCAGTTTGGGTTAGCTGTCCTGGTTCTGTTCCCACCCATCTCTTTGTGCACCCCCGGCTCCTCACTGACAGGATGGTACAAGAGTCTGAAATGTCCTAAAATGATTTAGTGTAAGCACTGCTTAGCAACAACTCAAACTTCAGTGTAGTATCTGCACTATTTTCCTCCTAAATTCAAATCACATCACTACATCTGCTACTACTGTGGTCAAAACTGGGACGTATTCTTCAGTTTTTCTTGTGTAGCAGTACAAAAGGTCAGTCTGGTTTTAGCTGTAGTCAACCCTCAGTGCTTTCCTTTCTGATCCTTTCTGATTTCCTTTCTGATTGTCTAGAAGGAGGAATTGAATATCAGCATTTTGATTTGTTTTCTGCAGTTAAGTTACCAACTTCCATCAGAGTGCCAGTGTCAAGAGTAGTAAGGATCTGTTCTATAGTAGTTCACATCCATGCACCTCAACAGAACTACATGCTTTGTTGGGAGTGTCTAGAATTGGAAAAATTTGGAGGAGTTCCTGCAAAAGGAACACTTCCAAACAGTTTAAGTAATTGCAACAGAGTTGATCTGTGTGGTATATTTGGGTTGCATCTTCATATGTGATTGAATCTGTGGGTTGTACAAAGGCTCATCTCAGCAACACATACTGCCATTTGTGGTCTGTTAACTAAATTAGTGTTGATGATACAACACCTGTGTTTGGTCTTAGGAAACACGTGATTCTTATTTACTGCAGGTTGCACTGGAACTTATCAAAGTTGTGGGTGGCTACCCAGCTGATGCTTACAAGAACTGTTTTCTGAATCTAGCCATTCCCATAATGGTCTTTACAGAAACTGCTAAAGTAAGAAGAACTGAAATCAGGTAGGAAGGATGATGGTAGAAGGGTAATATTCTGGAAACATGCTATTTCTCACTTAAAACAAGTGCAAGATATGTACAGTTATTAAATTCACAATCAGATCAATACTGTATGTGCACACGTAGCAGAAATATGGTGGAATCAAAGTTCACGTTCAAATTCTGGTCAAATGTTACAGATATTCGAGGTTGAAGATTGGTCACTTAGTGCTTGCTATCAAGCTCCATTAGCCATTTACTACTAACAGTGTAACTGAAATTCTCAGTACTGCCAAGGATGTCCCATAATGCATCTCTTGAGAACTCCTTGTTTGGAAATGTAGCTGACACACTCTTCTGTCCTAATTTTAAAACTAGTGGTTTTAAGGGGTTAGTTTTGTTTTCAGTGGAAGCTGTTGGTAGCTAGGCTCTAAAAATCTAGATGAGATAAATGTCGCCTGCTTATTAATAAACATCCTGCGTGCTCAGACTGGAACATGTGGTCAGTACAAAACCTGTTTTTCAGCAGGCCTGAAAACAGTAAATTTGTTGCCCAATACTGTGTTCACTTGGAGTTAGGTTTTGTCTTGTGCTTAGGCAGGTGAAAGAGCTGGAGAAGTGGCAGCAGGGAGGGAAGAGGTTAAGATGAAACAGCAAATCATGGGAAAAGGTAGCAATTATTTGATATATATTTAAAGGAAATGCCCAAGTTCACATTCTAAAGTAACAAAGAATCATTCTTTCTTTAAAACAGAAATGGGATATCATTTACCATCTGGGACAGGTGGACAATTTATGGAAAGGAGGATTTTACACTGTTGGACTTCATAAATGCTGTCAGAGTAAGATACCTATTGCACTGGGTTAATGCAAGATGAGAAGATAAGAGTTTTCTTGTTTGCGGTTATTGGCTTTTTTGCATTTGTCAAATTATGACTTAAACCAGAATAATTCTAGAAAAAATGGATGTTAATGGGAGGTTGAGTCTCTAAGCAAAATACGTCCCAACCTATTTTCAAGTTCTTTGTTAATCCACTTGTTCAATTGTATATTAATAAAACTTAAATCAGTGTCCATGCATTAGCATATTTTCTGCCTGAGATCTATGGTTTTCAGTAATTAGATGCAGTATGAACATCAGTTGTATCTGCTGGTCTGTGCAGTCATCGCAGTCTTTTAATGTGTTTTGTGAATTCCAGGAGAAATATGGAATTGAACCAACTATGGTTGTACAGGGAGTCAAAATGCTGTATGTTCCTGTGATGCCAGGTCACATTAAAAGATTAAAGCTGACGTAAGTATAACTGGAAAATGGATCTAGATGTGAGTGCACCTACAAATCATGTTGACTGATATAACACAAGACTGTGGGTCTGACAGCAGTGTTTTCTCCCCAGACATTTGCTAGTCATTTATATTTGGGAATTGAAGGAGGGAAATTACTTTGGGGGCGAGAGGAGAAGGTAAATTAACTTATGTGTTGAGGACAGGAGATTTGCAAAATGCTGCTCTAACTGATGGATGCTAGCATGAGAAACCAAAGAAGTCTGACAATTTTGGGGAGAAGTAATATGCTTTGGTTTTAACATGGTAATATTTATCAACTTAGTTCAGAAAGCAGGAGAAAAACATTCAGGAAGGAATGAAAGTGTTGGTTGCAGATTGAGATTTATGATAGTCTTAAAGTTTGTGGTAATTCCTTTGGGTTGTAGCTCGCTTCAGCCCTTTTAAAACTGAAAAGTTTGCAAGGCTTTGCAGTGATGCATCCTGATAGGAAATCAGGGCACATCGAGCTGGAAGGTATGAGGGCAGAGCATTATTTTTTTTATTGCTAGGCCTTTGCAAAAGGGTAGCTAGATCTGACCCAACACACCTTATGTTGATTGAACTTTGCTAGCTCAAAATTTGTCCATCATAGCTCTTCTGGAGTGTATGCTGGTTAGTGCTTACAGACATTGCTGCAGTAAATAGTTGCATTGATCAGTTGTCTGCTAGTCATCTACTTGAGAGAAAGTAGTGTACGTGTGAGCAAAGGGATAACTTTGAAGGGGAGAAGAGTCCTAAGTTGATGCTACCTGAAGGGTGCTGGCATCCAACCTACCTCAGAATAAGTTGTTTATATTTCTCCTTATATGGCTGTAATTTTGATTGAGTGGAGTGTATAATAAAGTCAAAGGCATGGCTTGAAGCCGCCATTTGTCAGAATATTAAGAATTTCTGTTAACCCTCAGACATTATTCAAGCTTTCTGTGTAGTTACAGCTTTTTTGGGATGCTGTTACAAACAGTCCCAAAAGCGTTGTAAGATGTATACAGCAAACTCTGGTCTTGTTTGTGTGTTGTTTTTTGTTGTTGTTTTTGAGATGCTTAAAATCTTTCTTTTTGGGTGGCTTATCCCTTGACATAAATTTGAGGTCACGTCGGGTGGGGCTTAGAGCAACCTGATCTAGTGAAAAATGTCCTCACCATGTGAGGAGTGGTTGGCTTAGATGGTCCTTAAAGGTCCCTTTCAACAAAAATGATCCTCTGATTCTGTCATATGACAGCAAGCATTGCTAGACCATCTCATTTCAGAATTTCAGCTTTCCACTGGTAGCATACTCCTCAGCAACAGGTTTTAGAGACTTAGTTATCACCTTGCTCTGTAACTTGAAATTTCCTCATGCAAATGTATGTGACGTTAATATCTCTGGCTGACTTTGTGTTCTTGCAAGAGAACAAGTACTTCAGGGATAGGAGCTTTCTGTCCTGCATCCTAAACTATAGCAAGAAGTGAATGCTTCTCTCGTGTCGTACGAGGAATAAAAATGAATGTGTTCTTCAAGCCTGCTGCCATTTGAGCTGGCCTTGTGAACTAGTGTTCTAAGGTAGCAAGAAAGTAGTTCCGAGACACCTAAAGATAGGTAATGAAAGTGAGATTGAAGTATTTATTGTGCAACTTCAGTGCTAGCTGTATCTTTTGAGGCTTACGTTGCAGTAATAAGACTACAGAGAGCTAAGAGGGGAAGCAGCTCTGAAACATCTCATGCTTACCTAGTTTAAACTCACTTTGTGGTCATTAAAGAAGATGCCTTTCCCCCCTCCTAGCTATTCACCTTCAGAATTCAAGGATTGAAATGTCTTAATTTCAGCAGAATCACTTTTCATGAGAACTGCACATCTGATATTTGCGTTGGAGTGGGTCTCCCTAATAAAGTGCTAAAAGCTGCCAGTGCTAAAAGCTAAAAGCTGTGGATGGACCAAGAGTTTGATCCTACTTCCCAACCAGAATTCTGCACAGAAAACTAATTTTGTCTTGTATCTCAGTAGAATGTCAACGAGAAATCGTGGGTGAGGAATCCCATCTGAAACTGCCCATCTTCTGTTGTTGTTTGTACTGAGCACTTGTTAGTGAGCAATTAGTAGCTCGCTAGCAGGCTGAAAAGTTTGTCAGAAGTAGTAGAATCTCATTTGCTGTAGCTGAAAGGGAGGAACAACTTTTGTGTCGACATTAAAAGAAGGCTCATGCTCTGTTATTGTGGTTTCTGGTAATGAAATTAGTCCTTATTTGGCTCTAAATTCACACTGCAATTCCTTCTTTTATCTTAAACTGTTATTCATTTCCTTGTAGGATGCAAAAGCTTGTGAAGCCATCAGCTGACAAAAAGTATGTGGACTTGACAGTGTCATTTGCTCCAGAGACTGATGGAGATGAAGACTTGCCAGGGCCACCAGTGAGATACTACTTTGTTCAGGAAGACAATTGATGGTAAAGATACAGAAGTCACTCCAGGACCATTTGTTTTGAAAGGAGTGTGCTAATTTTCAGCTATTAAAGATGGTACTATCCTTTTTTTTTTTTTTGTGAAGCCTTAATTAAAACAAATGATGAAAGTCAGTGGCTTTGCGCTGAAGACAAACTGGATTTGTTTCATCTGTTCCCATTATCTTCAAACTAGTTTGCTCAAAGGAGGATTGGTCACTCCACAAGATGGAATGTTCAGTACAGTCCTTACCTTAAAGACAAGATTTATGTTCATTAGTGGGGAGCTGAAGAAAGCAAGAAGAGTGGTGAACCTAATGAATTGTCCCTGTGTATAAATTGAGCGCTGCTCACAGAAGAGTGCAAAAACTGGGGAAATGGCTATCTTATGATACTCCTGGTGTTCTAAGAACATGTCAAATCCATTTCACGTGTTACTTCATTCTCAAATGAGAATACAGTCTTGGCATCCACATGAGATATAATCCATTCAAAATGTTTAAACATCCACTTAAAAGCAAATGCATTTTTCTGTTTTGTTGGTCGTGCTCTCTTCTGAACTGTAAGTGATGCCGCGTGTCAGAATGGCTACTCTGTCAGTCTCCAGATGGAAACGTAGGGAGGCAGGTCTTGAATAGGTGTAAATTGTCATAGCTTCCCTGAAGTCAAGACAGCTGGAGTTGTTCATTATCTGCACTAAGACTGTTCCTTGGGGAAAACTGCAATATGGGGAAAGTGGAACCCTATCGGAGAGCTGAGTTAACACTTTGGACAATAAAACTTTGTCTTCAAGAAAGAGAAAATAGTCGGTGTGGTTGAGCCTTTCTGCCTTACCTAATTAAGAGTACTGAGGCAAGAAATTACTTTGAAAGGAGGTAAAGGCAAACAGCCCTGGATGATTGTCACAGCAAATGCTGTTTCCTTGGCTGCTCCTTCTGGTACCATTTCCTTATAGTGAATGGTTATGCTGTACACCTGTCCACAGCGTGAGTCTGAGTTGCAGTGTACTGAATTAGCATCATCTCAGTCTATTACTAGGATATCTCAGTATAAAGAATATGCTTAAATAATTAAAAACTAATTTTACATTGCAGTGAGGCAGAGGTGCATTACAGAAGCACCTGTAACAACACATTATCTTTTAAACATGAGATAATGAGGCTGATAGTTTGGGTGGGATTGAGGGTGGCTTTTTTATTATTATTCCCCAGTGATGAGAGTGAAGTGGGGACAGGATAAAAACAGATCCTACAAACTAGAAGACCTTGTGATGTTTTTAAGCTCTAGAGATGGAGAATGCTCATCTCTGAATCCTCCAGATGTTGCAAAAGGGTATTGACTACTTAGCAGTTTATCCTTGAGCATCTCTTATTAAGATTTAGGGGTATTTTCACATTTAATGAACATTATTGCTTGGGAATTTTACCTGTTTTTCCTTTCTCAGACAGTTGTAGCCAGGAACAATGGATATTAGGCTGGTCACTTGAACAACAAGATATATGGAACTGAATATCTGGAATCAACACAATTATTTGGGATTTAGTCTTACATGTGGAATATATTTGTGAAGGTATATATAGTTTTACAGTCAGTAGAGTTTATAGATCTCATTTTCTAGATTAATAATAGTGCTTTTTGAAGTAGCCTATTCCTTTAAATAAAAAAACTTAGATTTTTTTGAAACAGGACAAAAGATTACTACATTTGGAGCGCAAAGAAGGCACAAGCAGACAGTAAGTTTCCACTTTAAATAACAACTGCAATATGTTTGCCTGTGACAATATTGAAGCCTAGACTAAAATTGCTGATTATTACTAAGGATCACTTACTTAAATGGTCAGGTTAAAACAAAAGCACTGTCACCTCTCATAACTATGAGCTGGGGAAAAAAATGAATTTCTGAGTAGGTACACACTGGTGCATTGGTGTGGTGTTTAACGTGCTCCTGCTTTTAAGGTATGCAGCAAAGCAAAATAGTATTAGTCTCACTACTTTTCTTGAAGGCCACCTGAAGGTCCTCAGATAAAGTTAACAAAATGACTCTTGCTGATGACAGTGCATATAGCTTTGTGAGACCCTTGCTAAGAATTCCGTGTGTAGTCTGGAGCAGAACTGACAGATACTGTTCTTATTGAGTGTATGTAGGATACATGTCCATTCTACAGGTGGGTTCTTCTCAATTTGAGATAGAAAAACTGAAAAAGCACATCTCCAGATACTTCTAGCAGACCTTTAAAATCTTCTGAATGTAAGTTAACTCAAGTAACTTCTTCTTAACAAAATATTACAAGATATTACTAAGGGAACTTCATATAGAAGTGCGCACATCAAGTGGCTCTTAAAATGTTTTTTCATGTTTTGAAATGAACAGCTTTCTGAATAGCTGATAGCTGTGATCTAAATGCATTCACTCATGTGAAGTGAGCTGATTCGGTGAGGATTTGTTTGATGCAGCCCATTTCTCAATCAAGTACTGCTTTCTGTCAGCATTTCCAGCAAGTGTTCAGTGGGTTCACTCAAACTGGGCAAGCGAGCTGTGGGCTGGGGGGAGTTGTTCTTTCCAGATCTGCACTGTTATAAGTTCTGGTGTAGCGCTGCCAGTGCAGAGGTGCATTACACCACCTGGATCTCAGAACTGCTTTTTGTCTTTGTAGTGAAGGCTTGTGAGTGTCTAGGACTGCTGCTGTATTCTTATGCAGCAGCTGGAACAAGGCATCTCCCTGTAACAGTGAGGAAGTAACTACCTTTGTGCTCAAGTACACTGAGCAATCCTTCAAAATATTATTCTTTGCAAGAGCAGTTGATTTACAAAGATTAGATTTTATATTAGCATTAAAGATCTTTCTCATTCAAATGCCTTTTTACACTGGTTTTCCCATAATAAAGAGCACTGGTTTTCCCCGTAAAGAGCACGTTTTCATTCTCCCATTTCCAAATATATGCAGTGAATTTGTGAACATGCTACAGTTTTAGCAAATACAGAGGCACCTGTGACACCACGTCACAATCTCACATCCTGAAATAATACAGAGTTTGTTTATAAATCTAAGTTGTATCAAATAGAAGCAAGGGTCTTGGGTAAACTGACATTCATTGTCTTTCCTTCTGTCTTTAGAAATGTTTTGTCTGTATAGTAGTCATTTGAAGAAAAGAACTGTATTTCAACCAAATGCAACAGGCTTAATTCTACCTGAAAGGTCTGTCCATCCCTGTTAATTACCACATGTTCTATAATTACAGAAAATAGGCTTTGCTGCAGTACAGGACAGCAATCTGAACGTCCATCTAAAGGGTGATTTGTTTTGACCAGATAGCTTTTGGAGGTTTATTTTAATAAATGTGTCTTCTCATGAAATAGCTAGAGCAGGTGTTTATCCATTGTGTGGAATTCTTATTTAGGTTCAGTGTTAAATGTGTCATGAGTTACAGAAGTGATAACCACACCAGCAAAACTGTCTTCTAAGTAAGTGAATCATCTTGCATGGCAAAAGTCAGATACAGTACACGGCATGCTTTAGAGACTTAAAATACTGAATTTTGGTCCTGCTGCTGACCACTTCAGGTACTTGTTTTGAAGGCTGGATCTCCAGTTTCCCAGAGGATGGATAATGGCTCCTTTTTGTGCCTCTGTATTTCATCAGGACTTTTCTTGTGTTTTGCTTTCAGAACTCTAGTCCATTTGCAGAGCTTTGTTGCATGTCTGCATGATGAAAGGCTTCAGGTTCCCATGGGTTTGGATCACAAAGTAACTGATGACATCCTGAAGGCTTTTAACTGTCACCTGTTTCACAAACAATAAGAACAAAATAAACACCACCAAACAAAACATACATGCATGTGTTACAGTGGGAATGCATTTTTGAAAGCATGCTGGCAGCCTGAGGTGCCTAGAGGTGTTTTTCAAACAACTAACACTGGATTTACATCTAGCATTTAGATGCTGTGAGGTCTAGGACAGCTCTCCACAACCAATGGTAACAACTTGAGCTTTGAACGCACAACTCTTTCCATCAAATGAGTAAACTAAAAGAGCCCTTGTGCTCTTCAGTGATGGCTGATGGTGTTTCAGCAGGTAGTTTAATTGCAGATGCTTTTTCAGAACATTAGGATGTTTCTGAGGACATTGATAAAACAAAGTCTCAGGGAAAGTGATGGGGAAAAAAAACACAATGGGGTCCAGGCACCCTTGACTACACCTCAACTAAGTTACTTTCATCTTTCAAAAAGTTTCAAGAAGTCAGCCATTACAGGAAAGCAGTGCTTTGCCCTTCTCAGAGAGAAAGTGGCACTTTGATTCAGTGTGATGCTTTCTGGATCCTTGCATTCTGAACTTCCTCTAGTTGCCGCGAGAGCTCAGTTTTTTAGACTTAATACTGAAGACTGAGTTGAGAAAACGTGAAGCAATCTTGTTCTGTGGGTGGTGGTGGTTTGATTTTATTTTTGGTGGAAGGAGGAAGAGGTGTAACGTGGGTGTTTTTTTTCCTACTATCCTAGTTCTTTAGCTTATTCTTAATAATTAGGTTAGTTACATTAACGAAAGGCAAAATATCTATAGACTTTATTTTTTTTTTTCAAATTATATAAATATAGTTAGGAGTTGAGTGTAGCTTCTTTAATGTTCTGTGAAGAAGCAATTTTTACACCTGCTTAAGAATCTCCAGCAAGGAAATAGTTCATTTACCTGTCTTTCCAATTCAATAATGTAACTTCTTTCTCTGGATGTTATTCTGTAGTGCTTTATGCATGGAGCACTGAAAGGAAATGAAATACCTTATGATGTACCATTGTTGTATTATGAATTCTTCTGCAAGAGCAGTAGATGTGTGCTTTGCAATATCCCCAGAGCCTACTGAAGTGTGTGTGTGGCAGGGTGAAGCTTTTGCTCTCCTAGGAGAGGAAACTGGGAACACTGAGATTTGCAAATGTCATTCCTGGTGTTTCAGAAGACTTGTTCTGAAGCTCTGCAAAGCTGGAATGTGGCAATCGAGTTAAAATAAGGTAATTTTAGATCAAGTTACTGTTAGAAAATATTTCTTTCTCATTTTCCTTTGCTCATAATAAGGTGGTTTTAGATCAAGTTACTGTTAGAAAATATTTGTCTCTCATTTTCCTTTGCTCATTTTAGAAAGAGATATGGCCTGTTCATTTTTATTCTCCATGAAGATTTCTTAAATTGAGCAGCATTTCAAGGGTAGGCAGCAAGTGGGAAGACTATTCTCCTAAGGAAATAAGACTTTTGGTGGCTGATCTTTAGTGCTTCTTTTTTTAACCAAGCTGACTTTGGAGGAGGAGGGGATTAATAGTTTGGTCTCAGGCTCATCCCTGCTCACCCACTTTTCTCAAAGTAGTCTGAAGGAGAGGCACATGCTTCACATGTATTTAGTGGGTATTCTAAGTTCAGCTTTCAATACAGTGTGTACTACTTAGGAATGGGATAACGCGTTACGGAAACAACCTACTCCAGCACATGTCGGACAGTGATTGCATAGTTCTTGCTGTCACTACCAGGACGCAGGATCAAATTCCCACACAATGGGTTATTTTCTAACATCTCTATTGCTTCTTTCCGAGATACTGCATAGAAGCACCTGCACAGAAGCGAGAGGAAAAATAGCAAGGATGCAAGTTACACCAGCAAGGCCACGTTATTCTCAGCTGTGCAAAAAAAAGTTGTCTACCAGGTTAATGCAGTGTCAGGCTTATCCAAGGTAATTAGCCATGGCTGCCAAGGGGCATGACATCTGGAGAATTTTTGGTGATTAATGCTATTACAGGAGAGCAGTGCTTTACCCTTCTCAAAGAGAAAGTGGCACTTTGGTTCAGTGTGATGCTTTCTGGGCCCTTGCGAAGAGTGTGAAGACCAACCTGGATCTACCTTGAATTTCTCAGTGGTAATCAGTATATTCTCAGAAGGGCGGATACACCGGTCCTGCATGTAGCTTTCTAAAAGGTTTATCAAGCGTAGTAATATTCTACATGCAGCCTTTTCAAAACAAAAGGCATTGTAGAAAAAGCTGTAGAAGTAAAATTTCTGTTATGAAATCTCTGTAGAGGCCTTAAGGTAAATTTTATTTATCGAATATTTTAAACCTTTGTACAATAGTTGAATTTTGAACCTGTTTATGAAAACAATACTTGGAAAGAAGAAAGGAAGGCGCTCTAGTTGGGCTGAAGTTTGCATATTTCAGTCGAAACTTACGCTGGCATAGCGGTCGCTGTACTACTGTAGTCCTTGCTGGGAAGACTTTCTTTATTCTGGGATGTGCTGGAACAGTCATTAAGCATAATCCTTCTTTTCTTTTCTTTATCTAGCACTTCATGCATTTTTGTAAGTTGTCCAGGTGACAACGACTCATCCAGTGGAACTGACAACTGAAAATGAACAGCATAGTTGAAAACTAAAGACTGGACAAATGTGAGCAACTGTTTTCTGTGTGCAAAACAGCAATCTCCAGAGCGCAGCTGCCATGTGGTAGTCTTTCTTACCTGTTTGGTTAAAGCAGATACGGTAATTTGGGAAGTTTGTGTATACTTATGTTTTGAGTAAGATGCACATCTGTTTTTGGTAGAATAGCAGAATACATACGCATCTGTACCCTCATTTACCAGAGATACCCACTAACAAAAGTAGGAACAATTATATTCTGCTGTTGCTACACTGTGAAACTTAACCTGTTTCACTTAACCTCAGCTTTTTAAGTGATTCAGCTACAACAATGTAAACTCACCTGTGAACAAACTTTTCTCCTGAACGTTATTAGAGAAAGTCTTGCTATTTTTGAAGTGCATTTAACGCTTAAGGATGGGTTTACGTGAAATGATTATAATACAGTTATTTCACAGTAATTACTGATGATCATTTTAAAAACATGAAAATTACACCCTGGACTCTCAAGCACTGAGAAAGGGGAGAAAAGTAGTTCAGCAGTCTAAAGAGACTGAGGGGAAATAAATAAAGGCAGAGCTAGAATAATCTGAGTTCTTCCTTTCCATTTTTAAACTATTTCAGCTGACAAAACCACTGCAGGTTTTGACTGCTAGACTAGTAAAAGGTGCCCCAAAGGAAGGACAGTGCTAGCTGTTCAGAATAGGGAAACACTGGTTTCATCTCTTCCTAAGTGCCAGCTGGATGCTGATAGGAAATGAAGGCTCTTGTTGTTTTTCCTGGTAGAGTATAAGGTAGGTCTCAGTGGATTCTCTCAGGTGTGCAGTTTAGTCATTTCTTTGTTTATTTCTTCATCCCTTGTTAAGTATTTATAGATGCTGTTTCTATCAGTACAGTACAGGCTCCTTTTCTAACAGGTGCAAGGAGGTGGACTTCTGCAGATGTCTCTCCTTGCTAATAGTGGACTGGGAGCTGTTTGGATACCACGGCAGATGAGCTGAGGTGAAACAAGCCTGAATTTTGCTGTCTTTGCAGGGAGGGGTGGGCACGTTAGTGTATGCAAGCACATTGGAAACAAGGCTCTAAGCCAACTTGTTGCATGTATGAAGACAAAAAAGCCTTCATACATGCTTTCAGTATTGAGTGAGATACAAAACTGTTTCCTACCTTTGTTACGGTGAGAATAAAACCCTTCCATTCTTTCCCATATTCACAGTTATCAGCCTAAGAGAACAGAAATTGAATGTAAGAATGACTACAGCAAAAAGAAAAACAAATACAGTATTTTCATGTAAAAGCTCAGATAACTTTCACACATTTAGAAGTGCTTTGCCTGCAAATAAGCCTCCTGTTCAAACTAAATCATACCCTCTGCACTTCCACTACTCCACATTCAATTACTGAGAGAGGATGGAGGTGGGAAGATGAAAACTCATGGGCTTTTTGGAGTAAATGGAGTGGGTTGTGTTGATCCAATAGAAAGGCCAAGCTAAGGAGGTAGGTGAATCTAAGCTGTAAAACCTTGCAGGTAGTCCCTGAGATCTACAGTCTCTAAGCTTTTGAATGGGGGTGAGGCACTGGTCAGATGTATTATTGCCCTTTTTATATTACAGGTGACCTGAGTCTGTCAGTGGGGTACTTTCTGCTTTTTTTTTCTTGCATATTTTCTTGTTCAATTCTTTGCTCACTTTAGGTTCCCAGATGCTCCAGAGAATACTGTCTAATGCCTGAAGGAGAATTTTCCCTGGTGTTAGGTTCCTTAGTGCTGCCTCCTTCCTTGACTGTCCTTCTATGCTTGGCTGCAGGCTGTCCAGAAGAAAGCTCTACTCCCACATGGAGCTCTGAATATCTACAGGTGACAAGGTAGAGCACCAAGGGATTACAAATCACAGGTTTTCTCTCTTTACCTTCACTTCCAGTTTTTCATTCAACAGCATCAGGATGAACTGTGCAGAGTCGTTTTCATTTGGATAAATATTGGTTACTGAGGTCAAAGCTGATATATCTAGTTTGTGTGAGTACTAAGGAAACAAAGAAAAGGAATGGCACAAGTTGAAAATTTCACCAAAACGTAGCTGTTCTTCAAATAAATTTGCTTAGTAGAAAATACTGGGAAACTTTATTTTTTTGGCAGATATTGGGTTAAGTTTCACTGAGGGACATTTCAAAGTCCTTTGTTTCTGCTTACCATCTTACCATCAACTTACCAACCACAACATGCTTTCTGGATTTTTTCCTTTCTTCTTAATTACACATTAAAGACAAGAGACCTCCCCAAATACTTGCTTTCTCACTTCAGCAAAACCCGTAGCCACAATCCTCCAATGGTTATACCAAGAACATTTTTCTCTGCTGCACGGAGGAAGGTTATATTACACATCAAGATACAGTTTTTACCCTTGTGCACAACTGAGGAATAAGTGTGCAACAATGTTATGGAGCAACATGGATACATTTTTAGCTCAGGTAACAAAAAAATCTTCCTTTCTGCTTTGATGAAACAGATTATAACACTATTGTTTGCTGCACTCTGGCTTTAAAAAAAAAATAAATCAGCCTTCCTGTTGCTTTGTTGAGTACTGGACTGTGTGGGTGAGGAAGGAAGGGGGGGGTGCAGAGAGGTGTCTAGAGTACATGAGGACTGATTAATGAAAATAACTGAAGTAGGTAATCCAATCTGCTGTTACAAAGACAGCATGCTACTCACCTTTGGTGCCTTCTTATCATCATAAAAGAAGAGCATGGTTCCTCTCAGTTCTGTCCAAAACAGTCTAAATTCCTGTTACAGAGGAGGAAGTGTCAGTTCGTCAAGACAATCTTTTTCATTTCCATAAAGTGCTGAAAGAACTGCTATGAAAAAATGTCATTTTTTCATAAAAAGATCATTAAAGAACAAGTAGTTATTTGTTTTCTATGCAGCTTATGCAAAATAAAAAAAAAGTTTACTAGTTTTTTGCAAGGTAGAAAGACGCATATGCTCTATGCTTTGTTGTCTAGTATCCTAGCATCAAACTAGAAAACTAAGTGTTTTTAATATTAATCAATTTAAAGGGGGTAAGAAAAATATATTCAGTCAAAGCGTCTATTTGCACATAATTTTGATCTCACCAGTTTACTTGCTGGACAAGTAAAGACATGATAGGGGAAAAGATCACGGAGCTTGTGAGTAGTCTGACCTACTAACTATGCTTCCTGTATATTAAGTGATATTTTGCGTGCTTTGTCTTTGAATTATGTACAGTAGCATTCATAAATCAACATCGTGACCAGGTAAATATAATTGTCTCACTCTTCTTTGGGTTCTGTAATATGTTCATACTCAAGTGAGGGGAAAGATTTCTGCATTTTTCTCAATTTTTTTGTGACCAGTACCCCAAGAAAAGTAGCTCTTAGGGGACACAAAAGTATAACACAGTTCTGAATGCTGTTCTAATGTTCAGTTTCCTTACTTGTTGCTTGTTTGTTTCTTTGGGGGATGTTGTTTGGGGATTTTCTTTGGCACAAAGTTGGAGATATTCACAAAAACTGAGAAGGAAATAACTTGTGAAATCTGCTATGTCATATGAATTACAATAAACAAATTTCCCCTAGAGTATCCTGCAGGAGATCCTTGCTCCCTGTCCTGCAACCCCTGACTAGTCTTTCTGGTCGTTTCTGTCACACTACTAATGTAAGGTTCTCTACAGCACTCTGCCTTTGGACCCCAGCCTCTGAGCACTACAATGTGCTGCGAAGGTGTAAATGTGCTCATTAAATCATCTGTCCCAAGCAAGTTAATGAAGTCAGTGAATGCTGTGTGCTGGGGCTGGATGTCACGGCAAGCTTTTGGATTGCGCTTTATAGACTTTGTGCTCTATGGAGATGGAGTAGCAGCTGCCCAGGAACATTTTCAATTGTTTTACACATTAAAAAATGTATTCGTTTTTTTTTGTTTCCTTGGATGTCTGGTTTCTCATAAATGATAATACATCTTGCTCATCTCACATGAGTCTCCTCAGACTAGTCTGTATTATTGCTGTGCCCTGTTACTTTTTGCTATTTCACTATGGTAGTTAGCCATATTTCAGAAGGAGGGATTTTTCAGGGAACAAAGAGGTTTTACATAGAAGGATATAAATAAAAGACTGTAACAAGGAGTTTTATTTAAACATGAGGGTATTTCCATGCTACACTAAGGCAAAGCATTGAATAATTTTTAGTGCTGCAGAAAAATGAACGGCTTATCAATTGTCTCCTTTTTGTTTCTTGGAGTTTCTGTTTTCTCTGCTACTAGCTTGTTCCTGTATTCGTGAGCCACAGTGTTATTTCGGTTTCTTGATTATATCTCCTTTTCGCAATGCATAACTCATTTTCTCTACTGTGTGCATCTACTTCCATGAAGGTGTGAGTGTAGGTATTGTCCCTAAATGTTGGGATTGTCATTATCAAGTGCTAAAAAAGGGCAATCAGCTTGATTAAGTCCATGCTCTGAGCATGGTAGCACTGATTAAAAGGATGTGAGCATTTACCAGTTTGGGTTGTAAGTAATTATCCTGGCTCAACAAACCACCATTATGTTTTGAAGGTAGTTCACCTATGTGGAATCATCAGCTCATTGCAACAAGAAAAAAGAGGCACAGCAGAGCTAATACATATCATGGTGGTGTGGTGCTGAAGATTTCAGGATGGATACTATTTTCCAGAAAACAGATCATACATTGAAGCAACATAACCATCCAAACTGTCTTGGTATTTAAAGTACTGCATTAGCTTTTTGCTGTGGTGGTAGCTATGAAATAAGTCAAAAGCAATCCATATTTCAACAAGTATGTGATCATTGTAATACTATAATTCAGTAGGTAAATTATAATAGGATCCAGTAGATATTAATGGTTACCTTGTGTAACTTATTTTACTTTTTTTTTTGTTTGTTTCCTCAAGTAATTTGAACAGAGATGAGATGAAAGAGCAAATTAAGCTAGATATCATTATTTCAGCACAACTATTTGCATCGGCCAGCGCCGAGAAGCATTTCCCACCACTATCAGCAGAGGATTAGCACCCAGCAGTAATTTTCTGAGGAAATGCCCAAACATGTCAGCTTTGTGGGCTGGTGCAGCTTACCTGGCAATGCAAGCGCCGGACTGACAGGTAACCTTGGAAGTACAAGGGCAGACCTGTGAGCTTCTGTCTCTCCTGGGAGATTCGTCTGGGTGCTGCCTGAGGGGCTTCTGCAGGCTGCTCCATGCTGCTCCTCAGCAGCCTCTAGATATCAGTTCTGCCGTTTGGTTGTTGGTTTCTTCTGCCTTTGTTTGCTTTTAAAAAAAATTTCAACCCCCCCTCCCCTTTCACTCCTGAGCTTGTTTGCTCTGTGTCAGCCTCAGCCAGAGAGCTCATCCTGGTGAGGGGAGGGGGAAAAAGCAACACCTCAAAGAGGAAGTCTCAGTGCTTTGCTTTTAGGTCAGCAGACGCTTCACTCAGTGCATAATCCTCAGGGAAACCAGACCAAGTGGATTGAAAGGATCTTTTCTTGGGAGCACGTTTCTTGGTTTGCTCAAAGGTAAGCATTCAGATGATACAGCATAATGGCACAAGACTGCATCGTTTCTGTGAGCAGTATCAGCTGGAGGTGGTGGCAGACCAGCCCTGCAGGCAGGGAGACCGGTTTCTAAGTGGCTTTTCAAAGATGTCCTTGGTGAATGTGTTGTAACACTGAAGATATCAGAGCTGGAATTTCTATAGGATATGGTATGGCAACAGTAATACTGGTATTAAGCTTACAGTTGTGTATGGCCGCCCAGGATAAATCAACTTTGTAATGTGCATGTGCGAAAAATATTATTTTCTTTCTGAAAGAGGTGATAAATCAAAGCCTTAAAAAAAAAAAAAAAAAAAAAAAAAAAAGTGAAAGGGTTAGGAGTGAAGTGCTGGCCTTGCTGAACTGAGGGGTGACATTTCCATCATTTTCCCACAACATTTATGTTTCAGTTCGTTTCCGACCTTCCCTATAGTATTTAGGAAGGATAGGGATGACTGCGCTTAGCATTTCCTGTTTGTTGCTGCTAAAAATAAAGCTTTTATCCAGCCAGAAGGTCACGTGCTGAGTAGTGCAGGTCCCTCATTTGGTTAAAAAAAAAAAAAAAAAGTTTACAAAAAATGTGCTTTGAAGTTTTTAATTATTTCATCAGCCTGTTCTCAACCCTAGCAGGTACTCTGTGCCTCCTCACAGCTTGTGGAAGGCTGGGACTGCTGTGAGGTTTCAGATGTCCCGCTATAGAGGAATAACAGCCTTCTCGAGCCAGAACCTCAGCTTGCTGAAGACTCTGAATTAATTGCCAGGGATCGAGCGGGGCAGATCTGTGCCTCAGGTTTTGGCTACGTGTCAGTGAGCACACTGCTGTACTTGTGGTTTTGCTTAAATGGCGGAATGTGACTTCGCCACCGAATGATGCAGGACAGATAAAGAGGGGCATCCGCACGTTTGACTTCTCGTTGACCAAGAGGAAAATCTTGCGCTCCGCCCCATTCCCTCCCCTTAGGCCACAGAAAGGCGCCGAGGAGGGCAGGAAGGCCGCCATATGGTTTCTGCGCAGGCGCAGCAACGGCCCTCAGAAGGTAGGAGCCGCGCGCGCTCGAAGCAACCGCCTTGGTTGGCGCGAGGCGGGCGCCGGCCAATGGGGCGAGGCGGAGGGGCGGGGCGGCGGGCGCCGGCTGGGGCTGCTGGACGTGGACCGGCGACTCGCCCTGCTCCGCCATGATGCTGCCGGAGCGCCCGGGCGCCCGGCGACCTTCTTCAAACTTCCCTTCCAGCAACACCTT
>JAOWBP010002392.1:27863802-27880892 GCA_028571105.1 Tragopan temminckii | reverse complement strand
ATGCAGTCTTCTCCTCAGCGCGCTGTCAGGGGCGGGCGGGCCCTTCCGCCCCACCCGCGCGGTGCGGCCGTGCGAGCGCGGTGCCGACCCTCGGTGGCAGCGGCCCCGCTCCTCTCGGGCTGCACGCAGCGGGGCCTGCGCTCGGCGCTGAAGCCTGCCGTGGGCGGGTTAGGGTTAGCTGGAGGTGCTGGGCGTGCTGGAGCTGTTCCTCGTCTTGCGGCCCTGTCAGAGCAGCGCGGGGGTTACGTTTGATAGGACCTTTGTAGTTGAACGGGCTGTGAGGAACTCGGGTCTGTGACAGAACAGGAAAGAAGGCGGTTTTGCACTAAGCGCCTCCAAACTGACAGCGTCTTGTCAGTTACCCGAGAGACACAGTGGTTCTGCCTGGTGTGTTAACCATATGCTGAACGGTGACAGTGGGAGGTTTCTTACTTTATTAATATTACTTTGTTTGCTTCTTTGGTTTTTGATTACCATAAGTAACATCTAAAGCTGCTTAGATATGTGGCTGGGGGTTTGTCTGATGCTTGGAAGACTCGCTGGTACTGACTTCAGGTAAACCAGGAATCTTTGAGACTTGTTTACACGTCAACCAGGAGGCCGTCATCGTTTGTCAGCGGCATGCTTAGTAACAGCTGATTCCTATTTCTTAACAGGATCACTTAAAACAATACTACCGAGCGAGATTCTGCGGGCAAGAAGGGTAATTTCCCTTTATGATTTTAATTTTAGATACGTTTGGTTGGAAAAGTTACGTTGGTATCTTTAAGTGTAACGCCAAAACTAATGGTGTGTCTTAGGGACGTGGTTAGCAGGAGTGGTGGTGATGGGTGATTGGATTGCATGGTGGTGGCGGTTGGACTGAATGAGCTTATAGGTCTTTTCCAACCTTAATAATCTGAACTGATTTAATGATGTTTCCCAGCCTTCTTGTATTTCGTAGTGGTGGGAGAGGCAAATTGTTCTGAACTCCAAAGTGCAAAGGATTTCCTTAGTGTTCCTCTGCTGCAATGGCAGGCTGTGGAGTATGTAAACCTTAAGATACCCCAACTGAGCTACCTGAGTGCAGCTGCAGTCATCTGCAAGTGCTCTGACTTTCAGGAGGGAGAGAAATGAAGGCCACACGGAATTCCAGCTCGAGGTGTTTGGTCCTCACTGGTAAATGTGGAACGTGAATTTGGGTATTTGCAATGCTGCAAAGAGCTTTTAAGACATTTCTGAATTCATCAAGCTTTTTATTACTGTAATCTATTGCTGAACGTGCATTTCTTGAGCTTACCAGATCTACCAAATTACTTGTTTTTGTAGACACTTAATGATTATGAATATTTATGAAAAATAGCATGTGGTATTTTTCTTCTTATTTTAGTTTTGATCTCTGTGGGCCAGCTGTTGGATTGCTTCTGCTATTTTTATTTATCCTGGGGGGGATCTGAAATGGTATCCAAGCATCGAAGCTGTTCTCTAGCTTGCAGATTTGATGCCCTAAGTCAGTTCCTGCTTCCAGAGTTTTTATAGAAGCATAGAGTAACTGCAGGATATATAATATATAGGATATATAAATAGTAGGAGGAGAAGCAAATAATGACTCCTTGTCTGAAGGGATAGACTGCAGACTACACATCTCATTTCTGGGTCTGCTGAGGCTGGATCACTATTAAGGCAGAATTATGTCAGGATCAATTTTTTTTTTTTTAATTTATTTATTTTAAGACAGAATCTCTATTCATAGAATCATTAAGATTGGAAAAGACCTCTCAGCTCACCCAGTCCAACTGTCAGCCCATCCCTACCATGCACTTCCCAGGGCTCTTTCACTTGAAGACTATTGCAATAATTGTATGTTTTATTCTATGGGGGTTATTTCCTCATTCCCAATATGTTTCATGGCAGTGCTTTTTGTCTCCTGAAATCACAATGTAAAGTATTAAATAGTAATAAGTTGCTTGCAGGAATAGGTGTATTTAGTATTCTTATTTTAAAAATGTGTTTTTTTTTCTTTCTAGAAAGAAGATAAATATACAGCCTGGTGAAAATGTTCTGAAATACATACAGGATTGTTTTGAATGTAAGCTTTTATTTGGTGCTGTGCTTAATCTGCTGGTTAGAGGGTTGCTTCTTTCTTGTATTGTATGTAGTAATAAATAAACAAATTAAAAATAAAAATAAAAAGTTGATAATACTTCGTTTAGGGAACTGTTTTAGAACAGTTCCCCCTTTGCCGCCCCTTGAAACTGGGTCTGAGCTGTATGATTCCAAGTATCCCTTATCGCTTTTTCTTTGTAGGTGATGATAGTGATGTCATAGTAAGCTCTCCAGATGCAACCTGTTCCTCAACTCCTCTTGTCAGAAACCAGGAGAGGACTTCAACACAGAGCCCTAGGGTAAGTTGGACCAACCTTTTACATGATCTAATAGTGACAGGACAAGGGGGAATGGCTTTAAACTAAAAGAGGGGAGATTTAGGTTAGACATTCGGAAAGAATTTTTGATTCATATGGTGGTGAGGCACTGGAACAGCCTGCTCAGAGATGTGGTTGATCAAAGCCAGGTTGGATGGGGCTCCAGGCAGCCTGATGTAGTGGCTGGCAACCCTGCCCATGTTGGCAGGGGAAGTTGGAACTGGACAATCTTTAAGATCCCCTTCCATCTAAGCCATTCTGAGGGATTACGGTGCTATCACAGCATAGTGCTGGGTACAGCTTCACTTGGGTACGCATTTGGATCTGTAGGATTGATTTCTGTATGAGCGTTGAATGAATAAGCTCTGTATGTCAAAAATATTAATGTATAGGCTATAATGTTCTGTAATATTTGCTGGTAATGCTTTTCCTTAGTTTGTTGTACTGATATAGTAAATAGTCTCTTACAAGATTTACTTAATGGTTTTTTTTTTCAGATTTTACTACATTTTTTTCCGACTTTCTGTCTGGAATAGTTACATTTCTTGTGCTCTCATACTGAAGCACGCTGTCTTATAATTGATGCTGGGTATGGCTGTCATGGACTCTGTTTGGTTGGTTTCAGGCACTTTACCAGATGTATGGACACAGCTCTGCTGTCAGGTGGAGGGTAACACTGAGAGACAGTTCTTATATAAAAGGGACTCGTTGGCTCTTGACAGGCAGTCAGTATCTGAAAAATAACTTTGTAGCTTGGAGGAGTGGACAGACTTGTTGATTTGTTGTCTAAAAGAATGATGGGAATCTAGTTTTTCTGCAGCCCATTCTATCTAGTTTTGATAGTTTAATTAGAGTGTTTATGTGAAAATAGGATATTCTGTTAATAGCATTAAAATGGGCAACATTTGTACGGGCATTTGTTTATTTCAGTCTGATGTTAGAATACTCTCAATAATCTCAAGTTTTTCTTGCAAAACTTTAGCCTACATAATTGTGGGTGAATTAGTTGGTTTAAATTAGTTTTTATGAAAAGAATGTAGCTTGCCTGTGGCATAGCAGTCTGTCTGTTCAGAACTGCAGATTGATGTTTATGTACGCAGTACTTTTACCTGTTTGAAATATGCAGTTAGTTTTAGAAAGTCTGAGTTAATAGAAAACTGAAGTGTTCTGTTGAAACAGAACCGAGCTTTAAATCTGTAAGAATTAAAGTAAGGAAACGAAATTGTTTTCTGTAGAAGTTTATATTCCTGTCAAAATCTCATGGCTTTGTGCAACATTTTTCTTTGTCTCATTCTTCGTTGAATATGTCAGCCAGATGCAGGATTAACTAACGCGGTAGGAAATAGAATCTGTCATTCCGCAGCATCCTTACCTGCAACGCCAGCGGAGACAGTCAGGAGCAAAGGTTGGTAGTGCTGTTTTTGAATTAAGGTTTTCTGGGTAACTCTTTCTTGGGGTTTTATGAGCTTTTGAGTACAACTAAACCCATTTAATATGTGTGGCAGAGGAGCTATGTGTGTTCTACCCGGAGCCTGGAAGAAACAGTCGCATAGCTGATTCTATCAAAACAGACAGTGCTGTGCCTAGAGGAGAAACACAGGTGTTAACATTCAAAGATGTTGAAGTACTATGTGAAAGTCCTGCCAAGTTATCAGATCCTGAGGATGATCATGGGGTCGTGGGATCACCCCTTCTTGTGGAGGAAGAAAAAACTTCTCCTATACAAAAGTAAGTAGAGGTGAATGTTGTTTTTGACTCTAAAGGTAAATTAGTACAGTGGTTTCAGTTGATGAGTTTGTGTTTTGAACAAAAATAATTCTAGATTCGATGAAAAAAATGTCTGGATTCAGAAGGGAACATCATTGTTTTTTATTAAATGTTCTGGTAATAAGGGTTAAGTCCCGGAAATGCACTACTTAAGACTTCCAGAATGAATTTGAACTCCTTTTTTCCAGGAAAGTTTCTCAGATGGATAATCTGGGCTTTTTCAGTGAATCCTATTGGAAGCATTGATCTTAAATATAACAAAAACCTTGTTAAAGCAGTGGTGGGCAGTCATCCTTGCCCTCACTCTGAATATGTCAATATTTTATATAAAGTAGGGTAGTTTTAGTTGCAGTCACAATCTCCTTTTCCAGTTGCAGTAGTGGCTGACTGTCCCAGCCATAATTCTGCTTCCTAAGCAGGCTGAGCCTCTGCTGGAGGTCATGGAAGGAAGGGAATCACAGCAGTCCCAGTGACACATGATGAAGAGAGACTAGGAAGAGAATGCACCAGTGATTTAAGAAATCTGACATGTTGTGAAGCACATTCTCCTAAAATTAGGAATTTGCCTTGTTGAGCTGTACTTTGATCAAGAGTCATGGTCTCACCCCATGTTGCATTATTGGTTTGGATGCTTTCTACTACACTGGGAAGCAGTACTGCTTACCCATGTTCCATTAAATTAACAAATGAAAGTTTATTCATAAAAACCAAGGTGCTGTCAGCAGGAGAAAATGAGAGCATCTGTCCATCCACAAAACTGAGTGACATTAAGTATACCATCATACTTAAATGCTATTTCTCATATCTAGTTTAGATTTTGATAACCAAAATGTAAAGAGCCATATGGAATGTGAAAATTTGGAAGGACCTCAAATTGTGAGAGAAAATAAGGATATTATACAAAGTACAGAGTGTACTTTGTATAGTTGCTCTAGATTGTTCTATCTCCCGTGTGGAGGGAGAAGCTGTCCATCTCTTCAATCTTTTTAGCATCTGTAACGACAGGAACACTTGAAAAGAGGTTTCTTTTGAGGCTTAGCATGGAACAGTCTGCTTGCGAAATAATAATCCAATCCTGGGATTCTTTTGGGAAAGGGTTTAACTAGTTAGAGTGTTTTGTGAAGGTAGGATTTAACAATGCTTTTAGTTTTTAACCTTGTGTTTGCATTTGTTTGCAGGTAGAGTTGTATGGAGGCTAAGGAGACATGCTTCAGATTGATCTTGAGATGTTTTGATAGGTAGATTGGAGGATTCAGGAGAAGCTTGTATGGTTCTGAAGCATGGCAGTGATCAAAGGAGACTTTGGGAAAAAGTTAGTGTGAATCAGTGTGGTTTGATAGGAAGCTGACTACTCAGCACCTAAAAAACAATAAGGCACGCATTTGAGGCCAAAGCAAGGAAAGAACAGGGGCGTGATCATTTTGGAAAATTAAGGGCAATGGATGATGGGCTGTAGAATCATTTGTCTGGGAATGTCCTGTAGAATGTTTATGTGCTTTATCAGCTGATTTTTCAAGATTGGCACTCGTGTTGTTCTCCCGAATAACATGAGTGCTTTGTCTCTCCTTTCTTTAGGCGTACGGTCTCAATCGCACCATCATCACCTCCTCCTGTCAAAGATCAAAACATAGAAATAGAAAGCGATTGTGAGTTTTTAATTGATGAATCAGACTGTCTGTCTTTTAAGTCTTGGTTTTCAATACCCCGCAAGAACAGAAAGTCAAAAAAAGATGGCTCTGCGACTCCTGTTTTGAAATCTCAGTCCTCTGAAAAGGATAAGACAGCAGATAAGAAATGCAAGAACATGAAGATACAGGCTGAAGTACATAGTGAACAGAAAATGAAGAATGTTGGTGTGCAGCGTGACTTGAAAAGAATGTCAGAATCCCATCCGATCTCTTCTGACAGTGAGGGAAAGGTCCTTAAATCTCAAATGCGAAACAGTGCTCGTGTGGGTAAGTCAGCTAACTCATCTTCAGACTTGCCCTTCCATGTCATGCTATTGGGTATTTTTCTGGGGGCTGTTTGGAAGCTGGGAATTAAGGAGATGAGAGAGATTAATGGAGTCTTAATTGATGTTTCAGGTATACAGTTACATTTGGGTGTATGGAGGCAGCAAGTCTGTATTTTTTTACTTGTGGATTATGTAATGCGAAAGTGCCAGTGCTTCTGTTTAAAGTTTACCGATTTTGAGAAAAGTATGTGGAAGCAAGTTGATATTAACCAATTTGATAAAGAAGTACTGATGTTATCGGGGTGGCTGGCTGATAGTGTCTCTGCCAAGTCCTTGTTACTGGTGGCGGCTGGCCAGCAAGATGTCCATGCAACTCCCTTAGTACTGTGGCCTTATATATAAAAGGTGGGAGACAATAAAGCATGGAGTATCAGGATTAGTGAAGTCATTCACTGAAAGCAAGGATACTTAGTTACAGCTGCAAAGCAGTTTCTCACAAACAAGTTTGTTCCAGCTGCTTAAAGAAGGTAGAGGCAGTTGACCTGTGTTCCCAAGCTAACACAAGTGCTTTCTCATGGGCTAGTTGCCTGTTCAGGCCATGATCTGTATTTTTCCACACAGATTCACCTCTGCCCCCAACTCTATCCTCTCCTGTTAGGTGTCCAAAAAATTAAATTAGATGTTCTGTCTTTCCCTACAAGCTGACAAACAGGTAGGTACCCTTAAGCTTTTGCTCTTGTGTCACTAGAAAGGATATTGAGGTATGTGCTTTAAATGAAGAGGTCAGTTATTATGAATTATTTGGGAAGAATTTTCTAGCAGGTAGCACTGAAAACTGGAAGCACATACAACATAACTTTTCTGCTCTTTTACTGCTAGGTAATGATATGAATTAGAGCTTTATTTCAAATGTTAGGGAAAAATAAGTTCTTGTGATATTTAATGTTTTTATTACCATTTATTTTAATTTATCTTTGTGTTTAGGTGTAAACTTATTTATTTGTGTTTTTATGGGGAAAAAGTATTCATGTCCTGTTTTTTGTAGGAAAATCTAAAATGGATGAACTTAAGGGCTCTTCCAAGCATGGAAGGATGATGTCCTATGAATCAGAAGCTGAACAGCTGATGCTGTCTGGATTGGACTCAGAAGCATCTGATGAAGAACGAAAGATAAGAAGGGTGAAGGCAAGGGAGGGTTTGCCAATGCCCTCAGCTGAGCATCAGCAAGAACAGATGTTATCTCCAAAAAAGAATCTGACTCCTTGCAAGTACCAGCAGTCTGCTTCAAAAGCTTATCAGCGTTCAGTTCACAAGAAACAAACTAAGCAAAAACTTGCAAATGATAAGGTGTTGAAGAGCCAAAGGAAGAAGCTGAAAAAATCTGGAAAGAGAAATGGTAATAAAAATCCTGAGACACAGAGATGGAAGAGTTCTGACAGCGAACCTGGTGAAGAAGGACTTGAAAGAGAGCCCTTAGGATCAAATGAAATGTTTACCTCACCTCCGCATCAGGAATTACAGACTTCTGTGCTTCAGAAGTTGGCTAAGTCTGAAAAAGCTGAGAAAGTATTGCACTCTTTGGAAACAGTCACTGATGTAAATAACAAAACTCCTTTAAAAGCTGCAGAGTTACTGCAGCATCTCGTAGACAGTATGAAGAATTCTGAAAAGAAAACATCATCAGCTATGTCTTCAGGGAAGATGCTCAAAAAGATTCATTACAGAGCCCATAAAAGAGCTTGCTCAATCACGGGGGACACTGAGCCTCAAAATACAACAGATTCTGACAGCTTTTCTGCACAGGAGGTGGCAAGAAAAAAACACAAGCGATCAGCTGTGAAAACAAGTAAAAAAAGAAGAAGTAACGGGCACCAGAGACTGCAGTAAGCTATTCATTCAATTCCTTAGAAAATGTAGTGTGACTTAGTATATTCAATTAAATATTGAGTATTAATTACAGTGTTGAAATAAGTAACTGTTTCAGGTGGTTAAATAGCTAATAGAGAAACCAAGTGGTGTAATCACCATTCTGTTATCAGTGATGGGTGCCAAGGCTAATGTCTGTAAGCACCTAAGAAAACTTGGAGTTTTTGAAGTGTGATTTGGAGATTGAGTAGCAGATCCAGTGTTTGGTGGTTTGGATGTTTGTTTTTGCATTGTTTTTTTTTTTTTTAAATCTCTCTTAAATGGTTCCCTGCAGTAAGTAAAATTGTTGACTTACAGTAAGCACAGTAATTGTTTCTCTTCTAGATTTTCCACTGCAGCTGAGAAAGCTATGGGTCCTGAAAGGTAATTTCCTGTGTTGTCTGTAAACCTTGCATGTTGTCTCACTCCTTCTGTACTGAGACAGCACAGCCCTTTGGTGCAGTAACTGTGCTCTGTGGTGTTCTAGTATAGCAGCCAGTAGAAATGGATCATAACTCACGCCTGAGGCATGGAGCTATCGTGCTAACATAGTAAGCTAATCTAAAAGGTGTTACACTTGGGTTGAGGCAATCCCAGATATGTGTACAAACTGAGAGCATCCCTGCAGAGAAGGACCCAGGAGGAGGGATGCAGAGCTGGTGGAGTGGGTCCAAAGGAGGGGCATGGAGGTGATCAGAGGGCTGCAGCACCTCTCCTACAAAGAAAGATTGAGGGAGCTGGGCTTGTTTAGCTTGGAGAAGAGAAGGCTGCAGGGAGACCTCACTGCTGCCTTCCAGTACCTTAAGGAGGGGAACCAACTTTTTATATGGTCTGATGGTGACAGGACAAGGGAGAATGGCTTTAAACTGAAAGAGTGGAGGTCTGGAGCAGGTTGTGCAGAAAGGCTGTGGATGTTCCATCTCTGGAGGCATCCAGGGCCAAGTTGCATGGGATCATCGTGGGCAGCCTGATGTAATGGCTGGCAACCCTGTCCATGGCAGTGGGGATCAGAACTGAACAGTCTTTAATGTCCTCTCCATCCTAAGCCATTCTATGATTCTAAATTGTACTTTCTGTCATAAGTAAGGAGCCACCAGTAACGTCACACCTGCTGAGTAAGGTATCCAGCATTATCTGCGCTCCAAACCCTTGTTTGTGTCTGTAGATATGCGGATACCTTCTCCTTTATGCAATGGGCTTTTTAATGAAATAGAAGAGGCAAATTGGAAGGTAACAAATTCTTTTTTTCTAATTCTACTGAAAACTGTAACGCTTTAGTTGAAGTGAGCTTAGAGCAGACTTCAGTTGGATAAACTGATGTAGCAAAATGTAGGTGTGAAGATCTAGTATTGAAATGCATCTTTTGGGGATTAGGTGGGGCACAGCTGTATTCTTCCCCTGCTGAACTTTATTGGTGTGGCAGTGGGATGCAGTCATGATTACAGAAGGAGGCAAGGTTGGGTCTACAAAGAACATACTAGATCTATAAAGAACAATCTTGTTCTGAGTAATGCTTGGAGAATCTTTCTGGTGGAGGTGCATATGGATAATAATTATTGTTGTATCAGGGGGATAGTTTTATGACAGGATACATGCAGCTGAAATTCTAAACTTTGTTACTGTCCTTTTGCTTACGGCATATGAAACATTTCTTTAAACTACTTTTATAGTGCTGCAGAGGAGAGGAGAATGTCTGTTTCTTCTGGAAGGCAGGAGAAAGGAGAAAATGTCATCAGAATTTTACGAGGCCTGGTTAGAGAGATGTGAGCACAGCTTGTCTGCCTCATAACTCAGTAGAGAAACAACTGATGAAAAGACCTGTGATTTCTAACAGTGGTCATTTGCTTTAGTGTTGAATCAAGTGCAGACAGGTGTTTGGAAGGAAAAAAACCTACATGTTCTCAAAGAAACTTGATTTTGCTTTTCCTGCTATTGCTGTAACATTTCTTTGATATGCAACACATTGAAACGGGTGTATTTTTATTCTTTTCTTTTGAAGTGGGCTTGTTCTAGAACATTCTGAGAAATATACTTCGCCAAGTAAGCATTGTGAAGAGAATAATGAATCTTCAGGTACTGTTTGAAGTTGGTATTTTTATGCATTGTATGTATGAGCTACTTAGGCTGTGATTGTGCAGTAATTTCTACTGTATCCTCAACTCTTCAGAATAAGAAGTGCAGGTTGAATTGGCTGTAATTGCAGTTCTGCCCAAGTACATGGTACAATACCCACCAGCTTCATGCTGTGTTAGCTGTGTAAGGACAAGCACTGCATGGTCTGGCATCAAGCCTTTCATTATACAGTTGTCCTTGTATAATACTCAGAGCAAATTTTGTAGGCTCAGGTTTGTAAGGGAGCTATTAGATCACAGCTTGAACAGGTGATTGAGCACCTGCTAATGGGGTGTGGCTGGCCTAGGGGGCACAGGCACATTGTTTGCACCTGTGCTCCCCAGATGACCGGAAGGGGTGGACCCAGGGTGGAGCTACACTGGGCTCATGTAAGGGCCAGCTGCTGAGGGGAGAGTATCTCTTGCACCTAGGCTGCTTCCTCAGAAGGAGTGCTGCATAGCCGGAGAGCACCTTCAACTCTTCTTTCTGTATTTGACTGCTGGCCTACCTGTGAATGCTTTGCCTGGTATTGCCAAGAACCTCTCAGAAGCAATTTTGCTTCTTTGTGAGCAGAACAAGGCTGCACCAATTCGTTGCATTGTTATGTAGAGATACTGTATTTAATCACTTCAGGCCACTGTAGAGCTAAGTTTCCCACCGTATGGCCTGTTCACCTAAAAATATCTTGATTTTCTGAGTTAAGTTGCTCTACACAAGTTAAATGTACTACTGTAATGTATGTGAACCCTGGAGGTAGAAAATCTTTTCCTTCCTTTTAAAGCCAGTTACAAGTGTTGTTTAGTTCATGTAATGTTTTTTTCAGACCTAGTTTTGTGGCTGTTCTAGTAATAAGTTTGTTTTGAAGTTATGCTGGGTGGTGTAAAGCTGAATGATCTCACACTTCAGTCAGTAAAGTTGTACATGTAGTTACAATAGTTGATTTTTTAGAGAGAGATGTCTGAGGAATATTTACTTGAATGCATAGTTTTCCTGTACCTTTCAAGCTTATGCTTTTTAATGCATACATAAATTACGTATCGATTCTATCTAAAATGGGTTTCATGAATCTTTAAAGAAAAAATGTTAGAGAGAACATTAATGTTGGGAGTTGTGGATCTTGGAGATGGATTGAATAAAAGTCATGAGTAGTAAATAAATGCCTATTGTGATGGCTTTTTAAATGTATTTTCAGATAATTCTGAAGACCTGCATTGTCAAATAAAAAATCTACTGTCAGACGAGATAGGCAGGCAAAAAATAGGTAAGATTATTTTAAAATACCGTCATGTAAGTGCATAAATACAAAGACATTTCCAACTTGATGTAAATTTTTGCTGAAGAAAACACAGGGAAACACCTAGAAATCTATGATTCACTAATCACAAATGAGTGAATTTGTTAATTCACTAAGCATCTTTAATACTTCATGCAAATGTAGAGTACTCAAAACCATAATTTTAAGTTGAATGAGATTTGGAAAGCAATCTGGAAAATGCATGGGACATGTTTATAGACAGGACTTATTAATTCCTCTTTAGAGTACCGTATAGCCCTACTCTATTTTTTTTAACTTCTGAAAACTTTTTTTTGTATGTTCAACAGTCGCCATTGTAATTGTCCCATTTTCAACTTTTTGAGTTAGCACACTGCTTACAGTTCAATGAGAGGGTTTGAACTAATCTTGCATAGCGTAACCGAGGGTGCAGATGAGCTGCCTTCTGTGGTATGAGTTGGTCCTATGGGAGAGGATGGCACAATGGGCGTGTGGTGGGTTTTAATCCCATGCTAATCTGTTTTTATTATTTTCTCCATTATAGTTTTTGCAGGTACAGACCTATGTTGTTGTGCACAAAATGATATAGGCAAAGCTTGTTTTTGTTTTTAATTTACCATTTTTATTTTTAGCATTTAAATATTCTTGACTAATTTGTTCTCAACTCTTAAGGGAGCTTTTATTTTTTTCTTACAAAATGTAAAATTCTTACTGTATTCATACATTGCAGCTTAGAAAAATTGAAGTTGAGATTCTATTAAGTCAGAAGATAAATATCTGAGGAGTCTTGGAAATGCATGGGATTTTCTGTTGGCAAGAGTACTGTTCTTTTTCCAGACCTTGGAGATGGAACTTAAGAATTTGGGAGAAGAGAGGCAGCTCAGGCACCCTCTGTTACTCTTCTCTTGCCATAAGCAAGGTGAAACCTTTTCACTTTTGCTGATGAAATCCTTCAAATTTGAGGAAGATTCTTAGTCATTGTTGAGGGGTTTGTCTTCATATTTAAAGTATGTTTGCTTCTTTGCATTCCTGAGCCCCTAATGTCTGTATATCAGTGGTTGACTAAGGTATATAGAAAGAAATCCAATGTCAAGCTAGCATGGTGACTGCTTAACAAAAAGCAGAGTGAAGTAATAATGTGTGCAAAAGGAGGCTACTGGCAATACCTCGTTCCCTTTTTTTTTTTTTTGTCGTGAAAGCGAAATGGTATAAATATCAGCTGGGAAGTGCTGACCCCTTGAGATGGAATAACACCAGATTGTTTAATGCTTTCTAAATATTATTTCTAATAAATTTCTAAGTAATTTTCATGCTTGCTGTGAACTATTTCATCCTTTAAATTAGTGCTGCCTTCCAACACGCCTAACGTTCGTCGGACAAAAAGGATACGACTTAAACCTCTGGAATATTGGCGAGGAGAGCGAGTAACCTATACACTGAAGCCTTCAGGTACAGGTTTCCAAAATACCCATCTCCTTGTCCCTGATAGGGCAGTAAAGGGAAATCTGTGGTTTGATCCTGTGCTACCAAAGCCCTGAGATGCTTACTATTTGTGAACTTTAAAAAAGTCACTTATTTATGGTCTTCAGCTGATTAGTCTTTCTCCCAACACTCCTGTTTAAGCTGGAAGTAATTTAAGCAGAACACGTTAAATAAACTTGCATTAACAATTTAGAGAATTTTAAAAAATGATTTATTTGCACTAGTGTGTTTGTTATGTCAGACGTTCTGTGATAGCAGGAGCTGCTTATTGGATCATTTTTGGGAGCATTTTTAATTGCGTGGGCACTGCTTTCTAGAGCAGATACTATAACGTTTTATCTAATTTCAGCGTTAAATACCTTGGTGATAGAATACATCTTGTACTCAGACTAATTGTGTTGTCCTGATTAATCAGTCTGCTTGGAAATAGTATTTCCTTTTGTCCCTGAAGTCAATACTTTGTCTTAAAACTTAACTCTCATGTTCTGGCTTTCTGAAATGTTCCTTGAACGTATTACCATCATACCCTTTTCTTTAAAATCTCAAAAGCATGTTGCACTCTCAGGTACTTGATGTTCTGAAGCTTTTTGATTTTGTTCTGGCTTTCTAAAGCTATGCAAAAAGTTGAGCATCAAGGAAATATATACCAAACTGAAATGATTGTAGATTGTGCAAATCTTAGTTCTTGTAAAATAATTAAAATAATTAATACGTGTTAGTGAGTTTCACTCAACTTTCTTTTCTTTCAGGAAGGCTTTTAATTAGTGGAATAGCAGGTGCGGAAGCAGAACCTCACACGAAGAATAAGCTGAAGAGTCGTCACAAGCAGAAAAGAGCTAGAACAAGTATAAATGCAGACTTTATTCCTCTTCTTTTGACACTTCAGAAAAACCGTTCTGTAATGAATTTTCTTTTGCTCTAAGATTTTTCTCCTGTGACAGCTCCAGATTCTCTAACTGAAAATCCTTTTGTAATGGAATGTGTTAGTGATCTGATGCAAAAAAATGCATCCCTGTTACTATAGTGCACCAATGCTGTATCAACCTGGCTGAAACTTCACTGGGTTGGGAAGGAAGAGAGAAATGACCGATCCTGAGGTGTTGTGGTGCCCTTAAAGCTGAGATGAAAGAAAATAAGCTGTACTTCTGCCCTTAATCAGCTCACTGGTTTATGATCATGTGTTCCATTTTATAACGCATAATTAAGGTATAAAAACTTCTGGTTGTTTTGCTGCTACCAACTGTAATATCACATCTGAATGTGAGTTAAATTCAAACACATGGTGATCTAGGTATATAGAGATTTACAAACAATCCATGAAATAGATAAAAGTCGGCAATAAATCGATGCTTAAATGCCCAGGAATGGGAAGCTTTGCTAGACCGTTTGCAGTAACAGATGATCCTTGCACAGGTAGTTCTCAGAAGGGAGGCAGGATCAGAGACTAGAAACCTAATTAATTTTTTCTGTGTGCTCGCTCTCTCTCTGGAAGAGCTTTAGATGCAAAAGGGCCTTTCTGTATGGGGACTCACTGGAGCTGGAAATAAATAGAGGAAATAAATGCTAACAAGGATGGAGAGAGAAAACACTCTGGTCATCCTGACACAGTTCCAAAACAAAACATGGATGAACAGATCACTGGAGGGAGATAACAGAGAATATTGGTGCGAATTTCTGCTGCACTTGTTTCTTTATCACATAAAGAAAGTTCTAGGACTAGAGGAGGTTCAGAAAAAGCTTTCTGAAGACATGGAAGGATTTATGTACCAGAAGCAGCTACATAAGTGAAGGCTCCTTGGCCCTGGAAAGACTGCAGAGGTGTGAGATAAACCTATAAAATCACAAGTGGCATGGAGAAGGAAAATAAACCTTTTTTTTTTTTTTTTCTCACAAGAGCTAGAAAGTCTAAAAGGAAGATAGCGCGAGCTGAGTTTTTCACAGAAAATAAGCTCTTTTCGCTGCATGTTGTGTACTCCTTAACACAGAATACTGCGGAGAGAAATATTTTTGTATATTCAATGCAAGAACAGGATAAGTTCACAAAAGACTTAACTGTTAATAGCTCTTCAATAAAACAAACTACACACTAGAGGTGGAGGATATTCTGTGGAAGCTATTGCTCCATTACAGTATTCTGGGAGGTAAAAGGTGTGCCTGCTTTTGGCCACTGGAGGAGACAAGATTCTAACTTATCTGAACCTTTGATCTGAGTACAGCTTTTATGTTTATTTGCAAGTTTATGGAAGCTTGAGCTGGTAGTGACTGTTCATACTGTATGTTACAAAAAATATTGGCTGCTTTATGTTCCTTTTAACTGCCTCTAGAAGTGATGCATTATCTGTTTACCAGACATTATTCCTGAGATACTTAAAATTTGAGGGTGTTAACAAAAGAGTAATGTGTACAAGACCCATTAGCTGAACTGAATTTCTAGAGTAAATTCCTGAATTTTAATGATACAGTAAAAATTCCATGGTTAGGGCTATAGAGTTGCACCTATTGCTGTCTCTTTTTATAGAAGTGTTATCTTGAACAAAACTTTTTCAGTCTCTTATCCCTGATTGTCTCCACATAGTGCTTGAGCAGACATGAGTGCCTATAAAGTGCTGCAGCTTGCCTTTAACATCCTTTTTCTGACTACATTTAGAGGGATTTCCTGTGCACTATGGAATTAAACTTGTCTACTTACAAGAGTTCTCCAAGAGACCTTTGGGATATTTGTTTCATTTTAAAAATTCTCCAGAGTCTCTTTTCCCTTTGAAAAGTATATGATTGTCATAAACACTTAGGCTATTGTCTTCTCTGGAAAAATGCATTATATGATAGAAATTACTCCCTGATTTACAACTTAGGATGGGATTCCTGTAAATAGTATCTCTTGAGACAAGGAAAAGCGAACATGTACTTGTTCTTTTTGAGCACTTTCTCTCTTTAAGTCTCTTGATGCCCATCAGCAGTTGTAAAAGGAAAAGACTTGCTTTTCTAAGTTAGCATGTATTTTATATCCTTTCTCAATATTCTCTGTTTCTAGAAGAGTTCTTCTCCTAAAATGCAGCTACTTTTGAATAAATGCTACTGTTAATAGCACAAGCAGTATCATTGGCATTACTCTGAGAATTTCTTTCTGATTTAGAGTCCCTTTACCAATCACAGATGGAAATAATTCTGATGAAAATTATATCTTCAAAGAACTGTTATGTATTTTTCCTTTTATCTGGAGAAAATGGGCTTTAATCTGTTCAGTCACTTGATAAAGCAAATTTAATAACTTGTCTGAAATCCAAAATGGTGATTAAATAAGTGTTTCAGTTGTGGAGTGATTACTCTCCTGTACTTTTTTTTTTTTATCTCCTTAGGAAGTGAGGTAGCAAAATGTTTGGATATCCCCCTGGCTGATGCTTCTAAGCCAACCAGCATAGTGGACCCAGTAACAAATCGGGAAGTTCTTCTAGGTAAGGTAAAGGGATATAATCAAGGACCTTTCTATATTATGTGGTAAGTTTTTAGGTATGGACTGCTGTAGGAAGAAGACAGCTCATTCATTTTTGGGCATAAAAAGGTGAGCTGTTGAAATACTCGTTGCTTTTCCAGATAACATTTTGAGAGACAGAAAAAGAAGTCAAATGTCCTGATTTTTTTTTTTCCAGCTGACGATTAAGTGTGACTGGTGGGGTTGTTGCACTGAAACAATACATAGTATATGTAGTTTAAAAAGGGGCAGAACTAAGAAGATGACTGTGTTAGTATTAACATTTAATCTTACGACTTTCCTTGCAGAGTGTGTTAACTCTGGAAGCAGTCACTCATGTTTCTTCGAAGATGAATCGATAAAAGTGTATAAATGTTTGAATACATCTGATTTTGCTGCTGGTAAATTGATCTTGAAACCTCTTAAAGAAAAGGGACACCAGTTTGTCCACATGGATACAATAGTAAGTACACTTTTTCCATACTTTTTCTTTAATGGTTTATATGCAATCAGAAAATCACAGGATCATAGAATGACTTGGAAGGGACCTCAAAGATCACCTTGTTCCAACCTCCTCCTACCGTGGGCAGGATTGTCAACCACTAAATCAGGCACTAGATTGTGGGGTGCCCAGGATCCCATCCAACCTGACCTTGAGCACCTCCAGGGGAAGAGCGTTCACAGCCTCTCTGGGCATCCTGTGCCAGGGCTTCGCCATTCTGACAT
>JAOWBP010002392.1:27787390-27863702 GCA_028571105.1 Tragopan temminckii | reverse complement strand
CCAGGATACCATTTGCCTTCCAAGCTGCAAGGGCACATTGCTGGCTCATGTTAAGTTTTTCATCTATCAAGACCCCCCAGTTCCTTCTCTGCAAGGCAGTGTTTTTTTTTTAATTAAAAACCATTTCCCCTTGTCCTATCGCTGTCTAGCTCTGCAAAAAGTTGATTTCCATCCTTATAAGCTCCCTTTTAAATATTGGATGGCCAGTATCAAGTCTCCATGAAGCCTTCTCTTCTCTGGGCTGAACAAGCCTAGTCCCATCCACCTGTCTGTAGGAGAGGTGCTCCAGCCCTCTGATTATCTTTGTGACCAAAGTATTAGAGTAGTTAGAACTAGTATATGGAGTTTTTCATATTTTTTTCCCTAAAATGTGGATATATATGTAGGAAATATAAACAAATTGTAACAGTTGTGAAATTAAACAGTTACAACTAAAGGAAATTACTAGAGGTAATTTTACATGTGTGTTACTCTTCTTTCTTTCACATTTATCATGCATGTCCATGTGTACTTACTGAATGGATTGCAAGCAAGATAGAAGTATTAAATAAATAAAAATTGTACCACTGGCACCTTTCAAGTTGTGCATCTTAATTTTCAATGGGGAGGGGGAAAGGAGTTGCAGCTCAGCTTATTGTTCTACTTCATTACAAATTATGAACAAAACATTATTTTTTCTTGGATAACTTTCTTAAATTTTTGCAAAGGAGATGTTGCTGATCTTAGAATCTTTTGGCTTTCTATTAAGGCTTTCTATGTTATCCGTGGCCAGATTATTATCACCTTGCATAAGACATCGTATTACCTGACTTCAGGGGACTATTTCTATGTTCCAGCAGGTAAGTGCATGTCTTTAAAAATCAATTTGTTGAGAATGGATTAGACTCAATTACCATGCTAGGAAGGAATACTGAGGAGAATGGTTGGGAGAGTTAAGTTTGAGTAGAGAATGGGGAAGTTCCTATTAGGAAGAAGGGAATGTGACCCTACAGTGGGCACGGTTGATGAACTAATCTAGATGTAGTGATACAAACACTGCTTGTTTACCTGAGTTGGCTTCAGGGCTCATTCAACAGACAGCTTTAAAACTGGTAAAATATGCAAAATAAAAATATAGGTGTTGGAGTCAAAAATCACTGTTGGCTTCTAAAGAACACCTTTTCTGTTTTTATTTGTAGGAAATGGATATAACGTACGTAATCTTCTGAATGAGGAAAGCGTTCTTCATTTCACACAACTCAAAAATGACAGGTGAAGAACTTTCTTCCAAGAAGTTGCTTGAAATACTTTTTAAGCTCTTGTATTTTTTGAATTTTTTTTTTGCATACAAAGTGTGTTTAAGTGCACCCAGTTTAACTTTACAAACTAAGGCAGAGCTGACGAAATCAACATAGAGCTACAAAACCAACTCAGAAGTTTACTCTCAAACTTCAGTGATGCAGTGAAGGGCCTCGCTTTGTGACGGGCACTTTTCTCATCCAAAGACAGTAAGATATACTTGAAAACTGCTGGGAAAAACATATTTTTCTGAAGTGTACTTTTATACCTAATCTCCCAAACATGCTTAGCACTTAATTTTGACATTGTCAGCTAACTCAGCTAACGTCTGTTAGATTTATTGTCTGCCTGATATAAATCTCAGAATAATCCCTCTTTGCACGTAGAGCCATACTGTTTGTACTTCAGTAATTGTTGTCTAGGAGATGGACTGATAGAATGCTTGCATGCTAGGGTCCAACATTGTTCTAATATGTTCATGGCAGCAGTTTCTTCCTTTCTAGCAGGGGTATGTTTAGTACCTAAAATTTGTATAAGTTCTATTTTTTATATTAAAGCCCTGGATGTTGTGGATAGCTTTATTTTATGTAACAGTGATTGGTCATTGCCAAATATGTTATTTTAATATCTTCTTTTGTTTTGATTAACAAATAATAATGATGACCTTTGGGAAAACTGTAATTATACTGCATACTCCAGAAGCCAGGTCTAGACAGCAGATGGTATGTATAACATTTGTCTCCTACGTTCTTCAAGGTTCCTTCTGGCTGAACATAAGGATAAGCTGCAGCTACTCTGGTAGAGTGTTTTCTAAGTGTGGTCAGTGCAATTCTAGAAGGGAAAGAGAGAGAGAAAATTGAATTGGAATTGGAAACTGTTCAGGGGCTGAATAGTTGAGGATTGAGGACTGACCTAGTAAGCGGTCATGAGCATGATCTTGATATTAAATCTGGAGTACCAATTAAAGCAGGAAAGATGAACTGGCTTTAGTGCTTACCATAAAAAAACAAACAGAAACCCTACAGGTGAGAACTCAACTGTGTCTGAAAAGGCTAAGATACTGAGGCTACAATTTCTGTGTGAGAGATGTTTTAGATGGGTGAATTTTAAGCATACGCTTTTTTCATTCTGTTTGAAGCATTCTTTCCAATAGTGTATAGAAAGGCTGACTTTGTACATACTTAGAAGTTATGTAGCACCTTTGCATTCGGCGACTATTTCTCACTGAATTCCTGAGTAGATGAAACAGGAGTGTGGCAATTACTATTTAGTTCATCTTCTTGCTAAAAACTATTTGCAGTCAAGATTAAGTTTGCAGGGAAGCAACTTATTTTCTGCTCAGACTCAAATTTTTTAAGTGGTTTACAATAAGGTGGTTTTTTTTTTTTCCTTTTAAAGTCAGTTGTAGCTGATGATAACTTGATTTTGGCAGCTCTTCTAACTTATGGGCTTGGCTGGCCTCCTCACGGTTAGTGAGATTAAAATGTCCCTTCTGCTTTGGAGCCATACCAGCTACCAAATGGTCACACGCCGTCTCCACTACTTGAGGGAATCCCACCCGTAAAGCTCTCTGTCTTTAAGGCTTTAAACTCTTTAGGTAGGCCCACAGAGATCTGGAAGTTTTCCACTTGGAAAACAGTAGAAAGCTAGCACTAAACCTAAAGAACCTCTGTTCCTATCCAAAGTGTGTCTCCCAGCAGTCAGAGCATAAGTAGAAAAATGGAAAGTAGAAACTTTATTGTGTTGAAGGCCACCAGGGAGTTCAGAAAGAGGAGAATGCAGAACAAAATTTCCAGAGCATCTGCCTGCTAAGATTGGAGCAGAAGGATGTCTTGTGAAGATGTTGGTGAATGTGTATGGACTGTGGAGCTGGTGGCCTTAAAGGAAAATGTGGGTGTGTATTGTCACAGAACTCAAGGCAGCTTTCCACTTTGCTGGAGTGTGTTTTAGTTTGGTAGGTTCATATGGAGGTGAAGCATTGCCTTGCTGTTGTCTTTTCTTAACTTGGCAGCAAGGTTTTGAGTAGATTTTCTTTGGTTCTCAAGTAAGTGATGAGAAATCTATCCTGAATATTTTAAGCAGAAGTGTGTGCAGATGGGTTCTTGTCAGAGACTGGAAAGTGGCAGATGTTCAAGTGCAAGTTCAACATCAGAATGCCACAAGTGCCTGTTTGTTCTTCTTAACTGTGACTGAGAGTGTCAACAGGGTATTGTGGGTTTGGAAAAGTAAGTAGCTTTTTAGACTAGGTGGTTTGGTTGCTTCCTAGCTAGTTGACTTCTTTTGTGAAATGTTCGACATAGTATGCAGAAAACATTTCCGCTGTTGTGCAGCATCTCAAAATGTTTTTTGTTTGAGTAGTAAAACCAGTTATGTCAAGGATGTTGCTTGCAGTTTGCACAGTTTTGAAAAAGTATTTGCTCAAAACAGTTATTTGTTTCATCAGTCCTTTTTCTTCACAGTGTTAGTTTAAATTCCGTTCTAAGAAATAGTGACATAACATGTATTTTGCTGCAACAGTTCACTAAGAAGTACCTCTAGGTCTGCAGTGAAAACAGAGCATGATTTCATAAAGTAGTTTAAGTGGCTCCAATATTCTATCATTATAAAAAAAAATATCTTATTCTGGAAAGGAAAGAGAAAATGGAAATTCACTTTTTTACAAAGTGCAACAAAGTTCTTAATCTTGCTTTTTTTACCCGTAGAAACAATTCCAGTATTTGCCATTAGATGGTGCTTCAAGCACAGCTGTTAGTCCTTGACTGGCATACTCAGTAGGGTTTGGCTTTTGTGAGAAGGGGAGGAAGAAGAGCGTGTTGCAAATGCTGGTAAAGTCAATTGAATTCTGTTGTCAGTTTCCATTAACATTAGAATTTGGCACTGAACCTTGCGAAGTTCATTCTGTTAGCATGCAAGTCGAACTAGTTGCAGAGACACCACTGTTTTTAAAAACAGTAGTGCACAGCAGGAGCTGAGTTGTGCTAGGTTGTTTCCCCATTGTCTGGACTGCATTTTTTGTTTTTACTTGACACTTGCTGTCTTGTAGTGCGTGGAAATGCAGGAAAATCTACAGCTTGAGTTGCAAAGTTCTGTTTGCATTCCAGGGCTCCTGTGGGTGCTGAGTTGTGCAGTGTGGCAAATGAGAACTGGTCAATGGAAGGAAAAAGTTGATGTTTCACCTCTGCTTGGTCTTGCTGTGGCTCCTGCTTCCTACATTGCTGTGTATGTCAGACTACTGGTAACCTTTGGCAGTTCATGTTTTTCCTTTATTGAAAGAGATATTGCAAAGAAATTAACATGAAAAAACCCTCTGAAATCTGAGAACTTAGCATTTTTCTTTGTGCCAATAAGTGATTCTTTTAATTGCTGCATTTTCTACTTTGTTTAGTAATACAGTTTCCACAGACTACTATGATGGTTTCAAACATACGTGGCAAAGACTGGACTGGGTAAAATGCTAAGGAAATAGCCCATGCAGAACGTGTTGTGGGCTGTAGCTTAAATATATATTTTTAGGGTCTCTCTAATGCTTTTTCCACGTTGCAGCTTTTAAAACAGTGCTTAAATTATTTCCTAGACTTCGGTGGTTTATATATTCAGTTCAGATAGCACAACTTTTTATTTATAGTAGAATACAGAAATTATCTCTAACAGTAGTAGGGATCTGAGCCAGGTTTGTACTTGCTTTGTTATGCTCAAATTGTTAGCTGTCGTTATGTGCTGTGAACTCAAGTTGGGATGCTCTGCTGCTACTTGGGTACATAGACTGTTCTTTGAGGAAATCTGGTTTAAACTGTTAACTCGTTACTTTCTGTCAGCAGTAGTTGAGAGAGCTGAAACTTAATGTTAGATGGTAAATGTGTCCTGTGGTGTTTTGATAGCAACCTAGAAACACATGTTAAGGGAGCTTAACTGGCAATGACTCTCCACAATGGGAAAGTTAGATTTTTTCAAGGCTTTGGCTTCCTTTGAGAAAAAGGACTTGGTGGTTATTAGGTTCTTGTGAAAAATCTAATGTTTTCAGGGTTTCATTTTGTTATAAAACTGTTTGTCTTAATGAAGTAAGCTTTTCTTTGTAATTTAAAGGAGGATGCAGGAGAACGATTGCAAAACCATCAGATGTGTGTGCATACATATTTATATTACTTGGTAAACACAAAATAGGAGAATCTGAGCTGAGTAATTACAGAGAAATAAACAGCATTGATAAAACAGACTTTTGAAGTGCATATACAATTCCTTCTATTTTTTCAAGTATGCACCTGAATTAGTTATCTGTAATGAAATTAACATCTGAGGAATGCAGTATAAACTAAAGAGCAATTTCCTCATTTTTGTAATAGCTAAAAATGCATTTCAGCATGAAAGAATGTTTCTTGCATTTCTAGTGATAGACTCTGCTACATGATGTGTATTGTAATACAGCATTTGAGCAGTGATTGACTCCAGAGAATACATCCATCTGCAGTGTGTGGAACATGCTCTCTCATGGCTCTGAGGGTTGCAATGAACACCTTAATATCCTATTGCTTTATGTGGGTGCTCACAGGCTGAGTCAGAAGAGCTCTCAGTGATGCATTTCTCCAGCCATATAGGAAAACCTTCCTTTAGAATTCACAACCAAACTGATTTCTATGGTCCAGTTTGAAGATCAAAACAAATAGTTGACACCAGTCAAAACAGTTGGCTGCTGAGCATTAGGGAATGAATACGTTACAGGAGTTGCTCAGTGTTCTTGAGCCCGCCAACAAAGCCTGTGTTCTTTTTTTTTTTTTTCCTTCATTTAAGCTGCTGTACCCAAGCGAAGACACACAAAAGACTGTAAAACTCCATTTGCTTTGCATTTCTGTAGTCTTTTCTTGTTTAGGGCACAAGACAAGCAATAAATGAAATGAGCTGAAGGAAGCCAAGTGTTTATTTTCTCAGTCTGTTGAATTGAGATGCAAATCTAAGTGTTCACAGAAAAAGATAAGTAAGATTTTACGCTTCTCTTTGCAGCTTGATAGGTAAGGACTTCTAAATTTGGAAACTGAAGAATTGCAGTGCTCTTGATAGCTGTGTGGGAAGTTTATAAAATGAGTAGGTGCAGTGGGTTGACCTTGGCCAGCAGCCAGCCACGCTTTCTCACTCCTCTCCCTCAGCAGGGCAGGAGGAGAAAGAAAGATGAAAAAGCTCCTGACTTGAGATAAGGACAGGGGGATTACTCACCAATTGCCATCATAGCCCAAACAGACTTACCTTGGGAAGGTTAATTTACTGCAAGTCAAAAATAAGAGTAGGACAGTGAAAATTAAAACTAAAAACACTTTTCCCTTCTCCCCAGAAAGGTGAGCTTTGCTCACAATTCCTTCTTCACTCTTACTTGAGCAGAACAGTAGGGTCCATAATACTTAGTCTCTCCTGTTCCATCCTCCTTGCACCCCCCCCCTTGCTCCAGCGGGGAACCATACCACAGGGTGCAGTCAAGGAATGGACTGCTCCAGCAGGGGTCCCCAAGGACCAAAGTTCCTGATGGATCACCTGCTCTGTCTTGGGCTCCTCTTCATGGTCTGCAGCTCCAGGCCAAGGCCTGCACCTGCAGGAACTCTCCATGTGCTGTGGCCTCCTTCAGGATTTGCCTGCTGCTCCTGCACTGGTTGCTGATCTGTTTGTCTCACAGCTTTCTCATTCCTTTCTCAGAGGCTGCTCCTGCAGCACCCTTTCTTTCGTTCCCCCAAACACTTTCAATTGCCAAAACTTCAAATAAATAATAAACTCATTACAGTAGGATAGCTGATGATGCACATCGTTTATCTCATAATGTTTTTATGTGCTTGTGTGGAAGTTGCCTTTTCCTTCATCACTAGCTGAAGTAATAATGGATCAAGATATCAGAGATAAGATATCACCATGTCGGTGTCTTCTGGAATCAACGTGGTGTAAAGAGGGAGAGGAATAGTATGAGAGATGTGAACGTAATGAAGAGCTACACTGCTTCTCAAGTAAGTGTTCTAGTGTCCAAAGTTGTGGCAGACTGGATTGCCTAGGGTTGCACTAAAGGTTTTCCATGAAGTTCAGTAGCAGAACGTGACTTTTCTGAAGGGGAGGGAAACCTTTCTGGTGTTTGTGCCATCAGAATGCAGTTGTCTGTGCTGGCAGCTTACTCTCTTGGCTTGGGATTCGGTCAGTGCTGTGATCACTTGTATTTAGCTTGACTAGAATTGGAAGATTCAACTAGTGAACATGAAATAGAATCCTCTGGACAAGAAACGTGAATGTATTAAATCTTAGCCTTTCTTTATCACCACTTTTGTGTTGTGTTACAGAGGAGGTAATTACAAGGAAGGAAAGCTAATTATGAGAAAGTTTTTCCACAATCTGAACTTGAAATTTTAATGCTGACAAAGCAGGGGCTCCCATAGGGTGCAGTAGGCTATAAGCTGAAGAAACTAAGCACTTCTCCTGTATTTCAGTAAGCGCCAAGTCAGCTCTGAGGCTAATTAATCAAAACAAATTTACAATTAAGTCCAGGAAGGAAGACTAATTAAGTAGCCGGTTAAGAAGAAGTGCTGAAGGAGGGATCAACCTTAAGGGGAAAGTATGAGACTCCCAGTATTGGCCCATGAAGGACAATTAAGTGATAATTGCAGAGGCCTTTCTGCATCCAGCAAATGCTCTCTGACTTTATTATGGCTGATTTTCTTCATATTAGAAGCATGCGTTTGCCTCTTAAGCAACTCAGCTTTACTGTGCACTCTTAGGGTAACTTAAAGTACAGAAGTTGGTGCAGGAATTCAAATATGGCTGCCTGACTTGAGCAGAATTCTAGCTAGCAAAAAAAGCCTCAATATGTTTTGAAGAAAAAGCAGCACTAAATGTTTGGTTTTTTTTTTTTGTCTCTTTGTTCAGTAGTGTACCATCTTAGCATCCTATTTAACCTTTCCAAAACAAATTACTTTGAGTGGATTATCTCATCAGAATTTAGAACAGCTTCATTTTGTTTGGTTGCTAAGAGCACTGAAGTTCACCGAAGTCATTACCTTGTCATGAAATGGCTTCTGTTGCTTACATCCAACACCCACGCTGCCGCATTGCATGACATACTTGTGTTTCCCGATGGGGGGGAAAAAAAGAGAAGGAAGAGGGGCTTATTGTTTATAGTAATACTGTTTTTACTGAAAATAATTTAGCTATTCTTCTGAAGGGTTTTTTAAGCTTGTATTTGTTTTGCTGCAAAGCTCAACTCTTTGGCAAGATGCTAAGGGCTGCAAATGAAGTGATGCCCCAATCTTTCATCTGTCCTTGGCCATTTCCATACAACTACGTGTGCAGATGAAGTACAAATACATTTTTAAATTTATTGAATGTATGCATGATCTAAGAACTTAAGTGTCCAGGTTTTTCTCTTGACTTTTCTTGAACTCAAATTATTCCTGAAACTGTAATACTAAAAAGTATTATGTATATTGCAAAAGTGTTGATCACAACTTCCTTTTCTTTGTGGAAATCTATAACATGTGTGATGTGCTGTATCCTGCTATGCAAGCTGGCAGTTATTACCTTGCCTTATCTGTCCAAGGTATGTCTTTGTGTCTCCTTTTGCTCCTTGTGGTGGCTGTGTAAGGACGCATTCATTTGCCACCGTTTCAATTCTCTCACATCCTGTATCAAGTTAGAATATTCTCTTCCTGCATTTTTTGTTTTGCAGCCTAAAGTAATTTGGGGGAGGGGGAGTATTCCAGTGCTCTCTTCAAAGGCCTCTTTTTTTGTTGTTGTTAGTGCTGTTTGCAATGACTAATTCTAATTCAGTTCCAGGTATTTGAATTATTTCAGAGGTGATCCTCTGGCTCCTCTCCTTCAAGCTTTGTACAAGGCCTGGCAACGCTCCCAGCTCTCGTGCTGAGTGAAGTGATGCAATGCTTCCTTTGGCCTCTGTCCTCTTAAAGACTTCATAGTTTTAATCCCAAGAAGGTTGGCTTAGGACATCACTGGCAAGGTGTTTATCATTGTCATCTGCCTTTTTTCAGACTGCAGAAGCAGAACTGACACCTCTCCGGGCACACATGGTTGTCCTTGAGCCACATCCCTCCAGCATGAGGCTGGCTCTGCACTGCTAAAAGAATCCTTTTCAATGCCATTTCACCTGGCCAAACATAACACAGAGCATCAACATGTGCTTCCTGCACCTCTTGTAGCGCTTATTCAGCATGCTGGTGATATCTTTTGCCTTGGCACAATTTTTCTGTGGCTCTGCCATCACTTAGGCACCATGCCATGTCCTGATTTTATATTGGCAGCCTAGACCAGGCATTCACCTGCTCTTACATCTTCATTCCTGTTGCCTGTGGGAATGCGTTTGGCACAGAGGTCTAGCATGGAAGCATGTGCCCACTGCTGCGGATTTGCATGTGCACAAATATCATAGAATCATAGAATTGTTTGAGTTGGAAGGGGACCCTTAAAGGTCATCTAGTCCAACTCCCCTGCAATGAACAGGGGTGCCTACAGCTACATCCAGTGCTTGGAGCCCTGTCCAGCCTGACCTTGAATGTTTTCAGAGAAGGGGCATCCACTACCTCTGGGCAACTTGTCCCACTGCTTCACTACCCTTACTATAAAAAACTTCTCAAATCCAGTCTAACTATTCCCTCTTATAGTTTGAAGCAATTTGCCCTTGTCTTGTCACAGCAGACCCTGCTAAAGAATCTGTCCCCTTCTTTTTTCATAGCCCCACTTTAGGTATTGAAAGGCTGCTATCAGGTCACCTCAAAGCCTACTCCAGGCTGAACAGGCACAGTTCTCTCAACCTGTCTTCGTAGGAGAGGTGTTCCATCCCTTGGATCATTTTTGTGGTCCTCCTCTGGAAGTGTTCCAACAGGTCCATGTATTGAGGACTCCACATCTGGATACAGCACTCCAGGTGAGATCTCACCACCGCAGAGGAGAGGGGCAAGATCACCTCCCTTGACCTGTTATCCATGCTTCTTTTGATGCAGCCCTGGGTACATTTGGCTCTCTGGGCAGTGAGGGCACACTAGTGGCTTGTGTTCAGCTTCCAGTGCACCAGTACCACCAGGTTTTTTTTCAGTAGGGCTGTGCTCTATCCTTACAACCCCCAGTTTGTACTGATAATGGGGGGTTGCTACACTCAGGTGCAAGACCTTGCAATTGGATTTGTTGAACCTCTTAAGGTTCACCTGGGCCCACTGTTCAAGCCTGTCTAGGTCTCTCTGGATGACATCCTGTCCCTTTGGGCATGTCAACCACACTGCATGGGTTGGTGTCATCTGCAGACTTTGAGGGTGTGCTCAACTCCACTGTCCATGTCATTGATGAAGATATACAAATGCTGACCCCTGAGGAACATCACTCATCACTGATCTCCATCCAGACATTGAACCACTGACCTTCACCCTCTATACAATCTTGCAACACATTCCTTGTCCATTGAACAGAGAAGAATGTTATGAGGGATCATGTCAAAGGCCTTACTGAAGTCCGAATAGATGACATCAGTGGCTCTTGTCCACTGATGCAGTTAAGCTGTCATAAAAAGCAAGAAGGTTCGTTAGGCAGAACCTGCCCTTGAGTGAAGCCATGCTGGTTCTCCCATATCACTTCCCTCTTTTTCATGTACCTTAGCATAGCTTTCAGGAGGATCTGCATTGTGATCTTCCCCAGCACAGAAGTGAGGCTGACAGGTTGGTAGTTCCCTGGTCATCCTTTCCACTGTTCTTAAAAATGTGTGGTATATAATCTTTTTTCCAGTCACCAGGGACTTCACCTGACTGCCATGACTTTTCAAATATCACTGAGAGTGGCTTGGCAACTGTATCAACCAGTTCCCTCAGGACTCTGGGATGCACCTCGTCAGGACCCGTAGACTTACGGATGTTCAGGTTCCTCAGGTGATTGTGAACCTGATCACCACTTACAGCAGGAGGAGGGGCATTGCTACCTCAGTTTCTGCTTTCTAAGCTATCTGCTTGAGGGCTGCTTGTAGAGCAACCGCTAGTGAAGACTGAGGCAAAAATATTGGTACCTCAGCCTTCTCCTTTTCTGTTGTTACTAGCCTGTGTTGCTCATTAAGGGGTGATATGCTGTCTTGGACTTTCCTTATCTGGTTGATATACCTATTAAGCCTTTCTTACCCTTCTTTCTGCCCCTTGCCAAGTCCGGTTCCAGTTGGGCCTTGACTTTCCTGACCCCATCCCTACACAGCCTAGCAGATTACTTATACTCTTCCCACGGTACCTGTCACTGCTTCTACTGCCTGTGCATTTTCGTATTGCTCTGCAGTTTGACTAGCAGGTCCTGATTCAGCCATGCTGGCCTCTTGCTTTTCTTTCCTGACTTCCTCCACTCAGGAATAATGAGCTAGTGTGCCCAAAGGAAAGCTTTCTTAAAGCTCTGCTGTGCTCCCTTGTCTTCGAGGACCAATTCCTAAGGGATTTTGTTGACTCACTCCCTGAAGAGCTGAAATTTGGCTTTCCTAAAATTAAGCTTCCTGATTTTACTCTTTGTCTGATATTCCTCAAGAACATGAACTCCACAATTGTATGGTCAGTACGGCTCAGCAGCCTCCTATCCTCGTGTCATCAATCAGTTCACTCACACTAATGTGCAAAAGGTCCAGCACTGTTTTCTCCCCTAGTGGGACTACTACTTACCCCATGAAGTTATCTTCAGTACAGTCCAGGAGCCCCCTGGATCACCTTTAGCTCACCATGCTACTTTTCTAGCAGATATCTGGGTAGTTGAAGTCCCCCAACAAGATGAGAGCCTGTGAATGTGAACCCTCCTGTTGCTGGAGGAAGCTTTAATCAATAGGCTCCACTTGATCAGGTGGCCTGTAGTAGACCCGAACCACAAGGCTCCCTTTATTGCCTCAGTCTCTATCTCTGACTCATAGGCTTTTGACTTGCTTATGGCCATTCTTCAGGGTCAAACTCTTCATGTTTTATTCTTTCCTTGATGCAGAGGCTGATGCCACCTCCTCTTCTTCCTTGCCTGTCCCTTCTGAACAGCTTGTAACAATCAACAGCCACATTCTGGTCGTGGGAATCATGCCACTGGATTTCTGTGATGGCAACTGCATTGTGGTTTTCCAGTAGCACAGTGGCTTCCAACTCCGGTTTGTTTCACAATCTGTGTACGTTGGTGTAGAGGCACTTCAGCTGGACAGCTGTTCTTGTTACCTTCTTGGAGGATAACTCCTTAATTCCTTTGTAGTGTTTACCTTCAGTCTCCCTGTTCCCTTCATCATCATACCACCTTGTCCTTTTAACTTAGCTATGGTATCCTGTGTCATGGGCAGGCTCACTATCACCCCCCCTCCCCCTTCAAACCTAGTTTAAAGCCCTGTCAATGAGCTCTGACAGCTTCTGGGCTAGAATTCTTTTTGTCCCTTTTACCCGAACAGACCTACTCAGCAGCCATCAGGCTGGCACAGAGTAAGCTGCTCCATGATTGAAAAAGCCAAAATTCCTCTGGTGGCATCTGCTTCTTAACCACGTATTTATCACAGGGGTTTTCCTGCTCCTCTCAGTATCCCTCACTGCCGCATGAAGGGATAGATGAAAACACCACCTGTACTTCTGCACTGTCCATTAACTGCTCCAGATCCATGAAGTCCTTTTTGATGGCCCTCAGGCTTCTTTCAGTGATTTCATTTCTGCCAGCCTGAACTATCAGTAAAGGATAATGATCAGAGGGGCAAACCAGACTAGAGAGTCTCTTAGTAATGTCCTTGACCTGGGCCCCAGGGAGGCAGTGGACTTCACTACGGGTGGTATCTGGCTGACATGGGGTCATATGCCCTTTCACACCTTGTTGCTGCTTGACTTTTCTGATCAAGAATTCTTCTGTTGTGATTTCTCTGGTGTCTGAAAAGGAACCTGGACTGAGTAGGCTGCGAGCTGTGTGTGGCCCTTCAGGATCGCTGGCTGTACGTCATTTCTCACATTGCCAGTGTGTTTTTCTCAATCCCTCTGGCAGCAGAGTGCAAGCCACAGTTGGCTTTCACTTGGAGGAGCATCCAGTACACCTGGAATCAACTATCCCAAAGGAGGAAACAGCCCTGCCGTTTACCATGGGCTGAACCAGACTGCCTTGGAAAAGGGGGAAGCTCCTGAACACCTGCAATACATTGATGATATCATCATGTGGGGCAGCGCAGCAGAGGAAACTTTTGAGAAAGGGAAGAAAATAATCCAACTCCTTCTGGAAGCCAGCTTTGCCATAAAACAAAGGAAGGTCAAGGGAACTGCATGGGAGGGTGATCCAGTTCTTAGGAATAAAATGGCAGAATAGGCATCATCAGGTCCTTATGGATATGATCAACAAAATAACTGCTCTATCCACAGCAACCAGCAAAAAATTTCCGTGAGCTTCCTTCAGTGTTGTGGACTTTTGAAGAATGTGTATTCTGGGTTACAGTCTGATTGTAAACTCTCTATATCAAGTGACCTTTGGCTTTGAAAAGCAAGTCTTGTGGTGACATGGCACCCCAGATAGAATTGAGTCAGATAATGGGACTCATTTCTGAAACAACCTTGTAGACACCTAGGCCAAGGAGCACAGTACTGAGTGGGTATATCATGTCCCTTATTATGCACCAGCCTCTGGAAAACGACAATAGAACGGACTGTTAAAGATTACGCTGAGAGCAATGGATGCTGGGATGTTCGAACTTTAGGGCATGCAATTAGCAAAATCCACCTGTTAAGTCAACACTCAGGGGTCTACCAGTCAAGCTGACTCTGCCCAGTCAAAGCTAATTCTGTAGAAGTAGATAACGTCCCCACAGTGCATGTGAAAAACATCCTGGTCATGGAAAAAGTATTCCAACCATGTGTAGCTTTGACAGCTCCAAACTTCGTACAGAGAAACATGTTTGTTAGAGACTGTTTAATTGAATTAGACTAATGTGCTTTTTTTAAAGTCATAATTGATTTGACACTAATATTCTTACTGATTTGCCACTGGAGTATGTAGATGCTCTAAAATCTTTGCTGCTGTGAATAGAATAGGAAGTTGTTACTGACTAGTAACCAACGTTATGGCACAGAGGTGTTTCACTGATGTTTTTTAACTGAAGATTGTCTTAATTTGAATGAGCTTATTTCTATTCTTTTTGTTTTTCAGACCAATTGCAGGAAGCATGATGTCGGAGCCCTCTTCCCCATAGGTTCACCTTCAGATTGAAGATTGTCTAATGGGAAGGAGTTCTAAAGAATGCTGTTAACTACCATCCAGGTAGAAATATATCCCAGTACTGGGAGCATGTAGTTTCATTGGTCTTAAGAGATTTTCCTCCTCTGTAAATTGTAAATATATGGTTTGTTACAAATTAGTTTTTCTTTCTTGTCAATAAATGTTTAAAATACGAACCCATTTTGATTTCTTTGCCTTTCTAAATCATTTAAAAGTGAATTTTCTGGTAGTTGATGAAAAGTTGAAATTGCAAGTAATCGCGTGAAAATGAGGAGCTTGACTTGTAGATATATGTATAATGTGAGCTATATTGAGTGGTTACAAGAACGTCACCAGTGAATCTGTTAACTGTTCCAGTGGAGTTGTTCAAACTTCTAAAAGAAGTTTGAAAGTTAAATATGCCAATACAGATTGTCTTTGAAAAACAATGTTCCTGACTGTGTGGCTTTGGTTCCAGTGGAGATCACCCCTGTTACTGCCATAGGTATACAGGAATTCCAGCTTATAATGTTGTAGGATCTTTTAGTTTAGAGGTAAATCATGAACAGAGCTGAACTGCTGCAATTGTCATAATCTTTCAGTGCTCTTGAGATCTGATGTTTGACAACTTGTCCATTAGTTTTTTGTTTGCCAGGAGTGTCAGCTTTTAGTATTTTTTTCTTTTTTATCTTCTGGGAATTTCAATCTGCATAGATCTATTATTAATTCTACAGCAACTCACACATTTTCTCAAATATCTTAATGTCAGTAGCAAAAGTAGGTCTCTCTAGGAAAAGATTTAAAGTCCAGATTGGGCTCAAGTTTACAGTGCATAGCACTGGCAGTCAGTGTGGTTTTTGTATTTGTTTATAATGCACTTTTGCCACAGCTCAACTCGCTGTTTTTATTGTAAACTAAGTGTTGTAGTGTTGTCTGACATTTAAAACTTTGGAGTTTGGAACAGTATTAAAACCATTCCGGCATTATAGAAAAAATTTTTGAGGGTGGGAGAGTGAGAATAAATGCTCTCCTGAGCAACGGTGACCTATGCTAAAAATGATAGTGTACTGAGGTATTTAAATGCTGTGGGAAAAAAAAAAAAAAAGAGCAAGAGGGATTTTCCACTCTTGGAATGTTCTGTTAACTCCCATCAACCATGCCCTTACAACACTGGCTAGCATTTTGCCAGGAAGGGCCTCTTTGAAGGCCAGACTTTGTACCTGCAGTTTTAGTAGTTCTTGAAGCCTTGTCTCAATTCCAGATAGTATTTACAATTAAAGCAATAGAGAATCAGGCTTTAGATAAAGACCCCCAGCCTACATAAAACTCATTCTGTATGCTGCCACTTTTGCCTGTCTGGGAAGTGTGTGCATGTACCTACTAGTGTGGGATGTGGGAAGGGGATGCTGCATTTGCACAAAGAACCTAAAACTGATTCAAGTGCTGCTTTGTTCTTTCCAGCTGTTGATTAGGTTGCTTTGTTGAGTCTCTTGAGCAGGAAATGAATCTCAGGACTCTCTTCCCTTCCCTCGGATGTTCAGTCAGGGTCATGCTCTCCTGTGCTTGTGGTCTAACACGAGGAATCGTTATTGCTTTTCCACAGTGTTGTAAGTAGGAGCGGAGATGCCTTCATCTGGAACAATCCATAACATTGGGTTTTTTTAATTGGGTCAAATCAATGCATTGGACAGAAACAAAGCAGTAACCACGTATATAACATACTTTATTTTGCTAAGCAGGAAGTAATGCACCTCTTTCTTTGACTTGCCTTAAATGTGATGAATCAATCAGAACATGTCCTTTCTATACCTGTTAGACTCAGTCATAACTACATAGAAGTTCTAGTGAAATCTGTACATTTATTCAGCTTTAATTTTTAGGCTGGAACAAGTCTTTGTCTTGTATCTTTGTACTGATTATCTTTTTGGGGGAGGAAAGGATTGTGGGGTGTCTTTTCAGTTTTTCCAGTGACCATAAATGAGATCCATGTCAGTGGAAGGTCTAAAATGTTTCATAAGTTTTCAGGTGCGATAAACAGGTAAAGTGGACAATTTGTAGGGCATGAGAGAAGGTAACAGGGTATATTTCTTCTGCATGTAATAAAATTCAACTTTTTATCTTAGTGCATGGAAACCAAAGTACAAGCTACTTGGAATGCATTTATGGACATAAAGGGAAATCGTTCTTCAAGCAGTAATGCATCTTCTTGAGCAACAGTGCACAGGTACTAAGGTAACAGTTTAGCTGCTGCTAAATATTAAGACCAGTTTGTGCCTCAGAGGAGTGACCAATTGTCTCAGTCGTTTACACTAAACCCTTTTCATCTCCAAGGCTGCAGCACATGTGGCAGGTAAATACTAGACGTGAGAATACTAGGAATTCAGGAATATCCAGAACTTAGAGCTCCCCTGTCACAACAGAAGCAACCTGAGACTGTAGAAGAGCTCAGGGTCATGGTGGCGGTATCAGTGTCCAAAATTATCCCAATCTGCTGGTTTTGTGCTGCCACACAGAGGAAGGAGACAGATTATCCAGTGGTCTAGAGTGGTTACACTGTAGCTCAGTTACAGGTACAGTATGTAACTTATTGGCACCAAATGTGCCATGAGCTATAGAACTGTTGCTCTGTTATTAACTAATTCTGAACATTTGTTCCTTAAGATGTGGTGGATATAAAAGCAAATGCTTATATCCAGAGCTTGAGAGCAGCCTCAGAAGTTCTGCATTGTCTGGTGGTGATAGAAGAGGTTATTATAAGTCACACTTACTGCATGCTTTTGGCAGCTCAGGATTGGTTTTGTCATGTTAGTCTTCTGGTATTTTCAGTACCTGGAGGTACAAAGATCCTTCTCTCCTGTGGGAAGCAAATTGGTTATGCTGGTATGTGGTCTGCTGGTGTAGAACAAACTGCTTTCTCGTGTTATTCAGCTGTTACTAAAACAAGACTCGCTCCTCTGCAGATAAGCAGTTTAAACTCATCTGTTAAGGCTTGTGCAATTTTTTTTTTTCCCCTTCTCTGTTCCAAGCTGGATATTATCCACACACATATGCTTCAAGATATACATCAGACCAGGGCCAAATGATTTGCAGCCTAATAAATTAACTGTAGATTGAGTTGCTTTGTAGATTGAGTTACACTGTGCAAAGAAAGCCAAAGGACAAGGTATGGAAAGCTGTCTACCTGCTTCTCTGGACACCAGGGAAAACTTTCCTATGCTGCAGTAACCTTGCTTTGCTTCTGGTGCTACCTCATCCTGGTGAAGCTCCATCACCCACTGGTCCTTCTGCCAGTGTACCTGTTTTGTGGTGTTCTGAGATCCCACTCTGTATAGCAGGTGGAGAGCAGCTCTTTCTTTTTAGCTCAGATTAAATGCATTTCTTCTGACTTTTTTCCCCCTCATAAAAGAAACAAACATAATTTATGGAGAGTTCACACAGCTCTGAGGATTCAGAGACTTGGAGTCCTGCATTTGATTATTTTAAACTTGCAACATAAAATTTAGGCTGCTTTAGGTTGCTCTCTATTACTGGGGAGAAAAAGCACTTGGGTCCTCAGTGCAGAGCCAAGGGAACTTGAGCAAGATGCAGCCTGGTACTGCTTTGAGTTTCCCTGCTGCTGGTTACATTTCAGTCTCTCCCTCACATTCATACAAGGTGAGTGGTGGAACTGGCAAAAATACTAAAAGGATAGTGGTTGGTATCCGTTCCCTTCTCTCCTTGAAGGTAAATGGAGAATGCAAATGATTTGACCAGAATAAACAAGTCACATGTTTCTTTGGATTTGTTCAGTTAGCTGGTGACAGATGCTGTTCTGGGAGCACACCTCGCTGCACTGCCCTGGGCTCCGGAAGACAGACAGGCACCAGAGGGGAACACCACACCAAGCTGTTGGCGGCATGCACACAGGTTTGTACTCTACCAAAGGAGGCCGGCATGTACCAGCAACCTGCCTTCCTTTCCCGTGCAGGAGGTATCTGTTCATTTTTTGTTTGCACAGTTCTGCTGGGGGCAGTGTTGGCTTTATAGCTGGTTCTGGTTTTGGAAGCTCTCTGCTCAGTCCAACAGATTATTTGCTCTTTTACATTATTCAGATCTTTGTACTGAGCCTTCTGCTTTCCACTGACTTGCTTGTTCAGAGGCTTGTTCCTGTGATTGTGCTTAGTGCTTTCTTTTGATTATTATTTGTATTTTGAATGGATTGAGGAGACTTGTCTTCTTGTTTATATCCATAGAAACTGGAGCAAAGGGATTTTAGTCACTAAATTTACACCTAGGCAGCGCTGCTTATCACAGTTGCTGTCTTTCATACAGGCATATATTGTGAGCCTGTGTTTACCAATGATAGCGACTAAACTCCTCATTTTAGACTACATTATAGCCAAGCTGCTGTGCTCAGAGTGCTAAAAGGGTTATTTCAGTAGACCACATTCAATGGCTCCAGAACAAATATTGCAAAAGGTAGTGCCTCTGCAAGTGAGATTGTATTTGAATGTATTATGGCAGACAGTTAAAAGGTACACCTAAATGGAAACAGTCACATATATAGAAAAAAGCTAACATTTAACTCAGCATCCTTCCTGAACATTAGCAATATCAATCTTGTATATGTAGCTGAGTCGTCCCTTCTTGTTGCCTGCATTGCTTCCTTAATAGAGTATAAATACGAGCTCTGTGTGGGGAGCGGTATTTTTTTCCCCTGTGCTCTGTAAATGACGTTCTGTGATCTCAGGACATAGCTTCTCTTCTGTTTTCCACTAGAGGCCAATAAAGTGTAAGACAAGACAGCTGCAAGGCTTTAAGCAGAAAACCCCATCATTTTTTTTTCCTTCCAGACCTGTTGCTCAGCTGTTGTATTTATCTTAATAATTTCTTCTTTCAAAAATGGTTTGCCCTCTAATAAAGAGAAATTCAATTGCTAATTCTTTCTTCCAGTGTTTTGTTCCCAAAACCTTCAAGGAGTTAAGAGTTGTCCTCTTTGGTATTTTCCTTCACATTTTCAATTCATAGTTAACCCTGGAACAGCCTCCACAGAATAAGTGGGTCATGAAAAAGGCTCTGGAAACAGAATGGCACTGTCAGTGCTTTGGTCTTTTAAGAGTTGCAAGAAATGTTATGGGTTTAGCTACTTCATTTTTCTGGGGATCGTCCCAGACAAGCTGCATCCAAACCAACAGCATCCCATTGCAGCTGAAGGGCAGGGGCCTATTCATACTTTGTCATCAGTTGATCTGGGTGCTGCAGCCTCCTGGCTCCTTGGGGCTTCTCTCAGTCCCAGGTAACAGAACCACTCTGCTGTTAGGAGGTTCAGGACAGCCAGAAGTCCTCAAATGCAAAGAAAGTTGTGCCAGCTCTGATGCAGACAAGAAACAGTTTGGGACAGCTCTTGTTGGCCTGGGAACTATCCCAAGTTTCCTAAATGGAGTAACTCTGCCTAACATCAGAAACATTTACAGCATGACAAAAGCACTTATTTGCCCAAAGAAGCCAGGTTGAAAGACCTCAGGTAGCCTGATTTAGTGGGTGACAACCCTGCGGCAGCAGGGGTTTAGAACTAGGTAATCCTTATTGTTCCTTTCAACCTAAGATGCTGAAATGGGCTGCCCAGGAAAGTGGTGGAATCGCTGTCCCTGGAGGTGTTCAAGAAACATTTAGATGTTGTACTGAGGGACATGGTTTAGTGGGGAAATATTAGTGGTAGATGGACAGTTGAACTGGATGATCTTAGAGATCTTTTCCAACCTTGGTGATTCTGTGATTCTTGATACTGAAATGTTTAGGATTTGGTTGCTGCCCTGTTGCCTTGCTCCTGGGCCTGGTCATAATACTGTGGTTTGGTTGCTTCTCCTAAACCTGTGAAATTGCTCTGAGGATTGTTGTTAATTTGCCTTTAGAAGTAGCGAGGCTTCTCCCTTTTTTTTCTTTCTTTCTTTTTTTTTTTTTTCAGGGTATGCTGCCATGTTAGGATTGCAGCTCAGAAGAACATTACCCTGCCAGCTTTAATCCGAGTGTGAACTGCAGGGCACGTGTGGTGGCTTGGCTTAACACATTGCTTTTAGCCAGAGCACCCACAAACCCTGGCACACGGCAGGATGGGTGCTGCGAGGCACACTTGTTCTTCAAGAATATGGAGTTTGCAGTATTGCAGCATTTGCCAGGTAAATGCCTCTGCAAACCTACCCTGTGCTGCCAGTGGCTGCAGTGAATGTTGTATGCCTTACCGTAAGCTGAAAAAAGTGGATACGTTATTATTGTTTACTCTTCACTTACACTGATGTAGCATAGCAGGGAGTCTCAAGCAGCAGCAGCAGCTTCCTGGCCATTATCTGCTGCTGCTGGTGTCTGTGTGTGTGCAGTGTGATGGTGTTACACTCATGAAGGACCTGCTATCAGAGAGTGGTACCAGCTGGTAAAAACAGTGAGAAAAATGAAGCAGAGAAAATCTGGCTCGGCTTTATTTATCTCCTCATGTGAGCAGTGTCACAAACACTCCTGTGGCAAATAGCAGAAAATGAAGAAGTAAGAAGTGTGACTGACATCAGCTTTTAATCGAGGAGTGTACAGCTATTTTTGCAAAATGAGCAATTTTGTCTATTGCTGGTCACACATGCTGTTTAATTTCTCTCGCTTTCCTGCTGTGCATCTTCTTTTTCTCTTGTATGTGGAAATGAAATGAAATGTCATCAGGAGCCAATTTTTAACATTAAATGTTCCCCTGTACGTGTGTGTGTTTGTGTTCAGATTTGCCTCAAAGATTAGGACCTTTTGGTACAAGATGCTGTAGAAGCAAAATGAAATAATATCTGCTCTACAGTGATTATGTTCTAATTGACAAAGGAAAAGTGCCTATGTGTAATTTTTCTGGTGTTTCTATGATGCTTGAAATAGTGGGGCCAGGACTTGAAGTGCTGTTATAACTCAGGTCAGTGTTTATAACTCTCCGTTCTCTGGAAGAAGGGTGCTGCAGAGTGACTTTCTTGCTGTAATTTGAGCAGGCTGAAGCAGGCTTGTGGCCTGAAATGTGAGCTCCAAGTTCCTTGGCAGAGTTTCAAGACGAGCACATCTCTCTCTGCGGAGGTTTGCCACATCGGAAAGGCTCAAATGAGAGAAGGGACTTGGGGTCTTCTCACTTTAACCCCGAGGGGCTGTTTCACTTGGCAAGTGACAGTCCCTTCCTGCACAGCTGCTTTGCCCACCTGTTTTCTCAGGGCAGGCGTTAATTCTGGAAGTTGATTAGGTCTGGAGAGAATGTTGCTGGTCCTGGTGGTGAGATGTTGAAGTAGAGCTGGCAGCCCTTTGGCTGTGCTCAGGTTATGGCTCTGCATTGGGTCTTTGGCTGTCACTCTTCTGCGAACAATTGCATCAGGGCTCACTGCGAGCTGCTCTGCCCAGGGGAAACCCGCTCAGCTGGCACCTGCAGTGTTCTGTGCTGAGCCTTTCGTGCCATCCCAGTAGTGCAAGTCAGTGGGATGCTTGCAAATGAGCAGGAATGTTTGATCTGGTCTTGTAATTTTGTTAACTGTTTCTCCTTATATTAATTTACATTTGGATGATTCAGTAAGAAATTACAGCAGAATTTAATAACACGAATATTAAAAAATCAATATCAGGTCTGGATAGTTCCATCTGATTAGCAGTTTTTCCTCTTGATTAAATTATGCATTTTTAATACAAGCCCTTCGTTTGTCTGTGATAATGTGGCACTGTAGCCCTCTGTGCAAAGTGAGCATATTTCAGTGCCCCCTTTGCTGCTGCCGGATACAAATTTCCTTGTTTCTCAGGATTTTTTTTCTGTACCCATCACACTGCTTGCCTAGAATAAAAGGTCATTGTAAATCTTGATTATTCTTGGAAATAACTCACGCTTATTTCCTAGACTTGATATGTTTCATCCTTGAGTGCATCAAAAATAGATTAATCAAAAATGAAAATCTGTCTGGGAGAAATTGTTGGTTGTTCTTTCCAGTACTTTTTTCCATATAAAGTGTATTTTTTATTTTTTATTTTTTATTTGTTTATTTTTGAGAAACACAAACTGAATTTAAACCGTTTTTCATTTTGGGTTGGAGAGCCAAAGTGGAATAAAGTTATTTTAGAACTTTTTGTGATAATTTTTACCGGGGTGAGAATTGAGAATTCATTCACCCAACCACAATCTAAGTAAATCATTCTTCAAGGCTGCTAGCAGCAAAGTATGGTCAAAATGATGGCAGCAAGATTCAGGATCTCACTGAAGTGCATAGTAAGATGTGTGTTGAGCTCAGCGTTGCCCCATCCCTGGAGGTGCCCAAGGTCAGGTTGGTTAAGGGCCCTGGGCAGCCCAATCTGGTGGAGCAACCAGCCCGTGGCCGCAACCCATGGGGCTTGGTGGGCTTTAAGATACCTTCCAACCCAAGGCATTCTGTGGTTCTATGATTCCATGATTGTATGCCAGGACATCGTGTGGATAGGGTTAATGACTTAGCAGGTATTCCTCTTTCTGAAACCCCAATTTTTAATTTGGAGTACATTTTGTGTGAGGTTTATTATAAATCCATCATTTTCTGTGTGAATGGCCGAGACACGTTCACCCAGTTTGCCTCTTCACACTTTCTCACCAAAGCATTACATTAGGCCATAGAGTTGTGAAAAATGGTGAGACTTCTATCAGGTGGAGGTCCTTGCCCAGCATCTCTGCCGATGAGTGTGCACAGATGTGCCTTACTTCAGGGTTCAGAGTGAGACCTGGCCTAGGTAAATGGGGCCTGTTTTGAAGCCATAAATCCTCCATGGACATATACTGTATTTGTGTGATTTCAGAGGAAGAGTTTATTTTGAACATTTTTAATGAAGGAGTTAGTTGAAGATGGAAATAATACACTGGCCATGATTCTGAGCACATGCAAACATTTCTATTGAAGTCCCTTACAACACTGGTACTGTACTAAGGCAAACTGAAATGATGATAGTGGAGGTGGGCTGACATTGCTGCCTTAGTGCTTCTCCCCTTTTGGGGAGTGATATGTAATGTGAACACTGGGCACTGTTCTCCTATGGGCTATCCTTGCTGATGTGTTTCAGAATCCAATATTCAGAACAGCCAATATTAATTACTTTCTTGTCAGACAGAGTTGTGTTTTATTCCTAACTAATGGTGATCTCTGCTTTTTAACTGTGATGGAGCAGCTACAAGGAGGATGAAGTTTAGTTCTGAGGGAGGAAGTGGAGTGGCAGTTAATTTTTGGAAGATGATTCAAAAGCTGAATTCCTGCTATTTAGAACAAGAGTGCTGAGTGCCTTATGAATCCTCCCCGTAAATAATGCCATGCACTGAGCACATTGCCCTTCCCATCTCCCTTTCAGTGCTGTGCACGCAGAAGCAAGTGTTGCACAATTACTTGCTGGGATTTTGCAAAAACATACACAGGACACAGTGTCCCAAACCTGAAAAAGAATACTCACGTAGAAAAATTTCCCGAGAGTTCCAATTTGGGTGTTTGTTCCCTAAAAGCCATTTTAGTTCCATGCTTGATGCTGATCCCTCCCACGATCAGAGTCAGAGGCATGAGGGCACACCAGCTAAACATAGACATAACTGAGGTGAGGTGCTCTTGGCACATGTTCAGGGGCTGGAAGAGCACAACAGGACATATGCAGCTCCAAACTGCTGCTGGAAGAGGATTTTGCATCTTGCTGTCCTCAAGTAGACATCACATGAGAAATGCTGGTGTTTTTCTCCAAAGCATCATCTCAGAACCGTGCAGCTCTGAAGCCACATGGCACTTGCAGTGTTTCTTTGGTACTCAACCCTGGTAGAATGGTGGAGAAAAGATAGGAGTCCTGAGGAGTTCAGTTGAGACAGTATGGCTCTTCTATCGCTTCTCTCAGCACATGCTGTGTCTATGTAATATAAGCTTGAAAAATTCTTTAATTAAAAAAAAAAATCCTTATATGGCAAGATTGAAAAGAAGGTATGAAAGCAATGTGCTGGGGCAGAAATAAACAAGATATCTGTGAAATAAATCTTAAGTGCTTTGGAAGGAAGGACTGATCTCCAGTGGTAAATGTGGTCCTGCCCAAAGAGGCAGTGCTGGAGGACTCACCTGGGACTTGTACAAAAGTCCTCAGATCACCAGCACCCTTTGTGACAGCAAGCATGAATTGGAGCCATGCAGTAATCAAGAACTTAGATAAAGAGCATGTTTCTCCACTAGGGAATCTGTGTTGTATAAATCTGTACTTTAACAGGTTCAAGTCTCAGGGGCTGGCGTGCTCCCATTGAAATGCTTTTCCTAGGGGTAGATAAAAGCCTCCCATAAATAAAGCTTTGAAACCTTCCAGGAGAGGTTAGCAATACAAATATGGGTGCACAAAGCTCAGTGCAAGCAATCATTCCACAGTTTTTTATTAGAAAGTAGATATATGGGAGCAGCTATGCATGATAAATCAACTTATCTGCCTCTTTACTGAGTTTTATGATAGGCATTAGCAGTAGTGACTGTCACAAAGATCATAACTGCTTTATTTCAACTGTCTTTATAAGGCATAGTCAAATACAAGCAGTTGTTTTTATTCTTAAGTATAAACTCTTTTTCCCTACATTGAATGGATTACATAGTGTTCCTGGTAAACTTCACACTTGCAGGGCCAAGGGAGGGAAGGAAGAAATTCTCATTTTTATATTTTAATTGTTTGCTTGAAGGTGGTTCCAAGCAACACATCTCTGCCAATGGGGCAGTTTGGGGAATCTATGGGGAGCATGGGGGTGACCCTGCCTCTCCTTCAGGGTGCTAGAGCAAGTTTTGCTATTGCAGTGCTGATGCCAATGGCAAAACGCAATGTTTAATCATTCTCAAATGTCTCCTTGAATAAATCAGCTTATATGTAATCTGATTATACATATAATATAGACATATAAATTAAGTAGATAATCTGTAAATAATAGCATTGCCAACAAAATTGTTTTAATAAAGGGCTAGTGAGGCAGTTCTGTATTAAAAAAAATGTTTCTGTTGTTCTAGAGTAGGGCTTTCAAAGACATTTAAAGGAGTTTTGTGCCCAATTTTAGATGTGTAAATGTCCATACCTGCTGCTGACTTAAATACCTATGGGGAGCTTGGTACTCAGCTTGGATTGGGAGCTCCCTGGAGATCCTGATAAGCCTTGGGAAGAGGAAGCTTTTATGTTGGTACTGAAGAAATATGTCCATGCACTTTTCTTAAATTCTCACTCAATGCATCCTGTATGGTGTACAACTTGGTGAGGTCAGTACCAAATAGATGTGAAATATGTTGCTTTGGAGTGGCTCTTTGTGGATTCCTTTTGTACACAAGACGACAAACAGTATCACATAAGACAGTAGCAGTATAGAAGATGGCATCGTTAAGGTTGGAAAAGATCTCTAAGATCATCTAGTCCAACCACCAACCCACGGCTACTAACCATGCACAACTCAGTGCCACATCTCTTCTTGGACACCTTCAGGGACAGTGAATCCACCACCTGCCTGGACAGCCTGTGCCACTGCTTCCCCACTTTTTGTGAGAAGATTTTTCTAATCCCAACCCGAACCTCTTCCAGTGCGATGTGAGGCCCTTCTCTCTCGTCCTATACTGTTATGGGGGAGAAGAGGCCAACTCCATCTCACCACAGCCTCCTCTCAGTTGCAGAGAGCTACAAGCAAGGTCTCCCCTGAGCCTCCTCCTCTCCAGACTGAACAATCCCAGTTCCCTCAGCCACTCTCAATAAGTCTTGTGCTCCAGACCCCTGACAGCTTCATTGCCCTTCTCTGGACACACTCAAGGGCCTCAGTATCCTTCTTGTAGTGAGGGGCCCAAAACGCAGTACTCAGGGTGCAGCCTTACCAGTGTTGAGTAGAAAGGAACGATCACCCCCTGCGCCTGCTGGCTGCACTATTGCTGGTACAGGCCAGGATGCCGTTGGCCTTCTTGGCCACCCGGGCACACTGCTGGCTCATGTTCAGCCAGATGTTGACTAACACTCCTGGATCCTTTTCCTGTGTGCAGCTCTCCTGTCCCTCTGCTCCCAGCCTGCGGCATTGCTGTAGATGTGAGGTAGGCTTATCCAGCTGTTTTGTCTTTGGTTGGTCATCCTTCTTGGCCATGTTTGTGGCAAATCCACTCCTTTCAGACTCTCCTGCCTTCAATAAAATGACTCATGGCTTCCCTGGAGAATAATCAGGGACGTAATTGCAACCTTCCTCCTCTATGGTTAGTCCTGCAAAATAGTGCTTAGTCCATATGGTGCTGCTGACACTATAGAAATGATGCTATGGATTAATTACAGCTGGGGACATTATGAAGGGGGAGCTTTGTGTGCGTTGTTCTCCCATGAGCTGCGCAGTTGCGAAGCAACCTGACACGTCTGCCAGGGCTGTCTAAGAAACTATTAGCCAGTTGCTACCTCCTGTGCTCAAGAGCTGCAGGCAATTTCACAGTAATAGTTTCTCGGTTTCTTTCACGCAGGCAACCGTGGTGCTGAGATACTGACTTAAATATGTATCACAGAATGGCATCCTTAATAGAGGCTTTACAGGAACAAAATGTATAGGGGTAATCCACAAAAGCTGGTTGCAGCTGACAGCTTCGTTATTGCTCTGAAGATGCGTGTCGGGCACTGCAGACCCAGAGCAGGGCAAAGCCATAGGAACGGACAGCTTTGATTCAGGTCCCAGGGACGATTCCTCATCCCACCTGCATGGGCTCAGGGATAAAATCAGAAGCCATTACACAGGGAGTCCCAAAAAATGTAGTGTTATTGGCACTGTAGAGAAGAGCAGGTGTGTCACTGTGAGGATGGAATGCTCCCCAGCTTGCAGATAGGCCCACAAGCTGACTTCCTTGTCACAGAGTCATTTCAATTGGAAGGGACCTTTAAAGGCTATCTGGTCCAACTTCTCTGCAAGGAACAGGGGCACCTACAGCTACCTCAGGTGTTCAGAGCCCTGTCAAGCCTGACCTCCAGCGATGCTGCATCCACCACCTCTCTTGGCAACCCATTCCAGTGCTTCACATGCTTACTGTAAAAAGCCTTTTCCTTACAACCAATCTAAGAAAAAAAAAAAATCTCCCAAAGAGAAGGAAGGGTTTTATGCAACTGGCCTGAGAGTAGAAGTCACCTAGTGTGGTCTGACATCTAAATGAGTAATTTGCCTTTTCATTTTTTTAGTAAGAGTGAAGCTGAATTTGAAAGCAAAGGCAGTTTGGGCATGTGTGTGTGTAGAAGTAGATTTAAAACTCAAGGTGGGTGAATCAAGTAGGAGATCATTTGGTAACTGGATTGATAGCATCATTTAACTCCTTTAGAAAACTACCCAAATCTGCAGAGCTAGGGCAAGGTCTCAGTTTTGGCAGTGCCATAGGGTTGAGCATGTAGTGCCCAGAGACATTTCCTGCTGCACCACTTCCCCTTAGCAGTGTTCCCTGCACAAATGGAGAAAAAAATCCACTAAAGGGCTCGGCCCTGGAGGGACGCATTAGCTGGCATCATTTTCTCAGTCGTCAAGTTTCAGCAATTCAGAACAAGTAGTGATGTCTCTCCGTATGGCTTTAATGACATTTGCTGTCAGAGACATGAGCTACTGGAAAGGACGGGGCTGTAACTTTATTTTAAGCTGGGTAGGATGTAGCTAAATCTCCTGAATCCCTTTCAGCTTTGGAAATGGCTTTCCCCTATCTCTACCTTCTACCTGGTGCTTTCACATTGTGCTGAAAGGGGAATGGTAGTTTTAATCTCAAAAATGCCTTTAGGGCTTTGGAGTGGATCATTTTAAAGTTAACAGCGTTTAAAGCACATTAATGAGAGTATTCACCATAAAACAGTTTTATTTCTGTGCGTAACTGATAAACATGAATGTGAGAGAACATAAGGGAAAATAGGTGGGGAAACAGTCGTGCTTGGAAAAGCAAACAAATTGTAAATCTGCAGTGAAAAAAGGATATCCTATTTATTTTAATGCTAAAACCAGCTGTGAATTTTCCAGTGAAACTTTTTTTTTCTTTGGGAAAATGCTTGTTTGTCTTGAGTGGAACCACGTGTCTCCATTTTAATTACATTCTTCTGGAAAACAGGTGAGCGTTTTGCTGGAGCAGGACTGAGAGAAAACAAGTTTCTACCAGGAGCTTTGTAGTAACCATTTAGTGGCGAACAACATGTGCTTTCCCCCACCTCACTATATTTGTCTATCAATTTTAGATGTTAGTTTCAAACTCAGCATGTTGCCTGGTGTTTGGAAAACGATGAACAGCCAAACTGCATGAGGAGAATAGCGCTGGCTTACTGGATAAGCTCTTAGAACTAAAATGGGAGCTGATGCTCATTCTGATTTATACTTGTGCAGACGCAAGGTAATGCAAAATGGGTGAAGGTAGAAGCAAATGGGACTCTTGCCTGCTATCAGGTAGGAAAAAGTAAATAAATAGAAAATGAAACAATTTAAAAACTAAGAAAGAAGGAGATGAGGTGGATTCTCAGGCATTGTCCCCTTTGCTTTGCCATTTGCCTGTATCAGAGCTGAAGACTGAAAGCCGAAATGTGGACTGCATGTGTGTTAATGGTGATAGCACTTGTTAAAATTAACTGGGGAAAAAAATCAAGCCAATCATTCAAATCAGGCACTTGTTCAGCTCTTGAGGATGTACGATGTGATGATAAAACAAATCAATAAGCTCTCAGACTCTCTGAATATTGTCACATGTAATTAGGTTGCATGGACGGAGCTAAGCTCACCCCCTTGCCCCAGCAAGCCCTATGTATCCTATCTGAAGCCAGCTGGGTGAATCTAGCTCAGAAATTTATATTGTTGTTACACTGCTGTCCCCCAAAAGATGCTTATTAAGTGAAAAAGGGGCTGGAGTTCTAATAGCAATGCAACTATAGCGATACTCTTCTTTTAACGTGAGTGGAAATCAGCTTGTAAAAGCTGTTAGGACCCAAAGGAAAATATTAGCTTTACTAGATACCCCAGTGGCTCTGGGGCTTATGTAAATGGCATTTCCTAACAGGCATGCTGCAAGAGGGGCCATGCTGACTTTTTGCAGGTGCTCATCATTCTCACACAGATACCGAGGTTTTGAAGGCAGTGTAGAGAGTTGAATGACCTGCTGAAAATCAGTATTCTTGTACATCTGGCATTTCTCATCCAAGTTGCCATTGCCCAGGTCTCCTGTCATTATTCAGACTTGTGCAAGGCCAAACAGGACAGGTTTTAGGGAGGAGAAATCCCCCTTGCCCTGTCTCACTGTGCTGCGGAGCTGAGGGGCTTAAACAGATTGAAATGCAAAGCAGAAAATAATAATAAAAAAGTCATGTAATAATGCATTTACATTACCACTGTGCTCTGGGCTCCACAACAATTTTAACTTAGTTCCCAAGAGGCCATAGAGTAGTTTTTATTGTGGACGTGTTTACTTTAATATTGTAACAGCTGTGTGTAAAGTAATTGATTTGTAGTCACCATGGCAACTATAACCTTGTATTTTCTAATGCCAGGGCTCAAAATGTTAACCTGTGTTTATTGTGGGTTTTTTTGTTTTGTTTTGTTTTTTTTTTGCCACAGAATTCACATTCCATTTCCTTCATTTCTGGTGGGTGTTGTTTGTTTTCTTTAGCAATGTTTTTAAGATAAGAAGTTTTAAAACAACCAGTGCTTCCTGCTATAATGCTGTGTTCCCCAGCACTGGTGGCAGGTTAAATGCATTTCTAATCGCAGTAAACCATAAGAAATGTTAAATTACAAACAGAGCCAATATCATTTTTGTCTGATTCTTTAGCCTGATTTGCTACAGCTTCAATGTTGGAAAATAGTATCCAAAACAGAAGTAGCTGGCTTAAGAACTCCACCCAGTTCATGTCAGCTGTATTTTGTTTGCACTAATTTCAGAGGGACTGGAGCCAGCCTCTAAATCCAGCAGCTTTGGTCTTGGAAGGGTTTGGTGTCCAGCAGCCTTGCTACTGATATTAATGGCAGGAGCTGGCTTTTGCTGTTGATTAACTTGCTCTGTGGGTAGTCCTGCCAGGTAAGCCCCTAAGAGGTGTGTAACTGTACCTTTTAAAAAAGGGGGTTCTTGTTCTCTATCCTCTTCATGATGTTAATCCTCCCTTTCTGCTCTTACTGGACAATAGAATTATTATTCGTTCTTTGCATTTCTTTTGGGGGCTTTCTGAAATGGCCTCTTTGTTCTTTGCCCTGTGTTCTCTTTAGTTTTTTCCTCTTTTGCGGACCTGGTATTGAACTGAGAGGCACAACCCACTTCATAGCTTCATGAAATGACTGAAAAATATATGCTGTTTACTAGGGAACTTTTGAAAATAGAAAACAGACCCCTGCCCTCCCCAGCCCTTCCACAGACTGAAGATTTTGAACCAATTTTCATGTTCTGAGTATGGAAGCTTTGCTCCCTTTTCTTCCTTTACTAAATACTTTGTTACCAAAGTTACTCTAACTCCAACAATAGGGATCTTCAAAACTAGTAAGAAGTAGCTGAGTGCTCAACAATTGCAATGAAGCAAATGAGGCTTGAGGTGGTTAAATGTTTTAATGTGAAGAAAGCTGAATTTTCCTCAGATCTGTAGCAAAGTTGCTTGTGGTGTGGGTTAATGATTGGACTAAATGATCTTAGTTGTCTTCTCCAACCTTAATGATTTTCTGATTAGCCATGTGAGTAGCAAAGGCGATACGTTTGTTTGCTGCAAAAGTGAGCTTTGGGCTTGTGGTTTATTTGCAAATGTGCGTCTGAACCTTGGAAGCAGTTTAATGTATTTAAGCAACTGAATAGTTCTGGTAAAGTTTAGGCATTTAGATGTTTAGCCTGTGGCTGATGAGAGCCCAAAAGCATCCACTGAGGCATTTGCTGAAGCCCATGTTAATGTGTTGAGCCAGGGGCTAGGAGTTTGTGATCTGTACTGCTACATCTCTGTGTCACAATGCATGGCATACAGCAGGATCAGTAACATGAATATTCTCACATGGATAGTTGATAAGCTGATGCTCTGTCAGTCTGATGTAAGACCATTCTGCCTTTATGTCTATATCTGCCACTGATATGGTTGGTATGTTTGTTCAGATAGCCCAAAGCACTGTTTGCTGATGTTCATAGGATCACAGAGTGGTTTTGGTTGGGAGATCACCTAGTTCCAGCCCTCCTCTAGACCAGGTTGCTCAAAGCCCCATCCAGCCTGGCCTTGAATGCTTCCATGCAGGGCCATTCAGAACCTCACTGGGCAACCTGTTCTAGCATCTCACTACCTCACAGTAAAGAATTTTTTCCTAATATCTAGTCTAAGTTCCAGTTTAAAGCCATTTCCCCTTGTACTTTTGCTATCTGCCCTTATAAAAAGTCCCTCCCCAGCTTTCCTGTAGGCTCCCTTTAGATCCTGAAAGGCTGCTATTTTAAGGTCCCCCTGGAGTCTTCTCTTTTCCAAGGCTGAAGAGCCCCAGCTCTTTCAGTCTGTCCCTATAGCGTAGGTAATCTTCTGCATTACCTTCCCTATGGAGCCAGTGGCTGAGCTGTTATGGCCCTATCAGTGTTAAGGCTAGCAGGTTCATGGCACACATAAATCCTTGTTTGTACAGCCTTCCCCAAGGGCTGCAGGTGAACTGGAAATGCCTGGAAGAAAAGATCCAGGTAAAGGAGAGATTAAGGAACAAAATAAATACACAGGAAATATTGTTAAGAGTATTTTGTAGGAAGAAGTGTATGTGAGTCCTGGGGTGTTGGTAAGAGATCAACGGGGAAAGATTTTTTACTTTTCTTTTGCTAATTCTTGTCCTTTGCATGATGGTGCTGCAGCCAAACTGCAGCTGAGCAGTTCTTCACGTGCTGGAGATGAGGAAGGCTGCTTCCATGGGTCTAATGGGGCCACACAAAAGCCTTTAGATGCCTTGCCTGAGATGGTATTTAATTTAAAGGAAAAGTCATTCTGGTCAGAACGGATACATTCCTCCCTTTGGGCCAGGGTTCAGTGATGGTATCAGGTGCTGTTTAAGAGGTGTGGGTGTAAAAGCCATCTGTAGTCCCAGATACATGACCCAGTGGTTAAGTAGTGGAATAACATGCCAACACAGCCGGCTGCTCCCTAAATGTGTAGCCAGTAAGTGTTTGATTCCATTTTCAAATCGCTTTGCGGGTGCTAAGTGGAGCTATTGCATTACTGGCAATTAAGGCGCTTCTCTCCCAGAGGCTGCTCGGGTGCTGCTTGGCCCCAACACGTCAAGTGATGCAGGCTCATGTAGCGGGTGGGCTGCCCTGTTACAGAGGATGAAGATAATGGAAAGGTATTCTTTTCCTGCTGAAAAATGAGCCTTTTCAGGCCATGTTGCCATAGAGTCTCTGCACTCTGGGGACCAGACCCTTTGCAGGCAGCTTTGCACAGAGGGTGAGAAGGTGGCCACCTGCATCCACATCTCTGTCTGCCACCCTGGCTGGCTTCAGCTCAGCTTCAGGTACAAGTAGACTTAATTCTGCCAGTTCATAGCAGCTGTAACTCTAATTTTAATGATGTTTATCATTCTCTTTTTACGGCACTGCCTTTTCTCTGGGTGGAGATGGAGATGGGAGAAATAACTTGGGACTCTTGGACCTACGTGTAATGAATGTGATATTTCATATGTGCTCTGGAGGGACTGGGGAGGGGGGACGGCTGAGCTGAGAAACCTGGGTGTAAGCAGCTTCTAATAAGGCATATTCATGTGCCAAAGTGAATCATTCTGGTTCATTGGGTAAATATGTATTAAAGTAATTTTCAAAATACTTCCATGCAGCCAATGAGCTGGAAAGGGTCAGTCCAACCATGCATTATTTTTTAATGCGTACATTTATTTATTGAAGAGAAGGAGGAACACAAGATCTTTCCGGTTATTTGCCCAGCCAAAGGCATCTTTAATTTCTTCTGGCTCTGCATCTGTTTGGAAGGAGAGTCAGAACTGCTCGTGCCTGGCCTTGGGAGCGCCAGTGAAGGGGTCCAGATCAACCACAATAGGACGAGGACTATAACTGCATCTTGCCCTCTTACCACATTTTGCCTGAAATCTTGTGAGACAGAAGGCCTTGGAATAAGCCCATGAAAAATGGGTAAGACACCCTGCTGTTTTGAAGAATTTTTGAGACTGTTTCTAGGATTAAGCATGAGCAGAAACCCAGTGGCTTGGTCTAGATTTTTTTTACAGTGTGCAGAGCAGGACTGGAGCACCTAGAAACTTTCTAACCCCATAGCATGGCACCTGGTGAACTCTGATGAGCTGCGGGTGGGCAGCAGCTGTGAGATGGTTTTTCAGGCTTGTGGTAGAACTTCCTTGTTTAAATTCTAGGTAGTTATATCTTTAGGAGCCTACATTCAGTTTTGGATGAGGATATAGTGTGGATGGAAGCCTTATTTTTGAAGGCTCACTGCAGGAAATTTGGAGTCAGTGGCAGAAATATGATTAAAGTTGGATTCATTCATGTGTTTTTAGGTCAGCTTTTTTTTTCCATAAATCATAAAAAACGAAGTCTGTGACAGTTTGACAGAGGCATGCAGCTGGCTGCTAGTCCTGCTATTATGTAGCCTGGGGGCCAATGTGGGGGAGAACTTTGTGCCAAGCCCCTGACAGTTCAGGGGACATTTTATCTTTGAGTGGTCTTAGCACCTAAGAGTAAAGGCAGAACAGCAGAAATGCCCACTCGACACACCTAAACAACAGAAGCAATTAATAATTAGCTTCCTTTGTAGGAAAAGAGCATTTTAAAAACAAGCAGGAATTTGCATGTGTCATGTTCCATCACTAATACGTCTCCAGCTATAGTACTTCTTAGGCATACACAGACGATTCATGTTCCTGATTAGAGTTTGCAATTTGGTGGTTTGCATTTTTAAATAAAACTTCAAGTGCTAAATAAAGAAAATGTCAGAGCTCTTTAACCATGGAAAAAAGGTCTAGTTCAAAGGCACAGCTGTAGGACATCATGGGAGCAGAATAAAACAGGAGGTCCTTTAAACCACTATTTTTGCCTTAATAAAGAAAAGTCTCTGTGCCTGATGGCCAGAGGGGGTGGGAGCTGTGGAATACATCACAACATCTTCCTCCAGTGTGTGCTGGAGGAACAACAGCAGACAGAAGCTCATAGAGAGTTGGGACCACGGTGCTGTGGTTTGCAGAGCAGAGATGCTCTATCCTGATGAATCTGCTGATGGTTATTATATCCAGGAATGTGTGTGTGTGTGTGTACACTTACTTATACATAGGAACAATATACTCATCTCCTACAGACGATAATGGATGTTGTTAATGGTTATAACAATTATGCATCATCTTTTTATCTGCATTTTTCACCATTTATTGCAGTGGTATCCCAGCCTGTTACTCTTTTTATACCCACAGCTACAAGGGATTCTTCTGTTTTAGTAGTCTTTGAAGCAAAATATTACGGAATTAGATGTTTAAGATTAAGGGTTAAAAACAGAGCTGAAATGAAGCAGTACTTTCAAGTGAATGGAACTTTTTGTATTATGAATGTTAATATTTTTCTTAGTATTTGTCTCTTCATAGTGCTGCTATCCATTTGCCTACAAGTACAGCAGACAGAATGACTTGGGTGCCCTAAGCATGCCAGCAAGTCCTTGCTTACTCTGTCACCAAAACACACTCCAGCAGCCTTTAACAATTATTGTTTTTCTCAGCACCAGTAAAAACAGTGCAAACTAATCCTTGACTGTGGAAAATTGCTGCAAGCAAGCACCTGAGGACATTTTTTTTTTTTTTTAGTGTTGATGTACTAGCTTTGTTTCCTCCCCCACTGATATAACGTTCCTTCTTTTCTTCCCCATCTTCAACATTTTTTTCTCTTTTACACATACTGTGAAAGATACAGTAATAACAATTCAAGTTTTTTGGTCTGTGTTAATCTCTTTCTTGTGACTGTGTGAGCTACCCTGAATGTGCAGGATGCAAGGAGCAGAGCCGGGGCATAACTGGCATTTTGTGGAGATGGGAAAATGCCTAGCTTCTTGCTTTTAGTGTGATTATTCATCAAGAAGAATACACTGCTTTGTAAATATGACAGCCTTTCTAAAGAGGGAGGGCCAGGAGGATAAAGTCTGTATCAAGCCCCATGAAGCTGCCCCTGGAATAACATCTTGCGTTTTCTGTTATTGCCCTTCAAAATGAAAGATGTGGAAGCTGCCCAGAAGCTCTGCCTGTTTAGCTTGATAAAGAGCAAACTGAAAAGTGATTTGATCAAAGACTGAACATAGCCATGTTTTCTTTAGCTAAAGAGCTCTTCATCTGAGCACACAAGGATGCAACAAGATTTGAAGGCAGAAAGCTACAAAACAAAGGGCAGATTTTAACAAGAGAATTAACTGTTGAAACAGTTCACCAGGAGTTGTGGTGCATCTCCTTTTGCCTCAAGTCTTTACAACAAAACTCTATGCCTCTCTCGGAAATGTGTTATGAGTCAGACTCAAAGCTTCTAGCCCAGCTGCAGGATAGCTGGGTGGTAAATTCACTACTCACTGTTTATAGTCTTCTGACCCTCAAATGTTTTCTAGCTGAGCTTTAGTTTGGGATACATATGAGGAGAAAATGCAAAATTTCCTTTTTGAACAGGTATCACAAAATAGTTTCAGAAGTCCTTTGAAATCTGCTGCTATTTATTCTAGAGTTGTTTCTAGTGGATTCTCAAAGATCTGAGCAGTCTGGTGCCCCTTTCTTTAGGGGACACCAGAGCTGAAACTCAGATACGCTAGAGTAAGAAACTCCTATTCTGTCTCTGGATTTGTTTCTCTTTAATCTTCTTAATTGTCAGTTGAAAGCAGATACTCAGAATATTCTTGTTCTATTCTTCTACATAAATTAACCCTCCAGTTTTTTAACCATGCTCATCAAACATACTTAAAATCTAAGTTCAAATTCATTTTTGATGTTGAAAAAGCTGAGCAATAATTTTCAGGTCACTTAGGTCTTCTTAGTTATAAATAATCTTGTCTTTCATAACTCTCAAATATATTTGCTGATTAATTTAAGTAAGCTCTTAAATTATTTGGAGGCTTGAGAATAGAAATGCTGTGGGACAGCAGAGACAGTCCAGTGAGGAATAGCAGCCATGGTGAAACTAACAATGGAGCGCTTGGTGGAGAGAAGAGAGGACCAACTGAGTCTTTGTGATGATGCTCAGGAAGGGAGTGAACAACCAAATAATCTTCTTTCCATCTGCAACTGTATGACCACTGAGGAGGAAGCATCAAAATGAGAGGGAACTGTGCGTGAAGTGCAATTAAAGTAGCAGAACAGTTGACTGCATATGGATAAGATGAAACTGCAAGGCACAGCACATGTCACATTATTAAAAGATGTATTTGAGTGCTTCCTTGGATGCCTACGGCACCTTCAAGGGCCTACTCACCTTTTATAACCTTTTAGAGTCAACATGATAGAAGAACAAAACCTCGTGTATTCCCATAGGAATTATGCTTGGCTTCTTGCAAAGGACAGGAGGGCTGAAATTTCTGCTAAAGCAACAAAGGCGGTATTGCAGGCCACCCTTGACAAAACCAGCACCAACAGTTGCCTCTGAGCAATATGAGTGAAGAGGTGAGCCTGAGGGATCATAGTTTTGTGAGAAAGTTATTTGTAACTGTGATATATAACACTACTTGCCACAGAGGTCATAATGATGTCTCCTCTTACTCAGTGCTGGACTTGCAAGTCAGGGGTATCACCCAGGGAGATGCTGGTGATTGGCAAAAGATTTAATGCTTCTGTTTGATAGAAAGAGAGATTAAAATCTCGTGCTGCTGCAAGCTGACATACAAGTCCTGAAAACATGTCTCTTCTTTCTATGCTTTTGGCTGCCCAGCAATAAATCTGTTGGCCTGAGATGCCCATCCAATAACAAAAATATATTCTTTGTCATCCGAACTATCCATTGCATTTATAGATCATAGAGCTGGGTAGCGTCACGTTTGATTGAGCAATTCTCCATCTTCCCTGATTGCCCGGGACTTGCAGACTAAACAAGGTCACTGACCTGACCCCAATTACAGTGGATCAAAATAAAAAGAGGGGGTGAGTGCTGTCTCTTCTTCCTCAGCCACTGCTCCTCTCAGGTTGGAGGAGAAACAACTCCTGAGCTGCTGAGAGGAATAATGATTTATATGGTGACTCCTATCTAGCATCATGCAGTGGGACGCTGAGCTGCCAGCTGGTGTAAATCACAAGGAGGCCTTTGGGAGCCATTGAACTTCTGGGGCTACTTCCAGTTTGTGCCAGTGGAGGCACTGGTATCACACGTTTCCTTCTTCCAAGGGAGCTTACTGCATGGAGGAGATAAAATGTGGTCCTAGCAGAAGCTGAGCTTCTCCTCCACGCTGCCCACTTTCAGCTCGCTCCAGTGCAGCCCTGTGTGCAGCCGTAGCATGAGGTGCAGTGTGAGGCGGTGGCTGCCTGCAGAGGAGACCCAGCGTTCGCTGATCTCTCACTGAAGTCGGACGTCAGGCCGTAAGTTATTTTAATTTATTTCTTTCGTTAAAAATGCCAAAATCAAACCAAAAGGATCCCAGCCGTTGTTTTATTTGAGAATAACCTCTTCTTCCTGTGGTTAAATGGATGATTTATAAAAAAAGCAATACCTAACAAAATGGCGCCCAGCGCCCATTCCCTGAAGGCCTTCAGAAGTCCCAGGCTGCCTGTTGTGCTGGTGTTGCCTGTCCCTACAGCTCTGCTTACTCATTTTATTCAGCAGCCCCCTACAAAAAGTATCTGCAGAATGCAGTTAGATTTTAATTTTTTTTATTTCTAGTAAGTTGGAATTTTTTTCACATGGAAGAATTCAGTGCCACCCCGTTGCTGCACGTGCACTTCCACATCAGACGCCATTCTGTCAGACTGCCCCTCTGCTGCCGTCTGTCACGCAACAGCGTGAAATGGAAGACTGGTGGGAAGGTTCAACCTCTGCTGCCATACAGTTTCTCCTCATGCCAGGAACGCCATGTCGCCATATTCTGCCTCTACCAGTGAGTGGCTTTTTTTTTTTTTTTTTTTTTTGCCTCTGGGCACTTCCTGCCAGGTGTTGTGACTTCAGGCTTTCCTTTCTGTGTGCCTATGTTTTACCCGTATTTCTATGAAGTCTGGGAATAATCTTTCTAGACAAAGGGGAGTGATTCTACCCTGTAAAACTATTTGCTCAATTAGAGGTTTTAAATAATAGCCCTACTGTTATGCGTGGCAAAAGGAAGGGAAGCTGCCTTGCGGGCACATTGAATGGGCCATCAGAGCTGAGGCGTGCTCCCTGATGTCAGAATGGCCATCTGAATAACAACCAAACACAGTAATTGTCTGGCCCTGCCTCTCTTTATCCAGTCAACGAGCAGCAGCCACTGGAACAAGTACTCAATAGAAGCGCAGTGGGTGACTCATTTTTCTGATCCGCATTGCAAGGGGCCCAGGAATTGAGAGTTTTGCTGCAAACGGGGTTTCCACTGAATAAAAGGAAGTTGCAGAGAAAGTAGGGCGGTGAGGAGCACTTGTTTTGCCACAAAACAAACATTGAACGTTGTCTGTTTATAGAAAGTTGCTGTTCACAATCCACCTAAGCTTTTGCGTGTCTAACATTTATCATGGTTTGTGCATATGTGTTGAAAACCTTCCCCAAGCGTGCCTGGTTTGCATAGTAGCAATATGGCTTTGATTTCCCCCAGGAATCCCCATCTCTCATTTGTCTGTGCTTTTACATTTCATAGTAAGCATTTGTGCTGTGGCTTTACAGTAAGTCCATATGTCTATGTTCTGTGCTTGTGTGGCATCCAGTGTGACAAGGCTGTGTGTAAGTCATCAATTTAAAATTTTTTGTTCTTAGTTTTGTGGGTTTTGATGAAGACTTTCAGCACCAAGGATCTCCAAAATTTATCTTAATTTTTGAACAAAGTTCTTACTGAAATGTGGGTGGTTATTTAGGTACCTGAATATGAAGTCAGCTTTAAGTACTGAGATGTGCCAGTACTCTCATGCACAGTGCATTGAGCTGCACCCACTGCAATTTGCATAATAAATCAGTGCAAATTGCAGTGTTGTGGTGCTTCTAAATGGCCTTAGCAAACCTGTGTCCTCTGCTTGGAAAGCAGCAGCTGCCCTGTGTGAACCCACCATTCTGCTGCTCCTGGGTTCCTCAGCTCAAGTCAGTTACAAGCAGATACAAAGAAACCAATAGAAAAAGCATATGCGCTGTTGGATTGATGAACCACGGATCCCTGGGATTTAAGACCATTCATTCTCTTGATTCCCATAGCAAGGAAGCATTTTAGTTGCTTAAGTAATCTTTAAAACGTCCCCCTGAAGAAAAAGCTTGTTTTACCCCTTATGAGGTTTGCTGTCTTCCTTCATATAAAAGGGTTGCTCTGAAAGTAGTGCCTCCTATTTTATGATGTGGGCTGATGGTGTCAGAGATGGGTGGTGATGGTATGGCAGGAGAGGTTGAACCTTCCCATCAATATTCTATTATGTTTTGTTGCTGTGTAGCAGAGAGGCAGTATGACAAAATGGTGTCTGATGTGGAAGTGCATATGGAGCAAAGATGTGTTGAATTTCTCTGTGCAGAAACAGTGACACCCATCGACATTCATTGATGGGGACCAACTAGTGGGTGTGAGCGTAGGTGAGGCACTGGATGGCGCATTTCAGCAGTACTGACAACAACATGTTAGACAAGGCATATTGCAGATGGCACTTGTGTACAAGTGTAGCACGCGGGCTCGCTCTTGTTCATTGCTGGCAAAAATGAACAGCCAATGGTGGTGACCATGTTGAAAAATAGCATTTTGTAGCTGAGATTTTGCTCTATCAAATAGTGTTATTGTGCTCTTTGCATCTGTTGTAGTTTCTATGGAAATAAATAGGAGGCATTACCTTCAGATCAACCTACATAGATGGAGCTCTTGGAACTGAGAGGTAAGGAGTGGACTGGATAATTGTCCCACATATTACACATACCTCTACTTCTTTCCGTAGTGGGAAAAACCACTAGCAAATGGTGAAGTATATTCGTACAAACAGAGGCTGCAGTTGTCTAATAGCTTCAGGGCAATGTGTGCCAACCTCATCCTGTACCAGGAGCTGTTGCTATGATGGGGGTGATGGTATGTTGCAGTGCACTTGCAATAAGGTTTCATTTGCAAATAATCTAGCAAGGCTATTTTGATTTTCCCAATTTGTTCTTGAAGGGTATTCTGCCCTGCTGGGTTGTCAATCGTTGGGCATCTAGGGATGTTTCCATGCTTTGGTGATCATCAGATGAAAAAATGGAAAAGGAGGATTGCAGCAATGGTTGTGTGTTGGTCTGTGGGAATATTGTTGTTGGTGCGTAAAGTATAGAGGGGTTTTTATGTGGTAAGTCACTGCAGGGACTAAGCATGTCCGTCAGACTCAATGCACATTCCATGAGATGCTGAACAAACAGGAGGCAAACTCCTACCTTCTGTAACTTAAATATTGTCAGTATATCAAGGACTTGAAGTTACTCAAGTGCTCAGATTGTTGTGGGCTTTCTTGATTCAAAATGAAGAAAATCCCAAACTGTAAAAACTGCACCAGATCCTGCCTTGCTCGTTCATTTAGTAGTTGAATATTTTTGTGTGTCTTACATGTGGACAGGAAAAGTATTTCAGAGGACAAATTATAAGCAAGCATGATGGAGAGATACTTTTTCTCCATGAGTTTCAAAGTGAAGCATAACTTGATTTATTAGAGTTCTTCCTTATTTGTTACAAATGTTTTTCTATTGCCCCTATTAGTTGGTGACACTGTTTTTGCGGTAAATGAAGTGACATGTGAAGGTAATGACGACAAGGGGCTGATATTGGCTGGTGAGGGGGAAGGGGGGCTCGTTGCAACAACATGCCCTACTGAGGTTGATCCAAGGACACCCATCAATCAAAATGGTGACAGCAGCCAGGGAAATTTAATTGGAGATTCGTTGAACCTTTAATGATGTGACAAAGAAAAATAAGGAGGCTAAAAAAGGCTTCTGGGCTTTTTTTTCCCCCTCGTTCTGCCAGTTTTCAGAAGGAGAAGGGGACCGTGGGATTGCCAAAGGCGCCTCTTGTCATTGCATCTGGAAGAGGTAATCGTTGTGCTTTGAAAGGGAGCAAAGTGTTTGGAGACGTATATATATATTTCATTGCTTCACTACAGAAAGGGATTTGACAAAGACCTTTTCTCTAACTCATGTGGTGGGCCTACCTGCCTCTTGATCGTAATTGGAAGTATTAAAAAGAAATGCTAACAAGGTACACGTGCCCCGCATGAAAATGGGGTAAAACCATATAGTTGCTTGGGCAGTGTTCCCCACAGAAAGCTTTATTCAAACCTTTCTTTCTCCTAATCTTGTTTTATCACCGACAAACACATCAAATTACGTTTGGGAGCATGCAATCTGTTGTAACTCAAGAGCTGAGTTACAGGGCTTGTAAATGACAGGATAGATAAAATGCTACCTTTTTTTTTTTTTTTTTGAGCTGCCATTTAAAATTAGCATGGGTGCTTAGTGCAGATGGATAGCTTCTGTTGTTTAGTTTTTGCATACATTTCCATAAATAATACGTTAATATTATTTTTGTGGCAATGCCCACTGTTTGGAGGGGACTCTGCAGATGCAGAGAATCTGTTCATTTTTGTCTACCTGGCAATTCTCTCTTCCTTTGAAAATGGCACGTGAGAGCTCGGTCTTTGGTTTGGGAGGGCTCTGCTGGGAAAAATATTTACTGTGCTCGTGATCTTAATCATCTTCTCCATTGATTAGAAAAGCCACTCTTCCCACTTCTTTTTTCCCCCTCTATTTCGCTTATTTTACTGTTCAGACCAGGTTAAAAACACTGAGTTTTATCAGGGAATGTTGGAGGCCTACTTTGTCTACATCTTTTAAATTCCCTTTAGAGTCTGGTCCCACCGGAGGGGACTGGGCCATTTTTATGTGACCTGTCTCTGTCAAAGTCCTGAAATAAAACAGCACACAAATATTGATGTATCTGAAGGGTTAAATACTTGTATATGTAGCTATCTAAAGGGCTGAATATTGTTGTAGCCACAACCCCTTTACCCGTACAGGCTTCGGAGTGATGATAAGTTGCTTTGGTCGTACGTATGAGGATGGGGGCAAAATTAAAAATAAAGGGGAATCCTCCTCCTCATTGCAGTGAGCTGAGAAAGGCTGATAGGAACTGATCTGGAGGTAGCATGTATGATAACAGGCACCGTGAGATGGGATTCAATAATCCTCATCTTATCTCTTCGTTTTTCTCAAGCTGGTGATGTGCATCAATAATTAAAGTGAATGGCAAGCTGCAGTGCCACCCTGACCTCTGGGGTACCAGTTGCCATTAATAATAATGCAGACAGACAATACAAGGTTTTAGCACTGCATTGATACAGGCAGGGTGAAAAAAGAGGATAAAGCCAAAGGAATAAGGCAAACTCCTCTGTGTCATATGGGTATCCTTTCATGCTGATCTCTCCCTTCATGCTCTTTGATTCCAATTATTCTCTTTACAAGCAGGAATATTTGTTTAATTATGCTGTGGGATGGGAGGGGGTAGGAAGAACAGGTTTGGATCTAGCAACTCTTTTTTGAATCTTCTGTAGCTGTATTTGCTTAAATTTGTATTTGTATCAGTTCTCACCTCGGGTAACTCAGAGATCTGTGAGATGTAATAATAGACAAGTCTGCATTAAGCCCTAGATATTATTCCTAGGTATGAAAATGATGGATGGAGAGACTTCCAAGGACCTTTTCTGCTGCCCAGGCTCTGTTTTTTTTTTCAAATCAAGTGAATCTTTGCCACCAATTTTGGTGACTTGCTGGCCTTAGTGAGAGTCCAAAGTTCCACCCACGCCATCATCCTCTGTTGTCCTTCAGTTCAGCAAGACGCCATGAACCTCTCATACTGCATGAGTAGAAATGAAAAATTTCTGTCATGTAATAATATAAATGCACCAGAAATTATTATTGTCAGAACTGGAGCTAGAGATTTTTGCCTTGCCCTGGAAAAAATGGGTTTCACAGCTCACACTTCATAAGCACAGCCCACTTTGAGAGGCATTCTTTGGTGTTACGCTTTGCTAGGATACCCTGTGCACCAATGGGACTGTGCAAGCTGTCACCTGTTGGCTGTTCCAATAGCCTTACCATTTGTGCATTGTCTAACGTGTCTCTGGAAAATGTGTTCGTAGTCAATACAACCTTTGTAAAGGTTGTAAAGGTTTAGTCACACTCCCCTTCTCCAAATCGTCATGAATTATAGCAGTGTCTCTTTCATTTGACTTGCAGCCTATCCACGCCCTGCTTGAAATTGTTTTTCCCCTCTCATTCCATTTCCAGTTTGGCAGTGCTTCCTTTAGCCAGCACGTTCTTTTACATTTAACAGTTGCCCTTGAAATGGGATTAGGCTTTTATATGCATCTGCCTTCAGATTTGTGAGCGGAGATTTTGGGTATTACGGGGTGTTTTGGGCCACCCAGGTTTGTGCCACGTGTGCGGGAGTCTCTTAGCAAGCAGCTAATGTTAATCTGTTTCTATCAGTTATGTGCGCTTCATCTGCTTTTACCACCTTGATTAGCTTTCAGAAACTCAGATTATCTCTAATCTTAAAACTGTCTTTTCTGTTGTTTTTTATTTGTTTGTTTGTTTTGAAATATCATTTGCTCTAGCTCCTTCAATGTCCCTGCAGCTTTGCACTTTGGTCAGCACAGTCTATTTTTGCTCATGGTTGGTCTTAGGGCTACAATGTGGCCGTTACCGCTGGCACACAGCGGGCCTCATGTATTACTTGCCCCCTGTATTCATGCTGCAGGAAAAATGCGCACGAAGGAGGAGTGATTTCTGAAGATGACGTGGCTGGGAAAGGTAGCCCCAAACACACTTTTTCCAGAAATGAGTTTGCCTCAAAGCTCCATGTCCCACAAGTCCTGCTAACTTTGGAGGAACGAGGATCATCATCCCTTCTTTGCCGTTTTGCTCAATCTCTAGTTAATTTGATCTCTATCTGAGTGCACCAGGGAGAGAACATCTATTAAACAATAAAATAGACTGATTGTGATGTATTTTCAACCGCTTTGGGGGAATTCTACAAAATTAAGTATCAGAATTGTTTTTCTTATTGGCAACTATTGATCTCTGACTGTGCCAGTTTCTCTCATTAACACTTTTATTACCTTGTCAATCACAGCACAACCTGTGCTAACCAGGGGCTAAAAGGATTTACCGTTATTAACAAAACTGTCTGGTGCCTCAGAGCAATAAAAGCAGCTGAAACCACTTGGGGGAGGGAGAAGTCTGCTGAGATTTCAGTAGCATTTTAGTCTGGAGACTGATTTGGAGGAAAAGAAAAATCCATAAAATAGGAGCCAGTTTTTCAGCTGATGCAAATGATTGAAGCATCAGAGACATAGGGACATCTGTCTGCAAGTAAATGTCCAGCCAGAAATTCAGACTTGTATCTAAAAATACAGATTCTGTGGGCGGAAGCCTAGTAAACAAGGCAGCCTGCAAACACCCAGTCAATGCCTGCTCAAGCAAATGTGCAGTCCAGGGGCTACAACTAGTTTCCATGACCCTGGGGTCCAATTTAGGGTACTGGTAACTTAGTAAATCAGACCCTGTGGGTGAGCATCTCCTTACAGATTGAAAAAGAATCTTTTAAGCTCTTGCAATTCACAAAAATGGGTTGCTGTGAGTAACTGGGGCAGTGGCTGTTGACAGGGATTGGCTGGGCACTGTAATGAAGTCAGGGGCATCTGGTGTGCACATGATAGCACAGAGACAGCGAGCATGATAGCAAGCTTGCTGCTTGTGCTTTTCAACAGTAAGAATAAAAAGTGCATTTCTTCTCAAAAGCATCCTGAGGTTGGTGTTTTCATGACTTGGTCCTCGGTGTGACAGAAACAGAAATATGCATCTTCAAGGCACGCTGAAAGTTGACCTTAAAAAATGCAATGGAACATAGTGACCCTGTCAGGTCTGACCTTCATCATGAGTGCAGGAAACAAACCTGAACCAACACTCTCATGATAACCTCTGGGGGAGGGCTCTCACTAACAGCTTCTTGTAAGAAAGGACATGTTCTTTTCCTAGGTCTTCTTTTACACTTGAACAGCTTCAAAGTTGCTCTTGTTAAAAATCTCTATTTGTAGTCAGCTGTGCTGTAACATTTATAAATAGAAGTCTGCATCCTTATTCTCAGTTTCCAGGTAACAAAATAGAAGTCTTGAGCTCTGGCATGGCTTGTCATCAGGCTTGAGCCTGATGCAGGAAGATGCTCTTTCGTACTGGCAGTGGGAGAGCTCTATATTGCAGAAGAGTGAAAGTGATTGGAACGGAGAGTCCCAGAATGAGAATTTAGCAGCCTTCAATAAGGATGAGGGCACTGCTGGCTTACTTCCTTAGAGTGATATTTCCAATGTCGTTTGTGTTAAAGAACCAAAGCACTGGTACACTTGCAGTGATCCTGGTGTCACTGTTGAACTCTGCAGCATTGCTACAAGCATTTGATTTCTCAGGGGCCATCCTCTCCCCTTGCTGTTGCTCCTAGATAGTCAGAGGTTCAAAGTTTGTTGTTGTTGTTGTTGTTTTAAATGGTAGTTAAGGCTCTCTGTCACTATTTCGTTTTGGCATTGTCATTGGAACCTGTTTTTTTTTTAACCACGGTCTAGAATTTTTGTCATTTCTCCTCACCTTCAAGGTCACCTAGACACTTCAGGGATGCAAGGCTGCTCACCAGAGTAAGGAAGCAATTGACAAAAGGCACAAGATGGGTGAAGACAGCCATTAAAATCCAGCTCTCGCTCTAAATATAGCAACTTTTCCATGCCAATCTCCTGTAATTTGCATGTTGAATTAGCATCTCATTAATATCTTATTAGGGACACTGGAAATCTAATGACAAAAACAAACTCAGCATGTGCAAAGAAGAATAATAGGAGGAATGAGCTGAATAAAAGACCTTTTTCTTTTTTTTTCTTCCCCTTGTGAGTATTCAAATGAAGACTCAGCTGCACTCTATCAGCTCTGTGGTTTCCGATTGCCTTGGTGGCAGGAGGGAGGCTGGAGGTGCCCTCATCACACAGACAAAGCTAAGGGATAAAACCCCAAAGGATGTCAGCAGACTCTTGATGGCTGGCACACCTGTGCAGCTGCACCATTCGCATGCAAAGTTCTTTTTAGTGGAAGTTCCTCAGCCCATGCCAGCTTCCCAGGATTCTGAGGTGTAAGGCATTGGGACCACAGGTCTTGAACTGTGGCTTTCAAAAGTACATCCCTCCCCAAAAGGTGAGGAATAAAGGTGGAAATTAAGCTTTTCTGGGATCTAAGCTATATTCAGTAATTTCTTGCTTTCTGAGTTTGCCTCTATGTAATTGTCTCAGAGTTCAGAGCAATGAGTGCAGCTACCACAGCTCATATAAACTCTCCCGAGTGACCAAGCGCTTCAGTGCTCACCACGTTCCTGTCACTGATTTTGCTGTTAAAGTGCTTCAATAATGAGGTACCAATTAGATTACCTCCCCCTAGAAGCATACTGCAGCTGCAAAACGGATATCGTATCATTAGCACCTTTCCTTTGCATCATCCCAGGGGATAGAAACACCAGACTGTGGGAGCAACTTACTACTGACAGCTCCTCATGGTTTTGTAGGTGAAAAATATCTTTCTGGATAACAGAAGAGAAGTGGGTATAAAGGATGCTTTCTGCCAACTGCAGCAGGGGATTGATGTTGGTACCTGTAAGGCCAGCACTGGTGAGCCTGAAGTCAGAGACTACCTATTTCTCAAAGGAAAAAGGTCTCTGGAAAACATGAAACTCAAAAGCAGAAGTTAAGATGTTTAAAGAGAGACGTGGTAGGAAAACAGAGTGTGCAGCAGTAAAACACATAGTGATCTGTATACCGCAGATAGGTTATGCTCTAAGGGCAGGATCAGGCCTCAGAGCACATGAGGGAAGGGCTATGAGATCAGCAACCAAGTGCCTGGCATATGGGCTGGAACTTGGATTTTGAAAGGTTGCAGTCAGAAATTCAGCACGTGAAAGAGAACTTAAATACTTATAAATCAGGAAAACACATGAAAATGATCCTTTGGGGACCTGAGTGAGCTGTTTCCTCATCAGATTTAGTTGTAGCATATTGAATTACATAAAAAACCAAACACAAACCACCGGTAATACAAACTGTGCAGAGCTTGGAAATGCTCTTCAGTTCCTCTTTATAAGCATGTTACAAAAAGTAATTTGGGTCTGCATTTATCTGGACTGTTGAGTTCTTGGCTGTTAGCACTGCGCAACCAGAAATGAGTGAGTTAGTAAAACTGTTTTGAATCCCTTTCCTTTGTTGGAAGATGATCAAGGAAATTGTGGGCTGCATAGCTCCCAGCCTGGTGTCACATAAATGGAAGCCCACTCGGTATTTATGCTCTGTATCCCCAAGCCATCATGTAGGTCCAGCTCCAACCATTACTCTTACCCTAGAAAACTCTCTAGTTGTTGTTTGATAGAGAAGAGTTGACAAAAGGTGTGTGGTAGTGTACACAGAAGTTTGTTACCCTGCTATGTTGTGCTGCTTGGCATCTTACTTTGCGTATTCTGGTGAATCTTGCCATTATCGCTTGATCTCACCTCATGCCTCCAAAGCCTTGGAGCTAGACAAGGAATCATTTGATAATGGGTATTGTCCTGGGGCTGTGGAGCAATTTTCACCTTCTCTGCTCAATTCCATCGCCTTGATAAGACTCCGATCCGGTGGGTGGCCACTGCCTCTCTGTGCTGCTCCCATTGAGCAACCTTGCCATAACAGGAGCGCTCTTAATTTTCAATTGCCTGACCTTGGGGAAAAAAGCCCTCCCTGGCCTCTCTTACAAAGACAACACAATCTAATTACACTACTCTAAACGTCTTTTTAATTTTTCCCTACCGTGGCCTCTAGCTGTTGGGTCTTTAAGATAGGGCACTCACAATCCATTCTGCTTCCTAGCTGTGGTGATACAATGATGAACAAGGTTGAAATAACAGGAAGTTCCACTTCATTATATCAATATTTGTCACCATTAATACTCAGCAGGAAAAAAATATATATATGCTGCATAACTTTCCGCTTGAGTATAAGCACAGTAGAGAGATGGAAGGAGTTTGCTAAATGAAATGCCCTGACTGGGGCACTACCAGAGTATGCATTTCTCACCTGCATCTTTCACTCTTCCTTGTATTCCTGGAGCACAGAGTTGTTTAAAGGGAATTGAATGGCAAGAGCTGCAAGCTTGCATCTGTCCTGTTCATGGCTTGGCCTCCAGCGACTTGCACAGCACCTGTGAGTGTTTACTCCTGCTCTGTGGCTTGCTCGCTCCCTTGCTGTCTCTTTGAGCAACGTCAGTCAAAGACCACTGTGTCTCCAAATGCACAGCATAGCGTGTTTAACTAGCAGGTATGCCTGGGTGAAAAGAGTTTGGGGGAATATGGGAGACTGCAAGGTGCAGTGTGTCCCTGCTTGAAGCTGTGGGTTTGGTTTGTGGGGACAGCGCAGAGCCAGGCACCAGCGTGTTCTTTTAGCTCCCTGCCTCCTGCTGGGCAAAGTGCTTGATCTTCTTTTCTTCAAGCACTTGAACCTTGGTGAGCAGATGTGTGCTGAGGAGTCATTCCCAGGCATCAATATCATGCCCTTTGAATATGGAATGGTAGCCGAGGCGTTGGCATAGGCTCCTGTCTGGCACTTAACTCCCACCAGCATTAAATCGACCGCTGAGTGAAAATGATTGCTCGATTCCAAAGTAAATGTCAGTAAATCTTAGAAATGAAAAGGAGCATCATGATAGGAATAATTCTTTTTTTCTTCCAAAAGCCTATGCATGAGAGGGAAAAAGGAATAAAAAGATTGCTCTAGCCACACTTGCTGCAGTTAATAGCAATGCCATCTTGCCAGGAACATCAAGTGGAGGAACAAAACTACTGGGATTTTGACAGCAAGAGAAAACACGTGGGCAGCTCTGGGCTTGTCCTAGGGCCAGAATTCTAGGGAGAACGCAGCACTGCATTTTTGGCACTCTTCTGCTAGTTCAGCAGCTGCTAAAAAGACAGAAATAGGCATGTGTCTCCATGAAAAGAGGGTTCCTGACAAAGAAAAAAGAGATCTTGCCTGTCCTGAAGGTTTCTGACCATGACTGTTGCCTCTATGGGTGCTGGCACTGGAGGAGGATAGGCAAATGGAGAGGAGATGCTTTTCTTTTTCCTTAAATGAGTCTCTATACACAACGGACCACAGGCTGGAAGAAGAGGTTTCAAATGTAGATACCTAAATTTTCATTCATCGTGATTCAGACTTACGTTGAGGGATGAAGACTGATGCTTTTGGGGAAGAGGATACTCCTGCTCAGTAAAAGTACAGTATGTCTTTCCCTGCAATTTATGAGAGGTTGCAGCAAATTTGGGTTCCCCAGTAAGAAACATTACATGACCTGTGTCCTGGAGTGAGAGAAAAGTAATGTAACCATGACCATTCTTTCACAGTTCTGACACACAAGTGGGTGCTATAGTGGGAAACCTCTGCAGTAAGTGTAATGTATTGCAGGAGAGAGGATGGCAAGGCAAAAATTCAGGGTCCAGAACAGACTTGCAATGCTCCCTTGAAGTTAACATGTACTTATATCTCCTGAGATGCTTAAAAAATGTGATGAGAGGTGACGATATTTGTCTTTGGCAAGGGAGTCAGTTTAAGAAATTCTCTTCTCTGTACTGCTGTTTGCCAGCCATTTGACTAAGGGGGTACAACTGATGCTGCTTTTGAAGCCAGTCATGTAGCTACTTTCTTACAGACTAGAAAAAACAGCAAAACTCAGTGGAACTACTTAAAGTTCCTCATATAATTGCATCAGTGCATCACCTATCCTTGCAGCCCTGAAAGGTACTTGCTTGGCAAGTAGTGAATCCAAGGGGCAGCTCTTCTTAAGAGCCTTGCACTTTTCATCCTGTTATAAACAAACAAACAAAAAAGCATGTCCAATACTCATCTCTGAGATTTCTGAAGAACTTTAAGAAAATTTAGGTACTTTTAGGTTCAGAACAAGGAGCAGGACTACCTTGTCTGTAGCCTTTTCTATAAGAAGTATGCCATGGATGGCATACACTGCTTTCATGTGGTGTGTTGTGGAATGCCTGGATTTGGGAAACAAGGCAGCCAGCCTTAGCCATAGCACCCAAGAGTGCCTCTGTGGCAGGGGATACTTCGGCTTCTTGTTCTAAACACCTTGTAGGTGAGGTCTTCTCTCTGCAAAGACTATAAAACCTAGAGAGACAAGGTTCTTGCACCAAAGGCTCATCTCTATGTACACAGACAAGCACTGGAAAGTTGCTTGCTTAAAACTGCGACTTTTATGCAGTAGAAAAAACTGGAACACTGGAGGATGCTATATTTTTTAATTTGATCAGTAATCCAGCCATAAATCTTGATCTTTTCTGCCCACATTTTTGAGGCAGCATGACCCACACCTCAACGAGGTCCTGCTGTCACTCACAGCCCTGCCTTCCCCCATGCTGACAAATTCCAAAACACATCAACATGTTGGTTGTTGGCATATGTCTCTTCAGGACTCCTGTTTCCAAAGGCAAAGTGATTGATCCTTTAAGCAGGGGTTCACTAATCAAATTCATTTATTCAGGCTCTGCCTTGCTGCATTCTCTGAAAGAGTAGAGCTGCCTTTCCAAACATATTTTTCAAAGCTCTTTAACAACTTAAGAGCAGCGGTCTGCAGAAGAGAGAAGGAGAACAGATCATTCAAGAAACATGGAGGGAAGAGGGGGGATGCAGTGAATTCTGTTGCTGAAGAGGCATCATATGAGTTCAGGGCAAGATGGATGGACTCCAAGCACTATCTTGGATCATGCAGCCACTTTGCCAGAGGTGGCATAATGTTGGACATTTGGTCTCGGTCCAAAGTGATACTGATGTGCCATATTGACAGACAACTGGCCAAATGTCCTCAACAGCAAGGGGGGTTGTGGCTTTCCAATGTGCAGGGCATTTATTGAGGAAAAAAGTCCAAACTAATGTACACCTCTCCTCCACTGAAATCTTCCATAAGGTCAACATTGCTTGTAGCGAGATGGATGAGCTTGTGGTGCACTCTGAGCTCCCTTCTTTACCAAAAAACGAAGGCAGCCTATCATTTATGGTCCATAGGATTTCTGTCATTGTTGAATCAGTCTTCCCAATTTAGAGGCACCCCTACTAAGGTACTAGTTACTGATCTCAGCCCTGCTGAAAACCCTCCGGACTGGCTTTTGCTATCACCTGACCTTGGATGGTGACTAGCATTTAGTCTTTGAGGCTGTCGTTTCCTGCATGATAAGATAATCATAACAGAGCCAGAGCTGACAAGTGGTGTTTTGATGTAAGCAATGAGCAAACAGACAGATCAATAAGTGCTGAGCCAGGCACGCTTCACCTCATATCGTATCGACTTATTGAAAAAATAATGGGACAACAAAATGAAAATGTGTTGTGTTCTATCTGAGTTATGGTCAGTGGTTATATATAATATAACACAATATATTAACTCAGATGGGACTCGCTGTTGAAAAAAATACAAATGGGCAGACACAAAATGTACTGTCTCTAAACGTACACAGCAACACATCGAGATTAATTACTCTGAATATGGGAGGAAACGAAAGCAACAATAAATTTCTATTATTATGGCCATAGAAAGAACGTGAGAAAGATTTATAGCACTAAGAGCAAAATTTCTGTGTCCTGTTAGACTGACTGTCTAATGTGTGAAAGATTTATGAGGCCAGTGAGATCAAAAGTATTTATGAAAGTTTACCATTTGTTAGCTTTTATTTTTGCTCTCATTGAGGCTGTTTACAAGCAGAGGAAGAATGACACTGGCTGACTGGTTTGTGGGACATCTGTTATAGGTTGGTTATAAACATTTCAATGATCTTAAAAGCTCTGATTTCCAAAAGCCAGGTGACAGTCAGAGTAGAAAGAGGTGCAAGGCTGCTAAAGCAGACATGATGTGTTCAGAGAAACTAGTCTCATGGCGGGGTAAGTTTAGGTGCACTGAGGTGGGGAGGCACTCTCTTGTGCTAGGGTTGCTTTTTATGCACCAGAGACTTTAGCTCTGCCTTCTCTTGCCTCTGCTGATTAATCACGACGGAGACCCATCGGGGATTACATCCCTAAGTTGGTGCATGATGCTCACACTTAGAAAAATTATGGACAGATGTATAAATGGGGCTGCTGCCAGAAGGAAGGCAGAATCCCTGTGGTAATCAGGTTATGAAGAGAGAAAGGCTATAGAAAACAGTAGACTAGCACACTGTTGACCATTTGTTGCCTTTGAAGTGGATTGGGTGTATATCGAAAATAGAACATTTCTCAGAGCTGTGTGGGCATCTATCTCATCTTGCAGCAGCAGATAACAAACTGCCTACTCAGGGACTTAGCCAGACAGGAGATGATTATGACTGCTTGGTTAATTGAGATATGATATGACAGAGAATATAATTTACTTTGATAATAATTATCATTGACCCAGGTAGTTTTGCAAAGCTCAGACAGAGTTCAGAGGGCTGCTCTGATGGATCAGCTCCTTCCAGGAAAGTTCCTCTCTAGCTTTATGAGTGCTCTATGGGTGTGCTGGAGAATTTTTCCAATGTTCATAGTAGGAATCCACACATTAAAAACAAAAAACAAAAGCACAACAGGATAATATTCTCAAAAAAAAAAAAAAAATCCTTGAAAAGTAGGTCTGTAAATCTGGGATCTGTAAATCTGCATTTGCAATGGGTCATGGGGTCGGTATATCCCATAGGTACAGAATCAAGTAGCCGCTGGGGACTCAGTATAGAATCACGGTGTTCTCTGCTTCAGGACTTCCTGAGGTTCCTGTTCGCTTCTTTTCTTTTTATTGTAGAGGTGGGAAAATCTAAACTTTTGTCATAGATAACATGTAATAAGGCTTCTAAACACAGACTGGGAAGGGGAGATGTTTTAAATTAGAGTGTGGCATTTTATATAGTTAAGTAGGCTGTCCCTGGTTGTTGCTTGAATTCGTCAGAAATTTGTGAGATTTTGAATTTGTTGTTGTTGTTGTTGATAACTTTACTCAAATGATTATTAAAATATTTTTGTCGCCAGAAGGGCTTACTCTTGAGCAGCCAAAAGCCCAAGATACAACAAATATGGTAGTGTTGTAGGACATTAAAAAGAAGTCTGTAATTTGTATATTTAATTGCTTACAAAAAATCCTGGTTTAGAGAAAATACTCCAGCTAGCTCCACTAGCTCTTATTCAAAAGATTAGCCAGACAACTCTAAACTTCCTGAGATAAATGAGGTGACTCCATTATTTCAAGTCATTGTGGGTAGAAATGAGAACAGAATTTTGTATAGAGAATAGATTCTGAGTATAAAAATGAGTATATTCAAGCAATCTATCATGATGGCTGAAAAAAAAATGACAGAGCTCCTGGCAGTGACTAGTGAAAGGAAGGCCTTTTACTTAGATCTCAGACTCCTATTGCTAAAACCTTTTGTCTTAAAAAGTGTTAAGTATTATGTATTTCAGTGAACTCTGACTGAATTTTCAGACATTCCCATTGCTGTTTGGGGAACTTTGGGAAGAACTTTGTTTTGCAGGCAGTGGAAATCATTTGATTGGTTGCAGTCCTCAACCTGCCTGTGACACATCATGGTACAGTGGCCATAGCTCTGCCTTTTCCTGCTGGCTTTTCCCCATGCAATGCACTGGCATGGTGCTTGAGATAAACCAGAGACCTTTGTTTGGCCAGAAAACCTCTGGTGTGTTTGTAGGGTTAGTGTATCTTGGGCTTCATTTGGCTCAGACGAGAGTCTTTTAGCTCATGGAAATTGAATGATGCTTATGGATTTCAGCAGAGTCTGGCAATTTGCACTTTTCAGCATCAGGCATTTTGGCTGCAAAGGTGCTATGGTACCTCCTGCAATTCGCCCCAAATCCACGGGTCACAGCACTGGCCAGCAGAGCTCTGTTGCTGCGTCCCTCCCTATGGCTACTTGGTGGGAGCCAACTAGGTTTACAGTTTGTGCCTGTGGTGGTGGCTGCACTCTGATGCTTTTGCTGAGCCCCACCTTTTCTTGGGATCAAGCTCTCTGCTGCTCTTTCATCTCCACTCCTTTCATCTTGTGCCGCATTTTTGGATGACGAGGGAAGTACGTGGCAGGAGGAGGCTGCAAGGATCAAAGATGCCTTGGAGACCTTGAAGTTGAGGAACACCAACTAATGCATGAGACCAGAGGGGTGATGGAGGGTACAGTAGGAGGTCATGGCCCAATGAGTAAAAAAGATGAGGCTTTGTTTTTAAGAGGGAGGAGCAATGTTGGAGTGATACGTTTTCCTTTTCCTGGGGTTCAAGGATGTGAGCCCTTTGACCTTCAGCATACCAAGTGCTTGCCCTGCTCTAAAAGTGCTGGAAACAAAAGAGAAAACAGAGCGCAAGAGAAGTGAATGGGAATAATTTGAAACACGGAATATCTGCATCCTCGTTATTAAAAGAAAAATAAAACAAATCCTTAAAAAGTCAAAAGAGGTCCGTGGGGGAGCATTGCTAGGAGAGCTAGGCAGGCATCTCCAAGCAGAGATTTATTTTTCCTGGTTTCTTGTCAGCCCTCCTGGACTGGAATCTCAGCCCACAGCCAGCTGAGCCCTGGCTGAAGCCTCACCCATACTTTTTGTCCATTGGGGCACTGCTGGAAAGGAGAAAGAGCTCTGGTGATGATTAAGAGGTGGAATAACCATTTGGATAAATATTAGCACCTGCTAAGGATAGAATAAATCTGAAATCTGGGTTTTCTTCCCAGTACTCTGACAAAAATGTTAGGTATTTGGGGAATAGGGCATGGCTTGACTCCCCCAGTTGTGCACAAACCCCATACAATCTTGTATATATATGTATATCAAATTCCTTCTTAAAACTCATGAGCTACTCCTGGTCTTGTACAAAGCTTAGAGGCACCCAACTTTGTCAGCACCATTTGCCAGGATCCCTGCACCTGCTGTCAAGGCTCAAATGTGAGCTATCTCCCTCATGTTTGGCCTAAAAACACCAGAAGTTTTTGTCCTTGTATCAAATCCAGACCTGATTAGAGATGGAATTTTCTAGAGGATCCATTGATTTTTGCCTCACTGACTGTATCCAGCAATTTGCAAGTCACACAGCCATCATTTATTTCTGGAGTTTGGCAGCAAGATAACAGTCTCTGTAGGAAGACTGATGTATTAACTATTGGCTTGGTGATGGATCACGTTAATAAGAGCTTAGATTCACCACAGCCAGATCCTGACCATCTGTCCCAGCTGTAGTATTTTAGCTCTAAGATGGCAAAGCATATGTGCAAGTTGCTAGAACCTTCTTTGTTTCAGTTGAAAGCTTTCTGAGATAAGAGATCTTGATTTCTTCTCCAGGATTAAAAATGAGGAAGGCTGCGTTTTTTTTCTGAAGGATCATCTTTCCCAGGGTTCTTTGCCAGTCCTACACAAAGACCATGAATTTAATAGTGTTAGGAAGATGCACGTGTTCTCCTACCTGATGGTCTACATCATCCATTTGAATAGAGATCAGCTTGCCTTAGGAGGAAAAGATAGATGTGTTGGGCTTGCAGTGTTCCATCTAGCTCTTTCCTTGTGGTTTTGTGACCTTGTTGAGCTTTTATAAAAACCTAGTCACACTGTTTGAGACATCTACCCGCGTGTTGTCGCTTCTTAAAAACAGAGCTCCCATTCTGAATGTGGAAAGCCGCTGCCTGGAAAAACGTGTTCTTGAAGAAGCAGCATCACTGCAGCTGAGTAGCTAAAAACCCAGCTGGCACTTCTGTTCCAGTCTGTGGGGACAAAAAGTAGAAGTGAGTAGGAGCTGTGATCCTGACCTATGGCTGAACAGCTTTCCTGTCCCCCATGAGGGTTTTGTAGCTCTGTCCTAGAGCTTCCCTGTAAGGCTGAAGGTTCAAGTGCTGTGCGTGGGAGATTGAGAGGCACTCCAAAGTTAGAAAATTTGCAAAAATGACAGGAAAAATGTGCTCTGTCTTCCTCTGAGGCTTGTGCAAGTGGTCTCTGCCAAATTACTGATCTGAGGATCTTGGGGGCTGACCAGCTCTGGTGATAGTAGCAACAAACATATCAGATCTCCTTTTCTGTATTAAGAGTGTTACTCCAAAAACACACAGCCTGTGCAAGTCAAAACCAGCTTAGTGTCGGAGGCTTGAAATGGTGCCTACTGCATGTGGGTGAAAGCAGCCAATGCTAAGGTACATCCCTGCTGTGTGCAGGGCTCTTGCAGGACAAGAGGACAACAAATAGACAAATCCTGCCTGCCCAGCAATGTGGAGAGGTCCAGACAAACTGCTTATTTCCCGGCACACAGGGCAGGAGAGAAGCATCTGGCACTTGCCTTAAAGCCCCACTCCAGGCAGCTCAGCACAAGGTTTTTCCCACAGTCTTCCAGTCCTGTCGACTGTACCGTCCTCCCGGCGTCCTGTGGAGAAACGCTGCAACCCTCTTTGCATGCAGATTGTTAATGCATTGTGCATGAGAGCCCTAATTAATACTCTGCTGCAGATAACGATTTTACATTATAGCTATTAACCTTGGCATATTTGAAACTAAATGCTGGCGCGTTGGGGAGGATTTTGCGTACGTTGCGTAGTGAAATAATGAGTTAAGGTTTTGCATACTTAATATATAGCTTTTCTTTATTAATTGTATGACTCATGTTAGGGAAAAGAGGCTTGCAGTAGCCTATTGGCTACTTCAGTGGTTAGAATGTTAGCCAGGGGTTTTGGAGCTTCAGATTGTTTTTGCTTTACCCCCGCTGCCTGCAGGTCATCTATTCATGTGTGTGCAATGGAGATAGGAGCGCTGCCATCACAGGGATGGAGTTGTAAGACCAGATTACATAGAGTGATGATGTTGAAAGCCTGGCCTTGGTAGGGTTTGTCCAAATAACATGACTGTGGGGAGGAGACTGTGCTCAGTTGGGAACAGCAAGACTTGGAGGCCAGGTGCCACTCGCTGATGGGTGTGAGTAGAGAAGTGCATCTGCTTCTGTGGGGGGAATGTCCAAGGGCTTTCCAGTCCCTTTCAGCTCATCCATCATCTCACATTTGGTCCCTGAGCAATTTTTAAATGCAGAGTATCCTGGAGTCCTCAGTTCTGGAAACCTGGCCCTCGCTTATCCAGCAGTTGCTGTGATGTGCAGTGGAAAAAGAATGCTTACAAGGCTGCTTTCTTGAGGAAGAGTTTTGTTTCTGATCCAACTGGCAATAACTCTAACTCTGTGTAAACTATTTTATGGATCTGTATAGTCAACAGATCAATTTTATTATACTTGGCCACTGCAGAAAAACTGTAAACTCCTGCTGTTAGTTGATGTCTGGGAAATATGTTTACAACTTTATTCCTTTCTTTTGGTGGCACCAATTTATTTATTTATTTATTTTATCTGATAAAAACTGTGCTGTGCTCTCTCCCATGCTATTCTATCGTGCAGAACTTTTCCACATGGCCAGTTCCAGCACAACATATTGCACTAATGAGAAAGCATTCACAATTCTAATTAATGACAGCTCTCTTGATTTTCCTGAGCTGGTAAAGTCTCAGTTCTCCTTTGTCTTTCCACCATTAGGTTTTACTGATTTTAAAGGTATTTTATGTAGTGTTCTTGCAAATATCCATTTCCAGTGAAGCCTCCAGAGTAACTAAGAAAACAAGATTTGCTTAAAAATGAGTTAACACCTTTTAAAATTATATGGGGTGAACTGGAAGGGATAGGAGCAGGTTGCTGTTATTTGCAACCATGGTGGCTGATACTCTGCAGTGATTCCCTTTGCTGTCTGTCTGAGCTTCACCCTGTGATGGAATTAGCGCTGGTAGCTTCCCAAAACATGTTCCTCCTGCTATTTAACTGTGCAAGTATTGGATTAGCGACAGTTTTGGATTATGCAGGGGGCTGGGCTGTGGCAATGAGCTACCCGGGACCTGAATGCTACTTGGCTGGGAGCAAGAGCTTCTCTATGGGACATCAAGCTGTTATCTTTTTGCAAGCTGGCACTGACTCTCTGGTAGGATATGTTTGAAGGGAATGCTGAATCAATTTACTTTAAAAGTCCTTTTAAAAATAAGCAAGTTTGGAAACATGTTTTTGTATGATCTAAGCTTCATGTCCCGTCTTTGACAAGGATCAGTGCCAGATGTTTCTAAACCAGATATGAAACTCCCACAGTAATAGATAAGGAATAATTTGTCCAAAACATAAGTCTCACCCCAAACTGGTATACAGAGCAGTGTCGAAGCAGATGTTTTACTGTGAGTACCTGGTGGACAGGGAATGCTCTGGAAACACTCATTATTTACTGGATTATGTTAAAACATACAGCTTCCTGACACACGTCAGCTCTTCCATCTTTCAAGGCATGCTGAACTGACATTTTCTTTCCCCAAAAAACCCAACTGCAGAGCCACAGGCTAGATGAGGTGGAAAGGGACCTCTCGAGTGAGCTTTGGACATGAGCTGCATTTGAGAGCCTTCAAATCGGCAGCGGAGGAAAAATGCAAATCTCCTTTACCTGAGTAGAAATCAGTGAGGAGCACTCCAGTGGGCCTTGGAGTTGCAAAGTCACTTTTTAGTGTGGATTTGCACCTCAGCTGTTGCTGTGACATGTAGGTAACTCTATTATTTCCTAGTTTCTTTTGGTTCCTATGCAATTTGCACATTCAGGGTCAAGCCTTTGCTAATGACAGCTCCTTGCATTTCAAGGTGGCCGAATCAGCAGGATGTATGGCACGTATCCACAGAGCTTTAAAAATATCTCTCTGCGTGACATATGCTGTTTGTCCCTGAACACTGGGTAGGTTAATTGTTAAAGAAACATTAATAACGTTAACTGATGGTATGGCTTCCCACTGCCTCTGCCCTGGCAATCTCACACTGGCAAATGGATTAATAATCCTATCGGAAATGAATGTCGTTGCTATGCAAGTAACTCCAAACTAGATAATTTAAGAATAGTTTGGATGATTACTAATTAGATCCACTGACACGGGGGAATTTGAATTATTCATGACTGGCTGAAAACAGCGGGTAATTCATTTGTGCACTTCTCTGCAACTAATGTGAAAGTTGTTTATTTCCCCCCCCCCTACACACACCCAGATGATCTGCTGAAGATGATCCCTCCTTTCAATGTTGATCATCACCACAGAGGAACACCATGACTGCAAAGTTAGGAGAAAAAGACTTGAAAAGTTAGCTAGAGAATGAGTTAGTGGACAAGCTGCACTTTGAAACATGAGCTTTATTCTTTATTCACTGATTTTCTGAGGTCTGTCTCATAGCTCCTTCTGGCCTAGTGCTGAGCTAAGAGCTGCAGCCAGCAACGATGCCTGAGCAAACCAATTTTAGGACTCCTCCTTTTCACCTCATTCCCTGAAAGGACTCTGATTAGTTTAAATAGGGGGAAAAAAAAGTGACGCTAGAAATGGAGGATAAATAACCTCACACATAAAATTAGCCAGCTCGCTCAATACCAGGCTCTGCAGACACTATTGCTTTTATTCATTTATGAGTTTTATTATCTTGATTTTTCATTAAAATACAATAAGTCAGTCTAACTCATAAAACAGATAAAGCTAAGCATAATAGTTCATTTACTATTGATCCATATATGTAACTCACATAAGAAGGCAGCTACTGCTGGCACACGTGAAGCCATACCCGATTAAAAAATACTCCACAGCCATAAATAGTTAAGGCAGGGAGCTGTGCTCAGTCTTTCCACCCTGGCTCACCAGTGCATTTCTTGCTCTCATATCTATCAGTTTCCAGCACAGGTCATGTTGGTGTCTTGGATGTGTCTGAGCCTTTGCCAAACGGGCAGCCGAGAAACAACTTGCCTAACACCACAGACTGGAGCAGTTACGGAACTTGGTCTTGTCAAACAGGAAAAAAAAAGAAGGAAAGCGAAGGGCTTGAAAGCTGTTTTTGAGGAGATTAGTATGCAAAAAGTAGAATACATAACATGTGCCATGTGACAGTGTACATATTAGAGGCGTGCATTTTGTTTCTGGTGAAATACCAGATTCAGGCATTTCTTCCATCTCAACAAGCCAGGGAGGACCTTTGTTCCTCCATTCACATGGTGTGTGTGCACCATGTTTATATCCATGGCTGGACAGAATGAGGAAAACACCATGGGCTCAACTGTGCCTGCACACAGTTCATAGACAGATGAATTTCTTAGCGTTTTCCTCTTGCAAAGAAAAAAATGCAGTAGAAATGAGAGATGCTTCAATAGCATGTAGTCCCAAAAGGAACAACGTTAGTGATGCAACAGAGTCATGTCTGAAAAGGTGCTGGTTTTACACCTGTTGCTGTGGTTGTAGCCAGCTTCCCACTCTTCCGCTGGCTCCATGGCCCTTTCAGTTTTGCCCATCTCATGCCACAGCTTAACCCTGGCAGCCAGCGGCTTGGATCACTGTGAGAGGTGATGGCACTGGCGGCAAAAGACAGCATGAAAACACAGGGAAAAATTCACAAGGAAAAAATTACTACATGGCTTGTGCTTAATGCACATTTCTGTTTCCTCCTCCTGGCAAGGGGGAAGGCTTAATTGGCTATTTCATGCTTCTGTCCCTTTCTCCTTGACCCCATACCTTGACTGCTGGCATCTCCCCCGCATCATTCCACAAATGACAGTAAAAACACCTGATGTGGCAAGTGGGTGCTTTATGAAGAGTGATATGGCATCAATCATAATTAACCCTCATGTCCCTGTAATGGGCTGGGGCAGGCCCCATCGCATCTGGTTTCCTGCTTGAAAATACTTTGGTTTACGTAGGTTTAGCAGAAAACAAGCAAAAGACTGATCTCTAGGCAATGGGAGCTGGAAAAAGATGAATTGTCTGTCACTCAGAGAGATGTCCTGGCTGCGGAAACCATCAAGTGCATTCTTAGGGTTTGATTAGTCCTGTTTTCTCCCCACCTCACGCTTGTGTGTTTGGTTTTCAAATCATTTAACAGCTCAGCATCTGCTCCCTCAGCCTTTTGGAGAACACTCTAGAGATGGGAAGCACCTGAGTCCTGCAACCACACGATTTTACAGCTATTCATAAAAGTGGGGTTGTTCTCTTTGTTTCTCAAATTAAATGCTACACACTGAGCATTTCTGACTTGGCATCCATATATATATCTTCATACATCTGTGAGGACAAATAAATAACTGCAAAATCAGTGCCAAGTGCATTGACACACCACACTAGCACAAGAGGTGCAGTGATTTTGTATCACTGGGCTGTAAAGAGCTGGAGATTTGGTGCTGTTTATTGGTCCTGGATGCAGAAAGTGGCTTCCTGAGGCACTGGGGAGCTGGGATTGGGACTGTTCTTCATGCCGCCTGGATAGTGCTGAGTGCTTTTGGTTTCCTTTGCTCCCTGTTTTCCAGCTACACAGCAGTTCCTGCTGGTAGCAGAGATGAGAAGCTGTGGTCATGGCGTGGTGCAGGCCACACCATCAAACATGACTCTTCTGGTTAACACCTCTGATGTTAACAGCTGGTGCCTGGTGTGTGCCACGTACGCCTGGACCTGTTGGTGCTGTATTTTCCTCCTTTTGTTCCTTGAGCATTAAGTCAGCCCCCCCACCTCCTAATTTTCAGCTGTAGTCTGTTGTTTAATGATTTTTTTAGCCAGCCTTGTCCCTTACAGAATCCCAGTGTTACTATGGTGATGTGAGGACCTGTCACAGCACTCACTGGTGCTGTAAGGTGTTTCCAAAAAATGTGCTACAGAACCCTGCTTAATAACTTGCAGAACTGCAAGGAAACCCTTTGTTTCTTCTTCCCTAGCTCTTGAGATGGACATGGAGACAAGCTGTGGCGGTGAGCAGACCATGCTTCTGGGTGTTACATGATATTCCATAAATGATTAGCGTGAAATTCATGGAATTGGTGATGAGTATTGCCCAGCAAAAGTTATACGTGTTGGACTCTGGACCTTATTTAAACATAACCAGACAGAGCACAGATAAGGGAATGCAGTGCACTTAGGGATTTAATTCATATTAAATTCAGAGCCTGAGCAACCTTTGAGAACAGCGTACAACTCCAAATCACTCAGGGACCTAAACAGTTTTGCTTGCTTTTAAATCAGAAGCGGGAGCTGTAGCCTTATTCTGTTCTCTGGATAGTAACCTTGCTGTGCATAACATATGCAGGTCTCAAAACCGGAATGGTATTTTCTAACCTTGCATCTCCCTCCAAACTATCGAGATAATTGTGTTCTTCTAATGTGCTGTACTGGCTCAATGCAGTCGGAATTGTTCAGGCATTTTATCAAAATTTCTGCCTGCTACAATTGTATGCTCTCTCTCTTCCTCCTTCCAAATTGCACTTTGGCTGTATTAAGAGTTAAACTGGTAGCTCTCTTGGATTTGCCATGATAATAAATCTAATAATGTTCTGCTAACAGAGCTAAATACCTCATTTGAGGAAAAATGAAGCAATGTTTTTCCCTGAGCTGTAAAATATGTTGAGTGATTTCATTTCCTTTGTACGGAACATTAGGGCTTGGCATAATCTTTGTTCGCTCCGAAAGACCATGAAAGTTGTCTCCTGTGTGAGAGCTCCAGTTGCCTTGCTGCCAGTTACCTGCTGCACACTTGGCGCTGCTTGGCCTGTTTCCAGCAATAGCATGTGTAGTTTTCCCTCTTACTAAGGAGAAAAGAAAACAGGTCTGTTCTGGCATTCAGTTGCAGGCTGTAAAATTGAAATTAGCATTCAAGACACAGCCATCTCTACCTACAAAGGCCACCTGCACCATTGATGCTTTGCTTTTCAGCTGTGTCCCCCAGTCTGCCAAATGGGAGACACGTTATCTGGCCAAGTTCTAAAATGAGGGATGAATGGAATTTGAGTAGAGACTATGAGGTGCCAAAAGATCAATTTTTAAAAATCTGAATGACTGTCCTTATGTCTCTCTCTGGGAGTCTTTACTTTTGATGTAGATAAGCTTTCAGCATGGCAGTGTGGAGAAAAGAGAGATTATTTGGGAAGATTCTCAGTTATTTCATGACTACCATGTCTGAAGTCTCATGAAAGGAAAGTTTGGGGTTTTTTTGTGAGCTGATGGGGAAGGATGCAAGCGGCATTTTGCATTCCTCAAATGTCTTTTTCACCCCTACGATTTAATTTGTCTTCTAAAAAAAAAAAAAAAAAAAAAAAAAAAGCAATTAGAAGTTTTTTAGGATTCATCTTCTAGGATTCATGGTGTAGAACACCCCAAATTGAACGTTGGTTCTCATTTGTGCTGCATACAACTCTGTTAGATTGAGCAAACAACTGACCGTGACCGTGAGTTTTTTATATTGTTTATATAAATCAACACATAAAAAAATAGTGAATATAATATTATATTTATCATAGAAATAAACACATCTGTATTATTTCATCCTTCCGTTCATGATTTGCAAAACTGTTATTCGTAGAACAAATTCTCTTTATCTCTTTGTTGGATGCTTTGCAATCTTAAATGGACATCTGTTTATGTATGGATGCCTCTTTATGTCTTCTAGTCCTTAGTTTGGTAGCTTACATCTGATTCCTGCAAAATCAGTTCCAGTTTCATGCGCTGGACTGCATTCTTTCACTTCTATTGCAAATTGTTATAAGCACAAATATATCCAGACCTCCATATCTGTGGGTACTCATGCATCTGTTAAAGTTCTCCTAAACTGCTATTTTCACTTCATCCTTCACACTTCAAATACAACTACATCTTTGAGTCAAACAACTTCTGTTCTTCCTGGTTATAATTTACTTTGTCGTTTCCTACACATCATGAACATTTTTTATTTCTCCAAGATGCATAGAACTTTTTGTATCTCTAAGTCTTTTATACTGGTTATATATGGATTGCTTAAATCTGGAGGACCTAAAATAACAATCTTTAAGCACTGCTAGGCTTTAGCACAGAATGCCTGTAACATGTCCACAAGGCAGATCAGCACTAAGGTGTGCCAAAGGAATTTAGAGCTTGTGGTTGTGGTTTTACTATGTGAGGCACTATGTGTTGCATGTTTCCTTAGAAAAGGTGTGGCTGAGTGGCAGGAAGGAAAGCTTCCAATTTGTGCTGATGATAGCAATTGATGATAATAATAAATTGATTCTAATTAGTGTGGATGCAATCATTTCCCACCTGTAATGAGAGAAGATGCCTAGTTACTTGGATAAACATACTAGAAGCCAAGTGGAAGACTTGGATAAACATACTAGAAGCCAAGTTGGTTTACATGTTCACGTCTTGCTGCCTGAAGCAAGGAGATCTGGAAGGTGCTGGCAGATGACTGAATATGTTACATTTTGCACTTATTATTTACCCAAAAGTCTATGGAAAAATGTATCTTGCTTTAAAATACAGAGTATTTGAAATTCATGATTCCCTTAGAAAGAAAAAATGATAACATATGCTTCTAAAAATTTTGAATAGTTTCCATAATCAGGAAAGAAATCCACTGCATTTTCCCTTGTCTCTTAGCATTGTTTACAACTCTGTGATACCGTTTTTATCACCTTACCATGATCAAACCATTTAATTCTGAATAATTCCATAGAAAGCACTGCAGCAAATATAAAAGCAAGGAGATATAAAATTTTTGTAAGAAAAAACACATACATCTCAAAAAGATTTTTTTTTTTAATTTTTCCAAGGCATAGGATAAGTAATGATGCTGTTGATAGTTTTTTTTCAGAAGATGGATCTCAATAATAACCTCCCCCCTATGTTTATTATTGCAATAGCTGTTATTATTTGCAAGAAATGCATGTATCGGTGCAATTATCACAGATTCTCGGGATGCCTTATTTTCAACATGAATTGCAGTAAGAGAAATATATAAGTTGCTCCAAAAGTAATACCTCGGATACAAAGAGCACAATAACACTATTTGATATATCCAATTCTCAGTTACACAACACAGTTTTTCAACACAGTCACACCGTTAGCTCTACATTTTTGCCAGCCTGCATGCTGCACTCACAATAATCTGCACCAGTGGAGATGATCCACTGTTTCACAGATGCTATCATGGCATCATTGCTAGGAAAATGCTGCTCACACAGTCCATCTTTCATCAGCTCAGACAGAAGTCAGAAGGTGCCGAATGCAGACTATATGGATGTGGATGTGATAGAACAGTTCAGCCAAGATTGTCAATGTGCTCCACAGTCTTCAAACTGGTATGGGGCCTGGCATTATCATGTTGCAAGAGAAAAGTTGCCTTCTTCTCTGTTATGACTCTGGAAGTTCGAGCCTTCAGCTTAGCATCATAATGTAGCGGTCAGAATTGATGATTTGTCCAAGTTCCAGGAAATCCAGAAAGATAACTCTTTTCCTATCCCAAAAAGCAGAGAACATCACTTTAACCACTGAGGGCTGCTTTGTGAACATATTCTTCAATGGAGAATTCACGTCACCACTCCATGGATTACTGTTTTGATTCCAGCCCATAATGGTCACACCCCATTTTGTCACTGATAATGATGTAATCCAGGAAACTGTCTCCTTCAGCCTCATGTTGGTTCTACAAGTGCTGATAAACTTATATAAGATGTGCTTTCTGTTCCTGCGTGAGCATTCGTGCCATTGTGCCACCTGGCACAAACTGCGATATTCCAACACTGCGATATTCCAAAGCACTAAAGTCACTATTCAGCTCTGTACAGTTTCCTGGTTGTAATCTGCTGGTTGTTGTGGATGAGCTGATGAAGGCGCTCTTCATTTCATGGTGACAGCTGTGCATGGCCATCTGGAGCATGACTTCTCTTTTAGATTGCTGTCATCATCTGAAATGCACCACCCACTGCCTCACTGTGCTCACATCCACTGGTTGGTCTCCATCAACGTTCAGCAAGCATCAGTGAATGTCAGTGGGTGCCACTGTTTCTGTTTCCACACGGAGGAAGTCAATGCCACCCCTTTGCTCCATGCACACTTCCATGTCAGACTGCCCCTCTGTTGCCATCTGTCGCACAGCAACAACATGTAACAGAATACTGATGGGAAGGTTCAACCGCTACTGCCATACCACCAACATCCGCCTAGCATTGTGAGCCAGCACATTAGAACAGGAGGCATTACTTTTGGAGCAGCCCTTGCATATATTGAAATTTAAGAATTTGCACAAAGCTTATCTCCGTAAGGGCTCTCCAACTTCCTACTTCTTATGCTGGTCCTCTTTAGAGAGCAGGTTCTCTACTGTCCCCCGTGGGACACTATATTTTTTCTTCCCCTGCTACCTGATTGCCTTGCAGTGCCATCTGTGGCATCTCAGCACTGACTATGTCCCGAATGCAGTTTGTTCCAGTGCAGAAGACAGTGCCAAACTTCAGCTCCCTGCTTTTCTCTATGATACTTTTGAAGTGCCCTGGCCTACCAGGCAATGTGGCAATGGATACAAGAGGGACAAATCTGTTCTGAGGTATTCCTGCAGCTCCCTGTTTCACTTCGTATTTGTCATCCTGATGGGAGCCTGTTTCACAGAGATGGAAAAACACTAATCTACACAACATTTAGGGGTCTCTGATTCCCATTTGAAGTCACTTGGGAGTTAGCTCAGTTCAAGGCCAAAGCAATTTTCCCCCAAAATGTATGGCAAACCAGGGAGCTGTTAATTTCTTTACACCTTTTAAAGGGGACTCTGACCTTGCATGAATATCACCTCTTGCTCCTCAGCTGCAGGTTTAAAGAACAGGGGTTTGCAGGTTGGAAGAGCTGGGATGTTGCTCGTATACGGACTGAGAGTTCTGCTGAAGGGAATAGGCTCCAACTGACAGTGAATTTTCACACTGTGCAAAAAAAAAAAAAACATCTCAGATTATCTCCCTCAAAATGTGGAGATGAGGAAGCACAGAAAAACTCAAAAATCACCAAACCCAATTTTTTTTTTCCTGGAAAAAAAATATTTTCCCCTATTTCTTAACTCTCAGGTGTCATTCATTTAACATTTTAAGTATTACTTTGCTGTAATAAGCACTGGCAATTTAAAAGCAAACTGCCTCTGCTGAGTATCAGTATTTTTATATAACTGCATGAACAAAGAGTTCAAGGCTTGTCTTGTGGTATTGTATGCTCCTGTTTCCCTTGTATGCCCTCCAAGGTCTGCAAAGCTCTGCTGTACTGAATGTGTCTAAGTCCTGCAGTGATGTTAGCAGCATTCATCAGAAACCCCAGTGCTGATATACATTGCCATTTATGTTCTTTCTGGGTAGATCACTAAACTTCAGGCCCATTGATTTTGGCTGGAAGGGTACAGCGCTCCACCTACGTTCCCATATTAAACCATCTTGGCTCCATCCCACTGCTGTACGTCGCTACAATGTCTTTTCTTGTCTTAGGGCTTTTGCTTCTGTTGACAAGCTGTAATTTAGGTTGACATGCCATAATTCTGTTGTGAGTCCTTTGGTGATGAAGTTATTTTTAAAAGTAGTAAGAATCCTTACAAAATATTACAAAAAAGGGCTTTACAGAAGCTTTGTTACCATGTTCTCAAAATCTTGCCCATTCTGCTCAGTTTGTTTGGACTTCAGCTTCTTGATCACGCGATGAACTTGAAAGGTACTGAGTCTCCTTCATTATGATGTTCTTTTACTGCAGACCTCAGATGCTCAGAAGCAGACTGAAAAATGATAGATTTGTCAAAACAACCTTTGTTTGTTTTTCAAAATAATGGTTATCTTTGGACCTGCTTTTAGTTGTTGCTGTTATTGTTGTGCTTCTATTTGAATTTGATATTTTGTTCCAGAATCCTAAGAACCTAAAAAAAAAAAAAAAAGAAAAAAAAGAAAAAAAAGAAGAAAAAAAAAAAAGCTGAAAAGCTGAGATTCTGATGTCTGTTTTCAGGGCCGTAAAAAAGAACCCATAACGTTTACTTCTGGGAAAATTAAAGGTTGACAGCACGTCCTTTCCACTGATGTTTCCATGACTCATATTCCTCTTTTACCAACGCTCTTCTTTAATACAGTCTGTGGATGATACATTGCTTTAAATTATTTATACCACACTTCATTCCCCAACACTTGTTAGTTCACTTTGAGGTAGAGCCCAGTGAAAGGTCTGGTAAGCCTTTGTGAAAAATCAATAGCTCTGTGATCCAAACTGTAATAATTAAACAAGGGTAATTAAATGATCAAGCAGCTGCTAACAGTCCATCTTGACAAAGTGCCCTTTTGTCTTGTGGAGGTGAGGTCGTTAACGCGTGCAGTGATTAAAAGTTGTAGCAAGGTGGCTTTTCCTGGAAAGTGCCCTTTGTGGCTGCCGGTGGCTGCGGCCATCTCTGCACAATACGTGGCCTTGCTTAATCTGGATTTGGGCCATTTGGCTTGTGTGTGCTCTCCTTTGCTGAGCTGATGCAAATTTGTCTGGTTTAAATTAAAATTATTTCTATGTATCTGCTGTGGCATATAACTACTTACCATATGAAGACCCTGTGGTGTGCAGGGCTGTGCCCCTTTCCTACAGGCTGCTTTTCTCCATGCGACACCACCGTCACATCCTTCCCACCCGTGGCTGTGGCACAGGACGCACTGCTGACCAAATAACACACACGGACAGGCAGTGGGCAAGTGTGGGGGCCACATTACCAGGAGGAATGGTAGTGGTACCGAGAAGTGTATTTCTGGGCTGTTGTGCAGCATCCAACCCTCACCAGGGGCTTGTTGCTGGCTTCAGCTGCTCTCTCTAATTGGGATCACACTGATGGATTGCTAAAATGATGCTCCCAATAGGCCAGAAGGAGTTTTCCTAAGAAAAGCTGGAATCACATCTATCAGCATGGTAGTCAGGCTGATGCAAAATAAAAGGTATGTTTGTCAGTTTGTGTCACGCTTCCTTCCTCACCTCCTGCTGGGGAGCAGGGCTGATATGATTAGAAGCAGCTCAGGCATGCCCTTTGGATTGCCCGCAGCACTATTTGCAGCTTTTTGGTTTCCATTTTTAAAGCTGGGCTTGGTTCCTTCCAGTTCTCCCCTACCGTCACTCTTCTGAAGACTGCTCAGCCTGCCGAATGCATACGGCTCATGGAGAAATGCTTAAAATAACCCCTGATTTCTGGCTTAGGCCACCAATTGTGGAGTGAAAATGCTTAGTGAGAAGCACCTTGGATGTTTAAGCTGCAGATAGCAGTGTTTGCAAATAATTCTTTAAAAAAATAGAGATTCATCTGGAAAGTCAAAATTGAAGGTTTCTGTGGGGTTGGGAGCCTGGATCTCGATGAATAGTTGTGATTGCACCGATGGCCAGGAGAGGTGCAAGTCAGAAAGACAAGCACCACAGTGATGTTTGCAAATGTGCTGCAGTGCCTTGGGCCTGCACATGCTGAATGATAAGGTCATTTTCAATTACCTCCCTTGCCTAATTTGGGAAACACAAGCTCTTAGCTCAAGATTTTTTTTTTTTTTTTTTTTTTTTTTCTGATAGTGAGCACTGCACATATTCTGTTACAAAGCCTTGGCTGGGAAAAACATTTCAGATCCAATTTAGTGTGTGTAATCAACAGTCATTCTGGATTGTGCCACAAGCACTTTGCCAGGTGGGAACCCTTTGCGGTACCCCCTTGTTTTACTACCAGTGCTGCATCCAAACTTACTCCGCGTTAGTTCAAATGCCTTTCTTAAGGCTTTGTGCAGACTGCTCTGAAAATCTCTGCAGCGTCTGGACCACCATTAACTTTCTTTAGTAGAGTCTGTGGCAAAGAGGGAGAATTTGGTTGCCCTATTTCCCTTCACAAGTGCACTACTTTTGCTGGCAAAGTCCCTGGCTGTGCAGCATGCCAACATTCTTTGGCCCACGATAAACTGCTGCGAGCTCACGGTGCAGTGGGCATCTAGTTTAATGCTATTGGGATTATGATAAATGTTGTGTGATACTAAATTAGGTCTGCCAAGGATTGATACGACTTTTATCCCGTTTTTTAAATACATATAAAAGTGTCTTTGCCGTAGAGCTGCTTTCTTTGACAGATTTATGGGTGCATTTGGGAATAATGGTGCCATATGATGATTATAAAACTATATAAAGCATTCTTTATTGTTCATTACCATTTCTCTATATTAACTCACGATTATCTCCTGATGCATTGCAGTTGCAAAATCCCAGCCATACCATATGAGAGCCTGAACAATCTGATCTCATTTGAACACCAGGCAGTTTGGGGAGCAATAGGCTGTCACTAGTTTTCATGCAGAGACAATGGCCTATCTTCTTCCAGCAGCTTCCTCACATGCTAGAAATGAGTGGTAGGAGGTTTTCCTATTGTGGGTTACTTGTATGCAATCCATGTTGCAGATATGCTGATGTACCCTCAGACCATTCAGCAGGGCAGTGGGTACCCTGCTCTGCCCAAAGTCCCTTAGGGACCTGAGCATAAGCCAAAAAAATACCCATCCTGCAAATAGGCTGCATTGGTGGCTTTTGTAAACCTAGCATGCTTCAACAACAAACACGGCTGCCAAGTCTTCAATGCTTCTTAGCACGTTGCATTTTGATATAAACACAGATCTGTCAGAATTGCATTAGATGGCGCTGAGCTTTTTTGGATACCTAGCCTCAGCGGTGAGAATTAAACCGATATAAAATCCAGCATCTTCATTTTTTTTACACGAGACAAATCCTGGAGATGCACAAATAGGTTTAGTTGCCTTCAGGAGTCTTGGGATACGGTATAAAGCTACTAGTAGCCTAGCTGCTCTTCTTCCTGTTGGTTAGCACACATGTGGGAAACTCACTGAACAATCCAACTCTCATCAGTTAAATATGATGGTTTACTGGGATTACTCTTTTGCTGCTCCTGCCTTTTGTTTGCCTATCAGACATCTGGCTCTGAAAGCAGTATCAATTTGATTTTTTAGCTGCTTATTTCTCTTTGAGTGACATGACCCCCATCTCAAATGCCTTTCCTCAAAGTGCACGTTTGAGTCTGTAGCCCTGTATGCAATGGCAGTACGATTGCATTGTGCGTGGCTAGTCGATGATAACATTTTATTGAATTGGTGCATAGATTAAATCCCTCAGCCATGACAATTAAATAGGAAAAAAATGTGTATGCCATTTATAGGGATAATATTTAATCAGAAATAGACGAGAACATGAGTCACCAGCTCAGAAACAAACCCAGTCTTGATATAAATTCAATTGAACTTGTTCCAGCTGTTTGCAGCAAAAAAGTAGCATTTTTCACAGATGCGACAACAGCAAATGAGCCTAGTTTAATTTGTCCAAAAGTTGAACCCTCAGGGCATTTTAAGGACCCTATGTCACCATTTATTGAAGGCTGCTGGGGAAAATGAATTGGCAGCAAAGGCCTGTTACTGACTGGGGAGGTGCTGAGCAATGTAGGGCTGGTAAATAGGCACACAGCAGTCACATCTTGCTGAGACTTGGGCTCACAGGTGTGCCTGAAGGACAGCAATAGCTGCCACACACTGGTCCTGCAGTCTTGGCCACAGCCCTGCTCCCCACCATGTGGAGCTGGAACCGCTGCAGGGGTCTGATTCTTCAGGTGGAGGCAAAGCTGGAGCTCATTGCAACAAATCCATTTTCATACAGCACGCTCCCATTAGGGACAGCAGAGAGAGCACTGGGCACTCAGCTGCATTTTTGACAGTCAATTAGTATTAATCAAAGCCAAGATAAATTATTAAGAATGGCCAGGACTGAATATCGGAAGGATGTCTGCTGGGACACCAGGAGTCTGGAGATGTTCCAGTTGTTTTGAAGTTAGCCATAACCTCTTTGGCAGAGAAAACAAGCTGGATGTTTCATGCTGACAGGTTTAGTTGCACAGTATGACACTCCAGCCTAGCTGGAGACAAAAGCAGGAGGAAGTTTCTCATTGAATCTTTGCTTCTCTCTTCAAGAGTTGCAAATGAGCAAGTGCTGGGACCCAATTAGCAGCATCCTTCAGCCCCCAAGATTTTCCCAAAAAATCAAGGTACATAAATTAATTACTTTTAGATCTGTTCTCTGTGCTCTGCTGCTTCCAAACTTTTGTGATTAAAGTGCCTTGTGGTCCCAAGAACAAAAGTCTAAGTAGGAGGCAATCCTTGTGGTAGCGACCGTAGGACTTTTCCAGAATTAGTATTACGTTAACTTGACAGGGTCATTTGCCCTCATAATCCCATGTTAAGTGAGGTTAATTATCCCATCCTTTCATTCTTTACTAACCTATTTCCTCTCACCTGCCCAAACTGATTTTGGCTGACAGGCCTGTACGTGCTATTGCATTTCACCATTTTAAGACTTGGGTACTATATTCATCTTATTCTGGCCCTGTGAGACCTGGCTATATTCCAGGCAGTGCTGAAAAATCAATGCTGATTTTGCTGAGTGCCCCTTGGCCACCTCTTTTTAAAATTCTTGTCTATAAAGTAAGTAGGCGACTGTTCTTAATATGTCTGACTTGAGTAGATGAACTGGTTCATCCTGGCTGGGAAAGAGAAACATTAGTTTCACCTGCCTAGACATTTACCTCAATGAATGGCTCAAGGAAGTTCCAGTGTGGATCAGCTAATGACACCAAAATCAACCACCCTGTTAGAAATACAGGAAAATGAATTTACGTACTCAAGGAGACCTTGTGCATTCATGTATGCCTCAGTAAAGAAGATACTTACACATTTACTTAGAGGAAATACTCAATCACTGTGTTATACAAGCTAAAGCATGAATGACAATGAACAAACAAGTGATGTGTGTGAGTGTATTGAATACAGCAGCACTGTTCCTGGGGCAGCGACAAAAAAGTGCTATTATTTACCAAGCCTTTCAGTCTTCTACTTGGCTGAGATGCCTTTTCAAAAAGTGCAAGAGGAAAAAATCTAGGGCAATCTAAATTTTTGCATCAAAAATGGGGGGTTGGGGAAGAAAAAAACCTAAGCATTCTTTTAGGAGAGGAAAAAAGAAAAATAATCATCTAGCACGTGGAGAAGGATCTCAGCTGATTCTCTCTCTGAGGGTAAATCTGCACCCCAAGATGGGAACGCAGCCTGGGTGAATGTGCCTGAGATCCTTCTGCAGGTGTAGTTCAGGTACTGATGGTAACAGTGCTGCTGCAGCATAGGGTGAAGTGCTAAATAATCTGTTAGATAACAGTATTTAAGATCATGGGATTTCTTAGCCTTACTGCCAGTGTTATATTTTGAAAGAGTAAAATCTGAATGTGTGATTTATTTGTAATGTTTAGCATGTGCATCAAAATAGAAGTAGTCCTTTTTCAGCTTGGACTATTTGCATGCCAGCGAGACTTGCGTCCTGACCTTGAAACCCAGGGAAAATGGGTTTCTATTGTCATCAATCATTCTTCTGCAAATGAACAGGCCCTCCTGAGTGCTAGGACAACAGCAGAAGGGGCAATATTCTCCAGGCTATAAGAGTACTGACCTGACTTGGCAAGCTAGCATGTCTATTGGATGGGGACAAAATAAAGGACAGATCAGCAGCTGAATGATGCCTCCAATAAGCAAAATAAACCACATACATACTTTGATAGTGCTGGCTCTGGTGAAGATGGAATTACAAAGTAACTTGGTAACCTGATGTGCAGCAACGAGCTGCCAGTGCTTCTTGCGAGGACGTGCAGAGCACTAAGTAGGGAGCTCTCTCTTTCCCTCAGCCTCATAGGTTGCAGCTTATGGTAAGTTTTTCAGTGATGACATCTGCTTGGCATCATGTTGCCTTCTCTGCATTCCTACCGTTGGAGTCCCTTGGCCCATGACATGCTCAAAGTGGCAACAGTCTCGAAGGTGACACACAGGGGAAAGCAAGTTGTGTGCTTTTTATTTTGGCCAAGAAGGCCATGAGGGCGTGCCTTTTCTTAATGACTTTTCTTGATGGCTGGCATGTTTTGTTGTTAACCCAAAACTCGGTGAAGTCTCATCTAAAGGTAACGCTGGAAAATTGCCAAATCAGATCCTTTCTACGTAAGAACTTTCATTACAGGCTCACTCATAGCCCAGCTACGGCTTTTCTGCAGCTACTTGAACTATTACAGGTGTAGCTGTAGTGAAAAAGCACCTCTGATATCAAGCCTTGTTTGAGGGTGAACAATTCATTATTTTCTTCCATAATGGTAGTAGCAGATTTCAGGGAGTGGAGCTGCTTTCTCTAGAAAAAAGGAAAAAAAGCGACACAGAGCAAAGTAGCAGACAGAACAACGTAGCTTCCCGACTGAGGGCAGATAGGTCACTGTTAAGACGTCAAGGGAACTTGGGAGATTTATGATCAAGCCTTTCTACAAGCAACTCTGCATGTGTCCATGAACAGGTCCTTTAACCTTCCTGTGCTTCAGTGACCTGTTTGTAAACTGTGGATGTGTTTGCTTAATTTGGGCTTGCCAGTGGATTTCTTTGATGCGACCTCAGTAGGCATTGCTCACACCCTCAGGCTGTGGATTCTTCAGGAAGTATTAGAGATAAATATCCTTGACTTGCATGCATCCTATTAGAGTTTGTACAGCACCTTGGAAAACGCAGTCCCAGTGCTACCGTGTGGGCTCTTTAAGTGCTACTGTAGCACACATCTCAGTGAGTAAAACTGAGAATTAAATAAAAGGTGATTCACCATTCCTTTTATCCTCTACCTCTTTTTTTACTAGTGCTCGAAAGCTGAAGTGTGAATTGGTAGCATGTGCGTCTGCATGCATGTGTGCATGCATATGGAGCATCATGGTGAATAAGCTGGGAGCTGTTAGATTTCTCATGTTAGCTGGACAGCCATTACAAGCCACAGAAATGTTTGTGTTGGGAAGTACCCAGGCATTCCCTAAGAGGCTGTGCTAAATTCCCGAGCAGGGGGATAAAAATGTATACTTGCCTGAAAAGTCCATGCATGCTTATGAAATGAACTGTTAGAATAGTCTTTTATCCCTATGTGGAAGATAAAAGCTCTGTTCTTCTTGTTGGAGGCCTGGCTGAAAATGAGGTAAGAGCTTTTCTTTTTTTCTCTTTTTCTGCCTCTGTCTGTGCGTGTGAGAGTTGCTATGGTGAACAAAGAGTAGGAAGAACTCTGATTTTTCCCCGCAAAATTGTAATCTCTTTCCTCCTGATAATGCCTGTTTTCTGAGATTTATATATGTATGTATATATATTTAACTGAAATACGTCTGTGCATGCTGACACTCACATGCAAGGCTGCTTTGGGAAGAACGATTTGTAACATTAAGTGACAGTCTTCTAAAGCCATGAAGTTATCTTTTTGTGAATGGCTCAGCCGGTGACATGGCTATGTTTCCAATTTAAGCAAAGCAATCACAGGAGGAATGAATGAATCAAAAGAAGACTTCTGGCTTGTTAGCATTTTAATAACAAAACAGAGGCTTATTGTCCCCTTCACCCAGCAAGATTCATATGGAGATGCAGCAGAAATGTGTCTGAGGAGCAGGAGCTGTCCTATTAAATATCTTCATCCACTGCAGACATAAAAAAAAAAGAGATGCCTCTTCTGTTTAAGATTGCTCATTTTTTGGCTCGTTGTTAAAACATATACAATGAGAACAGTATGATCTCAGTACAGGATATGTCAGTAAGGACAAAAGCAGGTTTCAGCCTCATGTAAATACTGTCATAACCAAATTTCAAAATTTCCTTTTGAACTGACTTTTCAGTTGATTCTGTATCTTTTCAAACAGTACCATTGGACTAGATAAAGTTAGAATTATCTTTGTTTTCTTAGAATAAATTGCCACCAGATATACCACATAAATTTGGTTACCGTTGGAAATATCCAAATAATTTTGTCAGGACGGGATCTCTGATAAAAGCAGATTTTATTCGCGATTGCAATGGCGGG
>JAOWBP010002392.1:27745661-27777170 GCA_028571105.1 Tragopan temminckii | reverse complement strand
CTGCATGTGGCAGGGGGGTTGGAGATTCATGATACTTGAGGTCCCTTCCAACCCTGGCCATTCTGTGATTCTGTGATTTTGTGGCATGGGATTTTGACACCTTTCCTCATATCTCTCTCAGATTTCTCTTCTCCAAGCTGAAGAAATCTAGGGTTTTAGTTCCTCCAGCTAAAATCCTGTTCCAGTCACACTCCATCCTATTCATTCCCCTATCTTCCCTACCTTGCATCCCTCCGCTGCTTGTACCTGCCCCTCCTTAGTAGTAGCTGAGCACTCCATGTGTCATTTTTACTCTCACTATTGCAATTGCTCCACCTGAACCCTACCCAAACTTGAGCCCTAATGCTGCAGTCACACCCAGGGAGGAGGGATGGAGCAACTCCAAGGGGAGATGAATGCATATAGAAACTGCACAGGGGCCTCTGTCCAGCATATGCAGGTGCAAACCACAGTGCCTCTTTCCTGTAAAAAGTAAGTTTTCATGGAGCATGTCTTAATATTACATTACTAAGAAAAAAAAATGTTTTTGATACTTTCAGAGTGTGATTTGCAGTTACCATGTATTGCGAAGTACACTCAGAAGGTAGAAGAGCAAAACTCAGATGAAAGAAATTGTTTATGATCAAAACATTGCCCTGCAACAAAATTATCTGTTTTGCAGAAGGTGCCCATAACTAATTAGCTATTTGTTATTTTCAGGAAAAAATGCAATCTATAATGGCAAGGTCTGGCATAACATCTGTCTCCTTAGATAGGTTTTGAAAACCATAATTCAGGTGGGAATTACAGGTTTTATCTGCCTTTGTTGGGGATAAATGTATTTTGCCACTCCTCTCAGCCTTGAGTGCTAATTACACTGTCATAAAATGCCCTGGATTGATGAGGTTTAAAAACACCTACACCCATTTTGGGCCCATCCTCGGCTCTGCAGTAGCTGTTTCTGTTTGTTTCACCGTGTAGGTGGAGGCACCAACCAGGAGTAACTTAACTACAAATGGGCCTCTGGGTAATATTTGGCATAAGCTAAGTGAGACAGAAACAGGTGTTTACAGTTCAGGGGCATGTTTTGTTAGGTGACTGAACTGGTCTCATAATCATTTGCCCTACAGAAAGATCACCTCTTTTCCTTTGACCACTCCAACTCCTGTCTATACAATTCCCTACTCATCCTAGCATTTATTGCAGGCCCTTCTGACCCAGTGGTTGGTTCACCTCACTGACACACCATGAAAACAGCTGTATTTTCCAGTGTTGTTTTTTTATGTGCAAAGATTAAACAGCATTGATTTGAGGAAAGTCTAGCAAGTGCCCACCCTGAACACAGAGGGTGGAGCAAGTGTGGGTGAGTGCATGGCACAGGAAAGACAGATGGACATGACGGGGATCTAGTGGTGGTGGTGAATTATTGAGGTGGCTCGAGTGCATGATTGACTCCACCTTGCCCCCCGAGAAGGCAGTTTGTGCATTAACAGGAGCCTGTGGCAAAGCCCCCAGTAACAGTGAACTTTCAGAAAAAAATAATGAATTCATAGCTTATTGAGCAGATAACCAATTTTAAACCTGAGAGGGATCTGGTTAACTCTTAACAGGGCTAATTAATGTATCTCAGACTCAGTTTTCTTTAAATAATGAGACATGCTGGTATCCAGATACATCTGAATTCATATGAAAATGGAGTGCTTCTTAGTACATTTAAAAATCCCAACCTTAGAGCTCTTTTGGCTGAGGGTAGATAGCATTTTCAAGGTCAGAGAGAAAAGGCAAGAGGTAAACCTTCCCCAGTGCAGCTCTGAGCAGGGCATCTCACCTCTCTGTCAGAGATGAAGGGAGGTGACACAGAGGTTACCACACAAGTTGCTACTATTTACAGATTCTGACTGTAAGGATCGTCAGTGCTTGGAGCATAATGTTTTCTACATAGAATCACTGAGCAGTTATTTTCCTTCATTAGGTGTTTTCACCTTGCACTGGATTAGCCAGGAATTGAACAGTTTGCTCCCTCACACCAATCCTCTTCTTGGGATCTGCAGACTTTCATTTTCTTTTTTTTCTCCTAGGGGCTTTACTGTTTTAAAATATGCCTATATTTGATCAGTCGACATAGAAGGGAGAAGAGGAAATGCCTGCTGAGACCAAGGTGTTTCATCCTACTTGGAGGAATATAAGGCACAATAAAATGTAAAGTTTAAGAGTCACACAGGTGAAACCTTGGCCCCAGAGCTCACTCAGCTGGCAAAAGATAGGCCCTTTGCTCTCCTTCACTCATGCTCCACTCTCAGCTTATATCTAGAAAAGCAAAATAAATAGGACATTTTGGAACAAATGCTTCAAAGCTATTTTACCTTTGAAATGTACCACTGAACATACATATTTTAAATAAAAACAACAAAGCACAAAATGCCCTATTTGCCAAGTCATCGAGGGAAGAATGTAGTGAAGGACTCAAATTTTGTTCCCATGCCTGACCAACCTCTGGAGAAGAACCGTCTCCTATTATTGAACCTGATGCTCCCCTGACAGTTCCATGCTGTTCTCTTGGGTCCTGTAATTGTCAGAGTCAAGCTCAGCTCTGCCCCTCTTCTCCCTGTGAGGAGCTGTAGGCTGCCATGAGGTCTTCCCTCAGTTTCCTCTTCTCTGGGCTGAACAAACAGAGGGACCTCAGATGCTCCTTGTACATCTTGCCCTCTAGATCCTTCATTGTAGCCCTCCTTTGGATGTTCTCTGCTAGTTTTATGTGCTTTTTATATTTTAATGTCCAAAATCACATACATTGCTCAAGGTGAGGCTGCAGCAGCACAGAAAGGAGTGGGACACCCCTCCCCTCGCCCTGTGGCAGTGCTGGGGTACAGTTGGCCCTTTTGGCTCCAGAGCACAGTGCTGATTCAGCCAGAACCCTCAGATCCCTTTCCACGTGGCTGCTCTCTAGTCTCTCATGCTCTAGACATTACCTATAGCCAGTGTTACCCAGTCTTGGCTCTGGGGCTGAGCCAGGATTCTAGCTCCTCTTACTTGTTCTTCTTGATGCATTGGTGTGGAAGCGTTTCAAATGTACTTTGTTGTACCCAGCACCTTGTAGAGCAGACAGAAGGGTCTCACTAGCAAACAGCCCCCTGAAGTTTGGTGTGCTGTCCCATTGCCTATCGCTGGCGAACTTAGTTTTATCCCTTTCCCACTTCAAATGTAGTTTAAAGCTCTATCAACCAGCTCTGCTAGCTTCAGTGCAAAACGCCTTTTCCTCCTCTGAGAAAGGTGCATCTCATCAGGTGCCAGCAGGCCAGGTGTTGTGTAGATGTCTTTGTGAGTGGTACTTTGTACATTCTTGATACTCTACTACCTAATCAGAGTCATGGTTTCTTCAGTGTCCCACTGTGATATCTCATATAAACAGCTAAATTAGAGAAGCTGTCAAAACTACTTGCAGCTTTGGCTGGCCACTGGAGCCTCTGTATAAATGGGAGGAAAATAATTAGCAAATAAACAAATGATTCTTCAGTTAGTAGGAAAAACTCCTGCCTTTCATATTCAGTGTTCAATGTGTTGATTATAATGAGGCTGCTTACTGAACATGCTCAGAGCAAGAAGGGGGGCAGAATGGAGCTGGAAGTTTTGTGTTTTCAGTAAATCATTTCTTTAAAACAGCAGTCTCCTTACCAGCTAAAGACCTTCTCATCTTAAGTGCATCTGGCATTGTCAACAAATTCTGCGTCTTTTCACTTGATTGATCATGGACTTTAAAGAAGTGGTTACTTCCCTGATAAATGAGATATCATATGCATTCATCTATTACAGAACTTCTGTGGATAATTAATCACTGCCATCAGCTCATTACAGCTCTTAAGGGTACGTGTGAATATTCTCTGAGTTAACGGAACAAAAACTCCAGGTGAAGGTTAATTGTACTTTTAAGATCAAAGTGACATTGCAGAAGAGGTCAGCCACTGGCTTTTAGATTTGGTACCTGTATCACAGGGTTTCTTGTGAGGTCCTTGCCTATATTGACAGGCCAAGGTTGCGACCAAGTGGCACAGGGAACAGCTATGCTGAAATCAGAGGAACTATCCCCACCAGAGATGCAAATGTCTGTGGGTACAACCAGCTGAAAAAATGCCCCAGTTTGTCCGTGCGGAGCATAGCCCAAGGCTCAGAGCAGATCACACAATGTGTCAAACATACTGGAACCCACAGGTGAAGTGCCACTGGCCCTCAGCAGTCAACAATACAAATCATCATCCTATGCCTCCCTTCATCCCTCCTAGCAGCAGATGACAGCAGACCTGGTTGATCATGATAATAAATGCTCGCTTTTAGGAGAGGCTGGCATTGTTCTACTAGATGCCAGCCAGAGCCCATGTGTTTGCTTGTTTCCTTCCAAAGGGTTGTCGTTTAAAGTGTAAGATCAGCTTTGGCTTACAGAGCTGTTGGTGAAGATTATCAAGAAATTTTCTCTCTCTGCCAGCAGTAGACACATCAGATAGGCTAAAACCTCTCACCTGTGTGTGTAGGTCTCTGGGAAGTCACGGACCTCCCACCTTGCTAACTGATGCCGTTCATCTTGATGTATTACCTCCTACTGAATCTCTCTCTTTCAAAGCCTTTGGGGAAAAAAAAAAAAAAAAAAGCAGATAAGTGGTGAAAGATCTGTTTTCTTTTCTCACACAGTTCACTCATTGGTTTGTACAAATACCTGCAGGGTGTCTTGAGTCGTGTTAGGCTTCTGTTCCCCCAGAAGAAAAGGCTTGGAGGGACCAATAGAAACAACCAAACATGTTTACAAAGAGAATTTTTCATAATCAACTTTAAGAGACTTTGCTTGCAGGGTCTGTTTGAGATGTGGTAGTAATAAATGCAAGAGAAAAAGAAGCAACAACATAAAACATTCAGGATAGCCTTCCAAGAGGATTGTTTTCAAAAAAGAAGCACTCTTGGTTTTGCTGATTCTCTGGATTTCTGAGCAGGATTAGCACAGTATGTGTGGTAGCAGGGCTCTCTGGAGGCTAACAGTTCTGGTGTTGATGTATATTTTTAGAATCATATTCCCAAGCTGTAACAAAGATCAAAGCCATCTTATTTTGAAGACAGTGTGTTCAAGTTTTTGGTTTCAGATTGTCTCAGCAGAAGGAACAAAAATGTTCTAGACTGGAGGAAAACACCACTGCTCCCCCAGTCTTTTCAGCAAAGACTGTTGAAATTCATGGTTTTAGGCGTAGGCAAAGTAAATGACTGAAGAGCAGGATATTTAGGATAACTTGCCGTTATCCTGTCAATAGTGATAACTCTTACACCAGTGAAACAAGGAAGAGCTCTGCAAGAACTTCTTCTTGTAGCTGCTTCTCGGGAGAGCCCAGTACAGGCAGTTTATGTCTTGATCAAGTGAAGGATCTCATACTTAATTTGAAGCTAATGAATAATCACATCTTCAAACAAGAAGCCTATCCTGCAAGATAGACTTAAAGCACCGAATACTCTTTCTCTGAACTTGCTAAAAAATTCAGACCCGTGCATTTTCATAGGGAGCCCATTCACAGAACAGAAAGGGCACCTGGAAATCTTGAGAGAAAAAGGAAGATTTTGGCATCCCTGCAGACAAAGCCAGCGGAGCAAAGCTCAGCGCTGCAAGAAAGAAGAAACAATGCAGGCAGCTCTGTTGGCCAATGGTATACTGAAAGCCCTGTAGGCTTGGATTTGTCTGAAGGCTGCAAGGGAATATGAACCCATACACTTGAAAGAAGCTGCCTTTCAAACACAAAACAAAGCCCAGGCAGCCCCATGAAAGAAAGGAATAAAAGCAGCTTGATGTGTTCTGGTGGTGAAATTAAAAAGCAGACATATATAAAAGCCAATAAGCAAACTGTGCAAGTCAAAAAATATGATGTACCCTGTATTCCTTTATTAGTTTATTACTTGCAAATTACACAATATTTGACATTGATGCTTGAAAAGCTTCCTGCCATTTAACAGTACTCTGCAATAAAATGCTATAATCTGTTAGTGCACCACACTGCCACTATAACCCAGAATTTGTAGGGGAATATTTCCCTTCCCTTCAGTCTGTCTGTCACTTTGTTTAAAGAAAGAGAAGAAACCATGATTTCTCTCTGGCCTCTTTTTCTTGATTACAGTCCCCCAGCTCTGATTGCTGTTTCCTGAGAGCTTTCTGGCTGAGTTTTCCTCATGCTTAGCCTTTCCCAGTGTTCCTCAGAGACTGCAGAGGGGATAGGAAGAATACACAGAAAATTGCAGCAGAGGAACTCAGGCAGCAGTAGGTGGAGGAAACATTAATATTTTCCACTGTTGGGAAAGCAGCGCTGCAGTAGAGGACACAGGGCCTCATGGGCAAGAGGGAAGGCTCTGCTGTATGGGATTGGGGTCCAGCTGAAAGGTGCCAAGGGAAAGCAATGTACTTCAAGCAACAGGCTGGAAAAGGTGATCCCTTGGCAATGTTTTGAGTTGGCAAAAGACAAATGGAACAGATCCAGATCTTAGAAATGTTACCTAGTGAAAGTCTTGACATAGCTTAGGCTGAAGGGAAGGCTACGTTCAAAAACAAGGGTCAAATGAAGAAGAAAACTTTCTTGTCCTTTGCTAAATACATGACCTGGATGCAGAACTGCAAGGAATGCTGGACTATGTCAGCTTGTATACAGTGCTCAGAGGTAGTGGACTAAAGCAACTGAACGAGCCACCATGGCAGCAGGGGAACTCTGGCCCCAGTTCTCAGACTAGCGCACTTATTTTTCCACCACAGCACTGCTATAAGCAAACCCTGACAATGCATTTATTTAATACTTCAATAGTTATAGCAGTAGCTGTTGGAATTAATTATGATTAGTTTAATTATAGGTATAAACCAGGTCTTTTTCAAAGTGAATTATAGTTTCCTTCAACAGTATGTGGTGGTTAAGCACTGGTAATTAAGGGTTTGAATGAGGGCTTGACAGTGCATTTTCCCATAATTGAAATTCCTCTGCAAATACCATAGTGTTTGCAATCCAGCACACAGCCATAAGCTTTGTCTGTGGGGTTTTTTTTTGTGGTTTTTTTTTTTTTTTTTTTGGATAGCAATATATATAAGGTAGGTTACCAGGAAGGGCTGCCTTGTATCAACCTCCTGCTGAATCCCTAAAATGTCTAATAACTCATTACTGTGTTCATCTGTATGCTTCAGTTAATAAGGTAGTTTGAGAGAGAACTGTGCTGCGGGTCTGACATCCAAAAGTTGATTTTGTTTGCATGGGAAGGGCAGAGGATTCACATTTGGCTCTAAGTCTCTGGCTCTGACACTCCTGCGGGCTGCAGGCAGAACTTTTGTTAGAGAAACACAATTTTTTTAAACAGAAGGTATATTTATGAGCTGGGCACTGCCTGAATGTGGCTCTTAGGAGCTCCTGCTGGCTTAGCACCTCAAAAGCCCTCCATCAGTGTGAAGGTATTCAAGAGCATTTAGAGTGGTGGGAGGGGTGTTTCTTTTATATATCTGGTCTTTCTTGTGATCTACATTACTTCCCAATGGTTAAAAAGCCACATTTGTCAGATACTAAAATACTGGGGAAGCACTGATACTTTCATGCTTCTAGCTGAAGTAAGACTCATCTTTCACAGCTTCAGAGAGCCCAGGTACCAATAATAAGGTCTCATCCATGTCTTGAGAGCGAGAGTAGTGACCCATGAGTGCTGCTGCTTTGAGCTGAGGCCAGCCAGGCTGCTCTGGCACTTTGGTCTGGCTGCACAATGGTTTTAATGAGATATTAGCTATTTAATCCCACTAAAAAGAAAATATGTTGTCAGTCACTAGCTCTCCCTGTGGTTTCCATTTGGAGAAATAATAATTTGTTGGAATGCTCTTAGAGTAAACAGAAATAATTTGTCCTGCACTACAGCAATTCTAAAGCACAGACTCATCTCAGCACGCAGTGGTGGGGGAGTGCCAAGGGTGGTGGTCACAGATAGCATCAGCTTCTGGGGAATATGTCTTCTTCTGGGACTAGCTGTAATTATGTGCATCCATCCAGATGGCTTTCAGGGGCTTTTAAATCTTATGGGAAAACAAGCTGTTTAAGGAGCCATTAGTTTGCTCAGAGTGAGTCCACCTACAATTTCCAGGTATCTCCTGTTACAGGTTTAAGGATAATCCTCCATGCTAGACCATTTAGAGTATTGCAATGGGAGCTGGGTATCAGTGATAGGACAAGGGGGAGTGGTTTTAAACGGAGACGGGGGAGGTTTAGGTTAGATATCAGGAAGAAGTTTTTCACACTGAGGGTGGTGACGCACTGGAACAGGTTGCCCAAGGAGGTTGTGGATGTCCCATCCCTGGAGGCATTCAAGGCCAGGCTGGATGTGGCTCTGGGCAGCCTGGTCTGGTGGTTGGTGACCCTGCACATAGCAGGGGGTTGAAACTAGATGATCATCATGGTCCTTTTCAATCCAGGCCATTCTATGATTCTGTGATCAGTGGGAGCTTCATGGCCAGGGGCTTTGGTTTCTCCTGCTTCCATACAACTGGATAAGCACACCACCAGCTCAGTGACCCGCAAGATGTAGGGGTTTCACGCATCCCACCTCTTTGGCTTCATACCAAGCTAAGCAATCTGTTGTGTCAAAATAGGAATTTATTTCCTACCATGGTGTATGGGAACTGTTGAGTCACGGCCAGAACCACTGATTGATCACCTGAGGAAAGGACTGAGTCAGCCCTGGGAGCACAGGTGAAGGCAATTCAGCTGTGTGACCAGAAGGCATGGAGCCTGGCTGCACCTCCCTCAGACCTTATTTAAGGGCTGACTGCCGCTGGGGAAGGATCTCTTTCTGGAGATCTCTCCTCTATGGAGTCCTTCCTGTGAACCTAGATCTTCAGATACAGGTGAGTATTCCTTCCCTGTTTGTTTCTTCTCCCATTTTCACTATGATAATATTTCTTGCTGTAACACCAACTGTAACACATGGGCTAGAAGGGTACTAGTATAGATTCCTGAGCAAGGAAGAGGGATGCCATTCAATTCTATGAAAATGTGATGCTATCTAGGTGGGAACAGAAAGGTGTGGTGTGATCATAGGTGAAACAGCAATTGCTGGTCCCTTCACGTGTTTTCTCTAGGCTTTCCTCTCCTCCACAGAGAGAGGCAAAGTTTTCACATTGAATTTGAGGTTCTTTGTCAGGTTGTCACAACCTCAACGTTATTTAAATGTAATTTTTTAGTCTATGAATTTGAATTATCCATGGATTCGATTCATTACCAACACATGCCTAGTAGCCAGTTTCTAAATTATGTTGCTGCTGACTTGAATTATTATAAATAAGACTGTGCCAAATGTCGATTGATTATTCAGGAGTAATCAATAAAGAGAGAGAAAAGACAGCTTTGGTTGACTAACAGCAAATGATTTTTATTCCATAGTCCTGAAATTTAGACTAAGGCAGTAAGTCAGGCTGTACTCCAATCCCCTCTAAAAAAAGGTAGAGAAGAAAAGCAGAGCTGGCCTCCTTGCAATTAAGAACCTGCAAGCCTGCAGCTAGTGGTGGCACAAGCACAAATGTCCCTGGTAAAGCATTGCAGCTGGTGAGCCTCTAGGTTCATCTTGTTCTGAACTAATCTAGAGGAGAGACTGTCCCAGGCTTTGCTCTCTTCACAGAGACTCTATGTGAACCCTCGCTTCCTTGCTACCTTTAGAACAAGCAATCAGTAAAAATGCGGTCATTGCGTAACTTCCTGAATTTTATACAGTTGGGAGAAGATATGATATTGCTGTGACAGATCTGCAGTGTTGCTATTTCTGTCTTGTGGCATTTGCTGCTTTCCTGAAGATCTGCTGGAGTCTTGCAGCTGCAGGGTTCCCTATAATTGTGCAGGAATCCAGTACTCAAAACAAGCAAATAAATAAAATACTTGGTTTTAGATACTGCAGCTTCAAAGGGAATCTTTAAGAAAGAAAGCTAAAAAGCAAATTTAAAAGAATCCTTGATGAACTCCTTAAAAAATAAGATACTTGGCCAGTGTAGTTTTTAAAGAAAGCCTCCCTATGGGGAAATACTAGAGGTTTTTTAGATTCTTAGAAAGCAAGCACAAAAATCAGGGTCTGAAGAAGCACTGCCAGTCTCCTGAGACTTTTAACACCATGTATTTTGGCTGTCCTAAATCATATGATCGCCTTGAAGTCAGAGCTAGAAATGTATTTTGTTTTTTAAATAAATCTTGAGAGCTGGTTTTTAAGTTTTTTGGGTTGGGTCCACTTTGGGTTACTGCAGGTGGCATTGTCTGCAGGTGCTGTAAATCCCAGTGTCAGGTGGGAGAGGCGTTGGGGTGATGAGTGGCAGTGCGTACAGCTGTGTGGCTCAGGGTGTGGTGCTGGGCACTAAAGGAAGTTGGGACGGGGGCTGTGCAGTGAGGAGATGAGATGCTGGCTCTGCTTGAATGTCTGGGTGGGGTTGCTCTGGGTGAGAGTGGGAAGGGTGGATGTAATCCTTTAATTCAGTTTAGCTGGAGAGGGTGATTTGTTTGATGTGAAATAGGGCAAGCAGCTGATGTAGTGGCCTATTTTCCCCCTGCTTTGCTCTGCAGTGGGATGTGAGAGGTGGCTCTGTGAGTAAATCTAGAACTGGATTTTGTTGCTGTGAAGGCTGCCTCAAGATGTGTGAGGCACATGGAGGTACAGAGCTGGGATGGGGGTGAAGAAGTTGCTGAGGTTTTACAGGGTTGTTTTTCTTTCTGTACAACAGCTCCTATGTTGTGTGGAGTTGTTCTTCTCCCCATGCCCTGAGTGCTACCCTCATTGAAAAGGCTGGCTGGGTGCTCTCTGTGTCTGTTGTGGCACCATTGGTGTGCTGCCACAACATTAGGCTGTGCTCTGAGCACGAAACTGTCATATAAGTAGTCCTGGGGAAGTGGGGAGGTCTAAGCCTCTTTCTCCTGGATCAGACTGTGCCTTTGCACAGCAAACCTGAGGCAGGTGGCATGGCCAGGCTGAATTCCCATTCCCATAAGAAACTAATACTTTCTTATGCCAGACTGATCTGAGCTACCTCTGCGTTTTCACAAGCTGATGTGTTTTCTTGTTTATTCAGTGATCATGTAATGATGTTCAAGTAACTGACTACTTAGTGAATCCTGTGCAAATGCTGATGAATGTATTAATAGCTGTGCTGATACCAAGACATCATATATGCAGCCATCCTCACCTTGAGCACTGGGTGTGGTTTTGGGTGCCACAGTTTAAAAAAAAAAAAAGACACAAAACTATTAGCATCTGAAGGAGGGCAACGAAGGTGGCATGAATAGCAGCTGAGGTTCCTGGGTTTGTTCAACCCAGAGCAGAGGAAGCTGAGGGGAGACCTCATGGTGGCTGCAGCTCCTCACAGGGAGCAGATGGGCAGTGCTGAGCTCAGCTCTCTGTGACAGTGACAGGGCCTAAGGGAACCACATGGAGCTCTTTGTCAGGGAAGGGTTAGGAAAGGGTTTTTCACCAGAGGGCAGTGGGCACCTGGGAGCATTTAGACAAGGCACTCAGACATAGGGTTTGGGTTCTGGGTGGTCTTGTATGGAGGAAGGGTTTAGATTCAGTGGTCCTTGTGGGTCCCTTCTAATGCAGGATATTTTACGATCCCACAGCAGTGAGGCCTTTGCACTGGTGAAACCAGGCTGGAGGGAGATTCATTGTTGTTTATGTGCTATTGATAATTAAGCATCCAGAGCATGGTATGTGGCCTCAGGAAGAGACTGCTTCTGCAGTATTGCCAGCTCCTTTGGGTGGCTAGCACTGTTTTCTGGGTGGTGGTACATTTACTGCAGGTGTGCTTGAGGTGCTGACCCCCAGAGCAGCTCCTGTTCTTGGCTCAGGGCACCAATCAGTGCTGAAAAGGACTCTTCCCACTTCATATCTTGTGGGAGGTACTGGGAGGAGGTAAGATGTTGTCTCCACATACAAAGAGCTTATATGATGGTTGAACAGGATGTGTTTTATACTGAATGCTGACAAGTGTCTCATGCTAGACACCACCAGAGTGACAAAACATTCCAGATGTGCGGCGTGTGCACACACTTGTGGTGCAAAGGTCTGCCAACATTGCAGCAGTTCAGTCTGTGAAATAAGCTGGAACAGGCATCCTTAGCATTTAAGAGATTCTTTTCTATAGTGTTGCGTACAGCTCCAGAAACTTTCTATGCAGGAGGTAAGTTATTTAAAAAAAACAAACAAACCACACATACAAGAATTAATTGCTTTGCTTGAAGTATGGTGGAATAACTCAAGAGAACCAGGCTTTTAAATGTGACATAAATCAATGGATGCCCTAAGTTGGGATTTTCTGCAAGCGAGAAACAATCAATGAGCTTGGAAGCCTTGTTTTCAATAAGTACCTTACCTCAAACTCTTAGAATAGCATCTATGGAAAAACTAATGGTTTGGTGTGTTTAAATTATTTATTGTCTCTCTCCCTCCCATGCTTTCATTGAAGGCCCTGTGATGTGGCTGTTTACAGAATGACTACGTAGTGATTATTCTGTATTGATGCTTCATGGAGTGTTGGTTTAAAGCAGCAAAAGATGATGAAATTAACTCTGGCTTGCAGGGAAAACCTGCAGCTCTTTGTTCTGTGCTTGCCAGTCTCACAGTGTGAGCAGTGACTTCATTTCAAGTGGGGTAGGTGACTGAGAATGTGGTCCCAGTGCAGGGTGGGCACCTCTCGCAGCAGCATTCTGGGTCCTGCACAAGGTAGTGTCAGGGAATGCACTGATTTCATGGAAAGAATCATTTTGAGATATATCTGGATCCAACCTGGCAATGCAAATGTCCTTGTGCTCCTCCATGGCTGCTTGGGGGGGTCTGGAATACAGAGGCCCCTCTAAAGGCTGCAGATTCTGTCTTAAATCTTATATAGAGGCCTCTGCCTACTCCACTTCTTGGCCACAGCTTTTACCTTGAGTAGCGCTTTTGCTCTTCAAAGCATCTTGGTGTTGGTGGAGAGGGCTGTGTGTAAGCCAGACTTGCTGAACCCCACTTTCTGTGCTAATGTACGGATTGGTGGAATGTTTTTTCTGAGAAGGAACTGCAGCTCTCCAGTATCAGTTTCTTTCCTTCATTTCTGGTGAACACAAGAAGCGCTGGCAGTCAAAGTATATATCCTCTGCTTTGAGCAGTGCAGGAAAATCCTATGTACAAGGGATAAAATTAAAACTGTGCCATCATGGCTACATGCTGGACACTAACAATGGAGAATTCACCACATCCTTGTGCAATCTGATGATGTTTACAGGTAGTCATTACCCTTATTGGGAAGCTGGGCTGCCTGGTATTATGGCAATTTGTTAATGGCTTCATTTGGTTGTCACTGGTGAACTAATTTATGGAGGCTGTAATTAGTGATGATGGGTCTGCAGGTGGAAAACAGTAAGTGGTGACATTACTTAGTGACTTCAGGAGGGATTTGGAGTGTCCAGCAGCCAGCTGCTACATAAAAGAGAAGAATGAAAACAAACAAGGGGCGAAAAACCCACAAATAAAAAATGTACAAGCGCATACAGCCCTCTGCTTGTAAGAAAAGAAATCATCTGTGAAGAAGAGTGGAAAATGAGGGCCTTCTAAGCAATGGATGACTGGATTTAGGATGTTATTTTCCAAGCAGAGAGATGTGATGTAGATCAAATAACTTCCCAGGGGTGCCTGTGTTTGTTTTTCCCTAGGGGCTGCTGCTTGATTTCCACAAAAGCAAGCTCTGCCAGAAAGTGTGTGCCTTGCCAGGCTGAGCCAAAACATCCTGCTGCTATGACCTGGTTTGTGTGCCCCAATGAAGGAATGAGGTGTGTGAGAGCAGAGTCAGAGATTAGCCTGTCTGAAAGTGGACCTTAATAAAATGATTGCTTTTTCCAGGATTTGGACTTGATGATCCTTATGGATCCTTTCCAACTTGGGATATTCTATGATTCTGAGGGTCACCATTTTCATCTGATGTGTGCCTGTGCTGTTGTAGCTGTTTTTCTGAATGCTGTGGCTTGTTTCATTGCAAAATGACATTCCTGGGAGACAGGAGGAAATGCTCAGCTACTGGCAAAAATAGGGGGAAGGTGGCCCTGTGCTTGTTGATCCTCCCCATAAGGACAAGTTTACTCCTGTGTGCTGAGTTAGGTCTGTGTGACACAATGTATCACGGCCACTGCGCAGGTCCTGTTAGGGGCTGTTGGTTATGGCCCTTGCTTATGCTGCTGTGCAACTGGGAGAAAGCTCAAAGGAAGGAACAGAATAGTGATTGCAACCATTGCTGTCCAGTGTGGAGCTTTTCAGCTTATAGAAGGCTACTAGGTTGGTCAGGCAGGACTTGCCATTGGTGAGGCTGTGCTGCTGTCCTGGGGCAGAAAAAGCAAAACAAATGTTGAGGTATCTCTATTGCAACTCTAAAGCCTGAGAGGCACATCGATTGCCTCCCACTGCTGAGCTGGAGGATGGTGATGCCTAAGTTGGCCCTGCGCTCAGCTTGGTGACTTTCCCTGCATTTTTTTTTCCCCATAAGCTCCATTCCCTGGACTAGTGTCATTAAGACTGAAATTGCTTTTCTGTTCAATTAAAGAAATACCTTTCAAGTAAAAGCAGTAGAAAGAATAGAATGAAATAAGTATGTCAGTCTTTTCAGATTAATCAGGTGGAATTTCTGAGCTACTCCCAAAGTTCAAAATCAATTGAATATGGGAAGTTCTCTTTCAACACCTCTTTTGTCCTAGTTGCAGGGTGACACTAATTAAATATTTTTCAATTAAATATTGAAATGAAACTCTCTGATTCCTTAAATCAAATTTCATACTAAGTTTTCTTACAGAAGTATGAAAAGCCGTGTCTTTGATCAGCCACTGTCTATAATGCTGTTCACCACACAAGTCAAACCAAGAAAACTCATTCGTCTGCAGGTTTTCCTATGTACAAGTCTTTTTACTTGTGTCTTGCAGAAATAATTCAATCTTAAGAGAAGTCCTCAGCTGGTACTATTGTTGTCAGGACCTGGGATTCAAGTATAAGTGTGGGAATCTAATACTGTCAGTGGACCCAAAACCTGATTTAAACCATAGAAATCATGCTTAGAAAGGATTTGATACATTTAATCATGCATTCACTAATATCACAATTGTGTGTGGCTGGCCTGACTGTCTGAGAGCTGCCAGTTCTTATAAGTCAAGCAATGCATGGAGTAGCCACAAAATGGAGCAAAATCCAAAGTGCTAAGCAAAAGAGTGACACTGATCGCTTGCAAACAGCCACCTGAGGAGGGAGGAGGGTGGCTTACACACTGGCATTGCAGCATCTGCTTCCTGTCAGGGAGTGAAAGTGAGCACAGCACAGGCGTAATCAGGTTAGTATTCCCCTTGGGTTGTTATAAACAAAATCAATATGTACTAATGACTGCAGCAATAAATTTCATCATACTTCATACAGTAGCATTCTGCACTTACCCAGTTGTTGGTGTGACAGAGTAATAGAGTTTACCATTTTAAAGTTGTAAATTACTATGAAAATGCTGAGGCCTCATGGTAAAATACATTTGTGGATGATTTTAAGCTCAGGAAATATTGGTAATACTTTCACTAAGCATACTATTAAAATAAATAAATAGTATTTATTGCTTGGTTTCTCAGCTGCAGCTGGGTGAAGAAACCTAGCGTGCACGTTTATCATGCTACTTGTGGTTTCATAATATTTATCTAAAATTGATTCTCAAAGAAGCTGTCTGAGAAGCTTATTTTTTCACATATCTGTTCAAAAACAATCTTCCTCCAGAATAGATTTCTGAGTAAAATCTTTATTTTTTTTTTTTAGTGCTGGTTAGTTTAGGAGCCCCTCTTCTGTTGAGAGATTTCTTATGTCCTTGCCTCTCCCTGTTTTTTTTTTTTTCCCTGGTATGCTGGTTGATAAACATTTTGAAGTTGGATTAAATGTTTCAGTCCCAAATAAACCACTTGAGATTCTTTGCTCATATTATATTCTGAACTTGAACACTCAACACTTCTATCTGAATTGAAATGAAACACTGAAATTACAAGTGTCTCCCAAAGTATAAATGAAGATTTTCTTGTTTGCTATGCAGATTTCTTTTCTCTTAATCTTTCAAACCCATGAAGAAACAGAAAATGCAGGTTGTTTGAATTATACCCTTATTATTACAGTTTCTCCACCTCAGAGAACCCCCTGAGGAGTTAATTTTGGATAACTCTTAATTGCATTGCAATCACTTTCACAAGTTTCACTAAGCTTTGTGTCATGTGGGTCATCCAAAGGGGCTCTCAATCTGCAGGTGTGGGTAATGGCTTCAGCTAGGTTCTTCATAGAATATGGAAGAAAGCATCCTTATTTTTCAAAGCTCAAGATGCATTTTTTTCAAAAACACTACAGCCTGTGATCCAGTTATGTCTTCATAGCAATGTTTCACCACTTGAGATTTATAGGGCCAGTGGATCCCTGTGGTTGGAGGAATCTTCCTGGAACCTGTTGATTTTCTCATGCAGCCCAGTTAGCTGACTGCATGTAAATAGTGGGGGTTTTCTGTGCCTGGGAGTAAATGAGAACTGCTCCCCAGGCTTGCTTTTCCACAATAATAATTTCTCATTGATCTGGAAATAAAGCAAGTTGCCAGAAGCCACAGTCTGAGTGTGTATTATAGCTGAAAATAAATCAAACCTGTCATGGTATTGGCAAAGATCAAACCTGCCCTGCTGACTTGATTTCTGTGCAGTATGGTAGCGCAGTGCTTGGTCAAAGAAGGCAAGAGTGAGTGCAGATCAATTCTTCAGTAGCTCTAGTACCTTCAGTAGCAAAGGGTGGGAAGACTTGGCTTGTTGCAGTGCTTCTTTGCCAATCCTGTGTTGGAGTTGGTCTCTGCAAAACCAGGCTTGTGCTACTCAGCTGCTGCTGGCTTGTTCCTGCAGAGAGGTCCTTTGCATATTTCCTCTACGTGCATAATAAAAAGAGAGCTCCTGATGTCCCATGCAGCAAGGACCCCTTTGGTGCCTAGTGGTGTTACCTTTTATGTTGGAGTCCAATCTGTGCTGGAGCTGGGCAGTTATGAGGTTACCACTGAGCAAAGCTGGTGGTGTGGTGTTTAGTGGGTCACTATGAATGCCATGAGCAGCTGAAGGGCTGGAATCTGGGTTGTAAGACCCAGGTGCGAGGTTTTCAAATTTATTTCACTGCTGCTGGGGAGCATCCTGTGGCTGAGCTGCACAGCTCAACTGTGTGTCTCATGAAGTGCCTCTTTTGATCTGTTCTTGAACCTCATGCTTTTTGCCTTTGCTTGGTGATCTTGAGGTTTTTTTTTTTTGCATTAGAAAATGCTCAGCTGTTGCTCCTACTCTCTTGTCCATGCTGCTCTTGATTTTATGGATCTCTACAATAACATATTTTCCAAGCTGGAACCATTTGGTGTTTGTCCCCCTATGCAGAAGCTGTTTTACTCCTTCAGTCATTCTTGCTGTTATTTATACCTTTCCAGCTCTGCTTTAATTTTTTTGGTATGTGAGGCCAGCTCTGCTTGCAGTATTCAAGGCAGCATGGATTTGTATGGTGATACCAGGATGTTTTCTCCTTTGTTCTCCAGCGCAGTCAAACAGGGAGGGCTGTGGGATAAAATAAAATGGTGCTCCTCTGCATTCCCATCTTTTTCCCATCCAAAGTTGCTTGACAAGGTGCGGGTGTTACTGTTGATTGTCTCAAGGCTGTCTGCAAAAACTAGTGTAATATCATAACTCATCTATATATGTGTATAGCATTACATCCCGCAAAACAATAAATTGCATTTGCATTAGGATATGAAGCTGCTAGCAATGCCTATGTTAATTTTCCACGGCTTATTAAGGAAATCATAACAATGCATGCTATTTATGCAGGATGTATTCAGAGATTTATCTCCTTAGTAATGTATTAAATTAGAATGGTGACATTAGAGACATAGATTAATGTATTAGCATTTCTACTGTAGCTTAGGATCAGGATTATATCACAAAAGGAATTAGTTCTGTGGTCTCTTCATAGATCCATTTTCAGTGCTGTCCTTCACCAGCTCAGTGTCAATCACAGTCACCCAATAGATTCATGTTTGTGTTGCCTTTCTTCTTGTTATGCTCTTCACTGTAAAAAATGAGATACTGGGAATTCAAATGCTTTGTAGGGTCTCAAAAAATAACTTGTTTACCACGTTAGTCTTTGTTTCAAGGAGTTGCATTGGCAGTAGTTCATATTTCTTCCACATCTGTTGCATTAATCCCAATGGTGACTTTGTAGGATATTGCAAAGGATGCATCCTCTGTCTGTGACTGTGGTTCACTGAGTACATATGGGAAGAAAAAAATCTTACTGTTGGAGCAACTGGCCCGTCGTATTTGATCCTTACCTGTGATATCAATAAGTCAGACAATGAACAACTGAACAAGGAGTGTCCCCTGGTGTTGCAAAATAAAGCTGGGAGGAACTTACCCTGTGTGCTTTTTGGACTAGTTGGAAGATTCTCTGCAACATAAATACTTTGAGGTTACCTCTTTTCTGACTCGTTGCTAGAAAACCAGGAGACATTTCTCGCAGCAAAGGTCCTGATATACATTTTTGCGGTTTTGATGTAAGGAGTGCTTTGAAACGTACTGTGTGAGTTCTGTTTCTGGTGAGAACTGCAATTTTCATTGCATATGCCAGGGCTGCAGGTGAATTCAGTGCTCTTCTGAGAAGCAGCAAGAGAAACTCAGATGTCTCTCTCCAGTCACCCCTTTGAGGACAGCATCCTCCAGAAATTAGTTTGAGATCACAAAAATCTCTAGAGCTGCTGTTCACTTGGTTACCGTGTGGGTAAAATTGTCTGTTTACTGTTGTTGCAAGAGAAACTGAAACTGCTGATTTTCATCGCTGAAGTGCTGCTCCTCAGAGAACTGGCTTTTCTTCAGTACCAGCTGAACTCTGCCAAGCGCCCTTCTCTTCTCCTCTGAACATTCCCTAGAGAGACTGAGCGAGTGTGGTGGGCTGACCCGAGGACGGGAAAGCTCTCCTAGGCTTTTCTGCCTCACTGTGGCTTTTCTGTCATTTTCTGGATGCCCTGGCTGTCCTGCATACAAAAATATTGAGACAGTTACTTTTCTTTTGCACTGTTTGCCCTGTGCTGATAGCAGTGCTGCCCACCTGCTACCCACAGAGCCCCCCATAGCAAAGATAGTACACATACGTGTGAGATTATAGCTTTTTTCTTCACACAGTAAAATGGTGGCAGTGTGGAAGGACCTGATGGGAGCAGGAGATGAATGATTTGGCTTTAAAGCTCTGTGGCATTTTCTGTGCTTTGTAATCCCAAAGCAATTTTTGAATGCTTATATTACAGGAGCAATGAATGAATATCTGGGGTATGAGTAGGATTTTTTCCCCTCTGTCTATTTTCCAATAGCCAAGTGTGATTAAACTGGATTGATAGTATGGAAAATTTCAGAACCCCTTCTTCATAAGCAGAAATATCTACTAGGAAAAGGTTCTTGATCATCCAGTGTATTATTATACATCATTTAATATTCCGGTGGTGTTTCACTCGCAACAAATTTTTGCTTTCAGTAGAAATCTATAGGGATACGAAAAATGAGCAAGTAATCAGCAAATATTGTTGTGTGTGCTGAAAATTATTAGTATCTATTTCAGATTTCAAGATGGAGCTCCTCCCTGCTTTGTTGCTGTTGCTTTTTAAGAAGCAAAACCACACGTTAAAAATGTTAATTCCTGGGCTGACATTCTTCAGTTGTGAATGTACATGTACAGCTTTTTCCTGTCTTTAGAATTTCAGCATCTGTCATTTCTAAAACTGCTGTGCTTAAAAAAAAAAAAAATCAACAAAGTCCTCCAACACCTCAAGGTTTCCTGGAATTTTTCAGTCCTGCAGAGATGCCAGCCTCATTTCCATAGTAATGCAGTTTAGAGGTTGTGAAATAACAACTCACTGAGCAAGCTGTGTGTTTGCTTGTGCTAACTCTTGTTTCCAGGTCTTGATGAAGGCAGTCACTGCACCACAGACTGTGCTCCAGCACATCCACAAATTGCTGCTGGTGAGGTTGTTGACTGTCAGGTACCATGGTTTGGTCAGCCTGGGGAAACCTATTTGTCACTTGCACAGGGGAAGTTGGGCTTGAAGCAAGCAAGATAGCAGATGAATGCTCATTTGTAGAGTTTTAGAGTTCATTTGCCCTGAGCACTCTGCCCTTTTGGTGCCTACAGAAGCTTTCAGGAGTCCCTGGGGCTTGTTTGTGCTGCTTTCTTCTCTGCTGCTGTGGAGCATTGCCATTTTTCTGGATGCAGATGGGTATCAGTGGCACGCAAAGAGATGAAGAGAAGGAAATGAAGCCTTCAGAGGGCTTGCCCCAGGTACTGGGACCTTGATGAGGAAGGGTATACATTGCTGCAGTAATTTTGGCAATGCTGTGAAGCGTTGCTTTTAATATTATTTGGTGTTGCAGGAGACTTTAAACTGGGAGCAGATATTCAGAGCTTTCCCATGGTGCTGCAGTGTTCAGTCTTTGCTCTCTGCCTCAGGCAATTCTTTGGAAAAGTTAGAGATGAAAATTATTCAACCATTCCTAGAAGCAAAGCTAAGGAAAATAGGAGGTCTGTTTTTTTCCCCTTTATTTTTCTCCTTTTTGGTGAACCCAAATATATCAAGGGAATTTTCTTTTTTTTTTATATCAGTGAAAACTTTGAACTGTCACTTGTGCCTGTCATTTCATCTCTCTTTGGTAAGATGAGATGGCCTTAAGGTGAGCGTGGATGTTTCTTGTAGTCATTCTGTGTTTCTTCTCACTGTCGGTCTCCGTGCAAAGGGATTTTGGACTCAGGGCCTACCGTTTAGAAAAGATGCTGAAAATGAACAAGTAGAAACATGAAAGGGCATTTCTGTGTTAAATGTCCTTGGTGCAGTGATTAACATTGTGTGACAGTATGTGCCCATCACATAGTGTAAGCTAGGTTCTTGTCCTCACGTATCAATGTTGTGGGACCCTGTCTCATGTGGTCATCAATATTTGACATAATTCTCACTCATTTCCGAGCTCTGTGATGTGTTTCTGAACATTCAGCAACTATTCAGGTGCTTTCTCCAGCACCAACAGGCAGTGAAGGTGCTGCAGGCAACCTTGCAAAGCCATGTTTCATCACACAGAGTGAGCCCAGCACCCTGCCAACTGCAAGAGCAGTTTGTAGGTTAATTTGTGGCTTCTTAGGATCATTTCAGCTTTGTAATCGCCCAACTTGCAAAGGAGCTGCCTGTTGCTGCCCTGCGAGCTGGGGTGTGCTAGGGGTGGTCAGGCTGCACAATGACTGACAGCCTGGGACTCTGCAAGAATCCTGCCCTGGCTGTGCCCTTTTGCGTAGTCAGATGAGATGACAGTCAGAAGCCAAGCATGTGATTATCTTTTTTCTTTTTTTTTCTTTTTCCCCATGCTTTTTCTGCTTGCCTTGAAAAATACGTGGCTCTGTTCCCGTGTGCCTCAAAGTGTTCAAATGTGATCGAGACACTCTTCTAGAAGATTGGTCAGCCTTACATCTACATACATTACTGCTGGTTTCACTGCTTATCTATTTTGGCTAAATTTCTCAGATTTTTAAAAAGTATATAATTGACTAGAGTCAGTTTGCATTTTAAATGATACTTGCTCTAATTTGAATATCAGTGTACTCACGTGGACTTATTTAGCATGTGTGAAATGATGATCAAGCCAACATGTGAAGCAGTTCAGCCACTCCCTGCTGAAGGTTTATCTGATCTGCACTGGTTCAAGTTTGTCTTTTATTTCTTTTGCATCTGAAAACGTTGTTGATTAAAAAATGCCAATTCATACTTGTCTGTATTTTTCCTATATTCCAGGAAGGCTTCTGGTTTGATGTAAAGGGTTGTGTTTTTTTGCTTAAATGGAGAGAACCAGGAAAAACTGTGCATTTATTTACTGCTGTATTTGATGATGTAAATAAAGCAAGCCCAGGTTTTTAATTTTAACTCCTGGTTTTCAGTTGCCTGACTCAGGACGCCAGAGAAAGGCCTGATCTTTATGACATGAGCCTCCAAATTACAGTCCTCTGGGTCAGCATCTGTTTTTGAGGATTCTGCGTTGCTGATTAGTTATCATATTTCAGCACTTAGGTCTTTCTCAGGTCCTAAGTCCATCTCACAGTGACTGTCCTGGCACTAAACCATATGTTTTGTTGGTTTTGTTTTGGTTTTTCTTTTTGTTGGTTGCCTTGTATAGTTGCATGTGTCTCACATGAAGGACCTACCTTTTGTTTGGAAGCTTCATGAAGTTTCCTTCTGATTCTCCAGCCCACAGAGATCTCTCTGAATGTAGCTCTGTGTGTTGGCTTGCTCACCTCTTCCCTGACTTGATCTTATCTAAGAGGTTGTTGAGAATTACTTCTGTTCAGAAGGCCAGGTTCAGCATGTGTGCTAAACAGAACACCCTGGGAGAAAAAGTATTTCCACAGGGAGCAGGACTATTAAATCCCAATGCCTGATGACATAATGTCTCATTGTTGGATTATATGGTATCTGAGAAGCTGCCAACTCAGCCCATGCTTGGGGTGAATACAGAATGAGTCTCTCCATCGACTCTGTTGAAGGTGAATTCAGGCTGTAGTCTTTCCTCTGGAGGGACCGTTCAAGGTATATTATATAAATACTAATTTCAGTGTCCAAAACCTTTAGAAAGAAGCATGCTGGCTGAATTTGATAGACAAAAAAGATGGGAAAAATTAAAATGTGAAGTAGTTTAGACAGTAGTGCATGTGAATTAGGAATTTGTGCTTCCTGTTGGGCATCAGTAGAAGCAATGGCTTTTGTTACTTTGAGCAGAGGATGCCTGCAGGTGGGGTTACTCGATAATACTGGTGAGGGCAGCACAGAAAGATGGTCAAGAATGACAGGAGCACAACAGGCTGAACTGTAATCAAGTTTATGAAGGAATCTTTGATTTTCTTGCCTATTCAGAAATGGACTGATCTTTCTATGCAGCTTGCATCTTTATTTCATTTCATGTAACAAATGCTGACCTTTGGTGCCACATAGTTTAAGGGCACAAGCATGGGTCTTGCTCATGAGGCAGGGCAAGCAAGCAAAGCAGATTGATTGACTCCATTGGCTGCCTATATGATCTTCTGAATGGGAAGTTGTTGTCTATTTGAACCCTTGGATAGCGTAAGATCATAAAAACCTCAGGCTCAGAGTTTATTTAGGGTGGGTTTCTGATACAGACATAAACACACAAGTCAAATACGCGCAGGTTTGTCTTCCTGAAGAGACTGATGATGAGCTCAGATAATGTCAGGGCTCTTGTGTGTCATGTGCACAAGGGGAGTGATTAAAACCACAGAAAAGCCTGGGAAAGCTTTAATACAAAGCGGTGTTTCTGCAGCAGCAGGCAGAGAACGCAGTGCGAAGTTTTCATGCCTTGCAGCTTCAAGATACGCAAGGAGTTTGCCGTGCCTAAGGGACCTCTGAGCATAATGTTTATTTCTGAGACCTCAGCAGTGCCTGACGCTCATCAGTAGGCAAACTTCCTTGTTAAAGCAAGGAAACTCAGGCTACTGGTTCTGACCTTTCGAGTAAGGATGAATAAAAGCCAGGTTAATGAAATGCGCTGCTCCACTAGCAATCAGGAAACAACTTGTCTGCTGCTCGGAAAAACAATAAATGCCACCAGGATTTGTGGAGGACTCTGGTGTGACTCCAGTTGTGTGAGTCCTCTATACGTAAGACACTGCATTTCTGTGGGAAAGATGACACTGCTTAGCTTTAGTGAAACCCACAGCTCCTTCTGTCTCCTGGTGGCAGATAGCATTAGTCATAAAGACTGTGATTTGCTTACTAAGAGACATGGCCCATTTAGCGTTTCTGCCCCTACCACTGGCAATCCTAAAGCGTAGCCAGGAAAACTGTATCTGATACAGTGTGCGGAAGAACAGAGAAAATCTTCAATGTGAAGCATTCTGACGTGAGTTAGACCAGTCGTCTGACCACAGAAGAGCACCCGGTAGAGTTGGCTATCTAATGGAAACACCTTGGAGCTGGCACTGAACCCATAATGCACTTGGGGCCCTGTTTGAATTTTCTGGGATCATGCAAGTGTTTGTGCTTTAAACCAAACTCCTACAAGCAGTGATTTTTTTTTTTTAAAAGCTTGGAATATTCATGTAAAGTGGATATAAAATTGGCAAGGCACTTTAAAGGTAATACTGTACTAAAGATTCAATTTGTTGTTAAGAACGGTTGTTATTTGTGGGATTAATTGTTCTCTGCCAGTACTCAGAAACTGGCTCTGTAGCCCTGCAAGGAGCTGCTCTTTGCTCCGGCAGGCCCCAGCAGTTACCTTCTGCACAGCTGATGGCAGCCCTGTGCTAACCTGGTGGCTTTGGAGTGCTTTCTTGGCCACTTAGAGCTCTCTCTGTTGCTTGTGGGGATGAAATCTCCTTAGAGGAATGAAAACTGTCTTACTGGGTTGTGACACCAGTTATTTTCAAGGTGGCACGGAAGGCTCCTGCCCTTAGTGCTTACCAAAGTGTCCCAGTACTTTAGGTTCAGGTGGTTTGTGGCTGAGACCAGGAAGTGAACTTCCTTGTCAAGTTTGAGCTCCAGAGAGGCTCTCTCCAATCCAGATAACAAAACTGGCTTGTAGCATCTAAATATGCAACTATATGGGATGGAAGGAAGAATTCAGGGGTGGAATTTCAGTCTTCTTTCACTGTGTGATGTACCATTGCCCTCCTAAATGCAAGGAAAAGAAATGCTAAGGCAAGACTCTTCTTAAAAGCAAATCTGGTAATTTTCTTGCAAACTTCGCTTTCTCTGGCCGTGTTCAGTTTAAAATAGGCCTCTGGTCCCATTAGAGATGCCTTGGGGCTTTCCTTCTGGCTTCTGGTCGCCATCAAGAAAAGCAGCATTATCCCACGGCTTCTTTGTTGCTTCTGTTGGCCCCAGATGAAAGTTTCATCGCTGCTGCAGCATCTTCAGTGATGCTGCATGCCCAGGCAGCTGCACTGAATCCAACCCTGTGTCTCCTTCCAGCCCCAGCTACTTGGAGAAATCCTGGTGATGAATAAAACACTGGAGATAAAATTTCATAGTGGATGACTCCTTCTCAGGGCCATTAGTGAGTCTGAAAAATCAGACTTTATAATACAAAGCAATCTTCCACCTGAACTGCAGGACAGCTACTCTAGCTCCACAATATGTTATTTAAAGCCTGTTTTATAATAGAATTTGGTATGGCAGTATGTATAATTTATAATATATTAAAACCCATTTCATAATGTATTTTAATCTCCAGTGATGAATAGCTGGGACAGTTTTGCAGGTTCTGTAATATCACTATGGCAACATCCTTTTTAAAAAAAGTAGGACAATTGAGAGATATCAAGGACTGGTCAAGAAAAGAATAATGGCACTTGTCAATTTGCATTCTTTCTGATAGTTTATTTTCTTCTTGGAAATGGTATCTATTCTGATACTTTTGCATGTGTTTTCAGGAAATCACCTGAGACATTACTGAAATGTTGCATCTCCTTTAACCTTTGAGGGCTCAACTTTGAAAAGATTTGGTTTCCATTGCAGAGCTAAATGACTTAGCCCATCTACAAAGATGATTAGAACTCAGCAGCTATTGGTGGACTGGAAAAATAGCTTCTACAAGGTTTCTAATGTCTTTGAAAATCAAAATATTACTTTGAGTCTAACCTTAATTTAGAAAAATGGAGTTTGTCTGGTAGGCAATTTTTGAAAATCAGGCTGCTTGCTTCAAAGCCTATAGATTGAGACTGAGCCTCTAAATTGCAATTATTCTTTTCCTTAATGGTAGTCAGTTAAGCATACTCATCACTCACTAAGAAAGAAGCTTCATTTTGCCATCTATTCCAAGTGGTGGTGTGGTCTCTGAAGTGTCAGTACAGTAACTCAGATCAAAAAGCCTTACGACTTGATCACCATTTGCTTATCAGGTGATGTGCAAATGATCCATGGAAAACTGTTATTTTTAGGGCATATTCCCAAACTCAGGCAAGCTTCTTCCTGAAGAGCATTTTTGAAGGCTCCATGTCTGAAGACCAAACACTAGCAGTACATCAGGTTGCTTGTTGAAATCTATTTTTGTTTTCTGTTATTCCTAGTCTCGTTCTTTCAAGTATTGAGAGAACAGTTTTCAAGGATTAAAGTTTATGACTGTAAATAGTTTATTTTCTGATGTATATTGTTCAGCCACTGAGGGGCTCTTCTGTCAAATACATACAGCTGCAGGCATGAGTTGCTGGTCAGTGAGGGAGACAGTGCTGAACACTGAGCTGTGCAGGAGTTCACTTGCCTCTGTGCTTCCTGCTCGGTTTTCCCAAATACCTCAAGCCTCTGCCATTCCAGTCAATTCAACAAACAATTCCTCACTCTCTTAAGGTACAGCTTCTGTTTTGTGATCCCCAGTGCAACTGATTTCTTTCAGTCTCTGAATTTTTCCTTTCCATCTGGGCCTACCCCTTGCCATCAAAGGTCTAACACTCAGTGCCAACCTCTGCTTTCAATGGAGCAGCTCACTGTTTGACTTCTTCCACTGAGAGCTAAAGCTTCTCCAGTGAATCCAGCCATGCTTCAGCTGGTGGCAGATCACACAAACCAAGGTTGCAGAAACCATGGCAGCTGATATGAGGTGGGACTGAAGGTAAAACTCACCTAAAATGTCTATAGGCTGGGGATATCTGGGCATTCATTTTCTTTCCCTATTTGTCCCAGAGCAGAGCACAGGTGTTGACCTTTATCTTATGAAACCATCTGCTTACTCAGGGTTTTGCTTGAGGGGTGACAGCAAATTAATTTCTACCTATAGGGCAGATTTCAAGATGTATCCATTACTGTGCCATTGACATTTGCCAGCTGATTCTTGTGTTTTCAAAGTAATTTTGTTCATGTGCCCAGGGAAATTAACAGTGAACTGTTAACAGGATTTTAAAAGCATTTCTGGAATAAAATTTCTTTTAACTTATCCTGTTTAAGTCATTGCTTGCGTGGAACTACTGATTACGGAAGAGCAGGAATCCTCCTGAGAAAGAATGGTAGTGAACTTGATGAGTTCCTGTTGTGACTTTTTTTTAATGTTTTCCCGTTATAGAAAGCTTAGTGCCATGGGCACCTTATCCGTAACATTGGATCACTGTCTACTAATAAGGGTAGGATTTCGTTTTTGAAGATGCATTGCTCTTGCAACATAGTTGCTAAATGTGTAGCCCAAATCCATTTAACTGTGAAGATACATATACAGCAAAAATACAGACTTACTCATTTTCTAGTGATGGAAAAGCTTCCATAGCAGCGGGAGGGGTGGCACGTATATCCAGCTTTACATTGGATCTGGTGCTCATACTGCAGCTACATGTCGTTATCTGTAAGATAAGACAGGTTTATTATGAAAATGCTTGAAAATTGACGCATCAGGTCTGTTAGTGAGCAAGCTGCTGTATGCGGACATCTCTCCCTTTCAGATCCCAAAGTGTTGGTGCTGATGGGCTTTCTTAAATGGGTTTGCTCTCTTCTCACACATACTTATGTTTGAGAATTAAAACCAGCTGAGAGCAGCATCATGTATAGCTGTTTTCTTGTTCAGTGTGGAAGACGAGTACTTTCGCATCCCAGGACCACTGGACCTGTTCAAAACTGCAACCTTTAAAGTTTATGAACTGTGAAATTAGGTGACTAATAGACAGGTGAATCATTAGGCAGAATGCCACAAAGACTGCCTTCAGAGGCCTCCTTCTTCCTGCTTCTTGCATCTCCCTGTAGATAAACACATTAATTTCAGCATAGAGGAGGAAAAACAACTTCAAAAACTGCATGGTACTGAGATCCCACTTAATTGCAGAGGAATGGGATTTTAATATTTCCTAGGATGTAGTGGATACCTACTGTATCTGTCTAGTTACCTTCTCTGCACATCATCCCTTGTGCCACACTGAGGCACAGTAGGAATTTTTACTGTTTTCTTCATTTTTATAATTATTTTTTATGTGGGAGGAAACTTCTGCGGCCTCTGCCTCTATCTGCTGGATAATTTTTTTTTTTTTGCTATTCCAGATTATGTCCTGTGGAAAGTGGTCAAAGCAAGCAGTGAGCAAAGAACTGATTATTTTCAAATCCTCCTGCCACAGGAATACTATGATAATAAAATCCGCCCAGGTGTTTTGAAAAGGTTCAGCATTCTCTTTCAGGGAGATTAACTACCAATCATACGAACAGCACTGTTGCCTGACTTGTTTATGTCTCAGCAATCCCATCAAAATATTGACCTGCTCCACCCCTTTGTAGGTAGAAAAGTCTTAAGCAGTTCTGGGGAAAAGACAACAAGACAGAAGGGAAACTAGTCCAATTGATGGCACTTAGCTTTTGTTCCAGTAAGAAACTCCACGAGTGTTTTAGGAGTGAAGACTCAGGGGACTTTGCATTTCAGTTCTGCACATGTCCTTGCTTTTAGATTTTACATGGGTTGTGATCCAGGAGCACTGAAGTGGTCTCCAACTTTATCAGATCTCCTCTCCAACTTATGTTTTCACTGGTTATATGTTGTCACATGTACAATAGGAGCTATGGCTGAGCTGTACGTCTTGGTTAATTAAAAGGAACATCTATTTAATATAATATAAAGCATAGTATAAAGGGTATTTCCTTTGTATGGTAGGCTGAATGAAATAATATATAGTGTATTGACCTAAATTCCTGTGTGCCTATTGAATAACCATCAAAGAGCAGGCTCCTTGATGTCGTACACACCCCCTTGAGACAACATAAAAAATAAATATTGTAAGCTTGTATGGAAGCAGGTGAATCCAAAAGAGCAGAAAGGGATCTATACGTTCTCAGAGTACAAGCTGTAAGTGGTAACAGATGAATCCAGGCAGTGATTATAAAGCCCAGAGCTGGTTCGTAAGCTACTTAGTCTTTAGGGTTTGGGTGTAAAACTGTGTCCGATAGGCTTGGTTTCCTATGCTCACAATAAGAATAATTATTTCATTTCTTCATAGACTTAGGGAAGATGGATGAAAAAGTACTGATGTTGTCAAGTTGTCTGAATGCCTAATAGGAGTGAAATCAAAATAACACACTTGAATGGTGAAACCATGAGTGAATTAGGTAGATCCTTTTAGCTTCATGCAGTCAGAGCATTCTCATCAGGCTGTCATATACTCCGTTAATTTTCTTTGCATAACAAATATTTCAGTACTTTTTTCTTATACAGCCTAAAATCTCATGTAGGCAGCAGCGAGGAAGGTTGGATCCCCTGCTGATACTCCAGGGTTTCCTTGAGCTCCCCTGCAATGTCCTGGTGATCTTAAAACATTTTATTCCAGATTCGGAGGCAATCTGTGGCCATCTGAAACAGGGAAGGAAACCTGACAGTTATTATTATACTAAAAATAATGATCAGAGGCTTAGCAGCAAAGCGGAGATCGGCTTGAGCAAGACACAGAGACTAAAAGCTTTTGGAGTGGACAGCAGAAGTCAGGACTACAGAGGAGTTTATTTGCAAGCCTCTCTGTCTAGATGCTTAATATAATTTTCTGTGCTTTTCCTGCTGTACTCAATGTACAGCTGAAAAGAGTACCTGAGCCATTTTAGACAACACAGAGGAGTGCAGGACGCTATGCTGGTAGTCTGTAGTATTTTCTCTTCTGATGCTGGAAACCATCATCCTTGCTCTTGAAACAAAATGTTTCCAACTGCCTGGCTTTGGGGTTCCACTTTAATCCTACGTGCTAATGTGCTAGCTTATCATATTAAGGCAGATTAGCTGAAAATAACTTGGCGCATCAGGATTTTCCACTCTTCTTAGGCTTTATAATCTCTTTGCTTTGGATGATGTTTATTACATACTGAGATAATAGGTTTAGTGCTTTTATGACCTCTGTAACGTGTTCTTTTTGTGTTTCCACTCAAAACTACTCTTGCTTAGCTAACCTTTCAGCCAGTAATCAGTACAGCACAATTACCCTGGGCATACTGGCAGCCATTTCGAGGACTCTCTTGGGCTGAGTCCTGCTTCAAATCTGCTGCAAGCAAAACAGGCAGTTGAGCTTATTAATTTTGGCTATTATTTTCTTTCCTTGCAATTGCGACCAGTTGAGAGCCTTGCCCCTGGGTTCCCTCCTAGCTGGGTGCTGCATATCATGCTTGGGGGCTTTCCAGCTGATGCTGACAGAGACCCTGCTTGGCTGCTGAGGTGCTTAAGGAATGTGATGCTCTCATAGAGGGCTGTTGAAGGATCTCAACCAAAGTGGGCTGTGCAGGGATTTGTATTTTGGTTGCTAACACACCAGATTCTTCCATGCATGTGGCTGCTAAGTTTTGTGTAGCTCAGTAATCTCTTAAATTGGCTGGCCAGATGTCCCCAGGGCTCTTGGAAGCTGGAGGTGGTAAACTTCAGAGGTCTGCACGCAGTCTGCTCATTTAAATGCTGTGTGTTCGCAGATTCCTGGGGCCTTTCTTCTGCTTACCGTCTATAGCCTTTCCAGCTCTTTGAGTCTGTTAATGCTGCTGGTAGCTTTGTTGGTTGTTTTTCCTCGCTTTTCTCTGTGCCTTCCCCAGGATGTTTCTCACAGCTGGTCTTATCTCTTCCTCCTCTGCATAGGAAACCTGAAGTCAGGCAGTCATAGCCAGTGCTTTTGTTGTTTTTGGCAGAGTTTTGCTTGCCATGTGGGTTGGCATTCAGTGGGAGCCTGGTGAGACGGCTGGGGATGGTGAGCAGTGCTGCTGTGCCCTGCACTGGGGCTGGCTGTGGTTTAGGTCCCCTTTCCCTAAATACCTCTCATGCTAGCCTAGCTAAGGGCAATTCCCTCTTCTCCTTGTGAAAGCACTTTTGGAGAGGAAGTTTGACTTGTGTCTTTGATAGAGAGCAGGAGTAAAGAGGAGGGAATCGGTCTTACTTAGGGCAATTAATTCTACAGCTGACAGCGAGCCTGTATGCTTCTTATTCTAACTTTCTCTCCTCTGAAGATGACTTCTGCAAATAGATGGAGATCATCAAAGCCTGTAGCTCCAGATCGAATGCTATCTTTAACAGCGCAATGAGAGGAGTGTCCACCATCTGTCATCAGTGAAAAAACAAACATTACCATTGCCTCTGCCTTCACAGAATTAAAACATGACATCAGAGACAGTCTACATCTTCTCTCTGGTGTTTGTGCAAGGATTTTTTCCCCTCTTTTGCAGTTTGCTTCTGTTTGGGAAATAATGAGGGCTTCTGCCTTCCATGTGTCTTTTATCAGGGAACAGTGCTCTTCAGCAGACTCATTAAAATAATGGATTGTCTCAGATGGTTAATTACATCCAAAAATTTCTTGCTGTCCGGCAGGAGGAAAGCCTTCTGACATGTGACATGGATAAGAGGTGTAATGGTACAATAATAGTTCTTGTACTGCACCCTTTAGGACATATACAGAAATGCTGCTTTGGTGCCACTGAACCAAGATGAATGATCTGTTTTGGTTAGCTGGATGGCACAGCCAGTTTGGCTT
>JAOWBP010002392.1:27671011-27745655 GCA_028571105.1 Tragopan temminckii | reverse complement strand
GGGGGTGAGTTTTGGATTGGAAGGATGCCAGCAGTTCATTGGGTTTGCAGGAGTCACTGCAGAGCTTGTAAGGCACATTGCCAGTGGATAAGGGAGGGAAAAAGAAATCTCTCATGTAAGCCAGCATGATTGAGAGGGAAAAGAACTTGGGCTCACCAAGCCCTTCAAGCTATGCTGTCAAAGAAATATATGTTCTGGTTAATCCATCACTTCTGATGACAGGTTGCATATGGTGAACTGCTTGAAATGTGCTTCCTTTGTCCAAATTCTCACTTCTTAAAGACTGGTTTTGAAAATTGTTTTAGCGATAGGAGACGCTGCTTCTGTTGTTGAAAAATGTATTAAGCACAAGTGTATGAAACGCGTGTCTAGCTTAATAGAATTCAGCTTTCTTTTTATAGTCTGGGTCAGAATTGAGAACAAATTTGGTGGTTCTGCTTGAGTCTGGCCTTTTGGGAACTTAGAGCTCAGGCACAGACCAGATACTGGGAGCTGCTGTACACTCAATCCTTTGGACATCCTTGGGATTGGCAATACTGCTGAGCAGTGTTAGCATGGCTATTTAGTCACCTTACTGAACAAGTATCTTTTGGGCCATGATGTATGCTGTGGATGGTACCCAGCTAAATTATATGAGATCCAGTTTAATTAAAATCGAGTCTTGTTTTCAGATAGGAATTAGTAGTAGAGAACCACAGCCAGATGACACAATAAGATGTGCATGAACCAAGTGCTTTGAAAAATTCTATGTGGAGGTTTGAAGGTGTTTTTGAAGGATTTTCAATTTACTTGACTGCTTCAAGTAGCATTGGAGACAAGGTCTTTTGAACTTGCGAAGGTTGGATGAGCCTGTGATATATGAGACAAAGTACATTTTGCTACAGGAACTGCAGAGAAAAACCTGTAGCTCGTGGCTCTTGGAGACTGATCCATTCTTCTGTGTATATGCGTAGGTGCCTTATTATGTACGTTAGTTCAGCTGAGCCACAATCCCTATCCAGAATCTGTGTGTGCTACTTGAATGCAAATAAAAACAGGTGCCCCTTTATAGGTTTTATTTTAAGTTGCTGAAATTACTCACCTGTATAACATTAGAGATCAAAGCTGTGAGCAAGTGTGTGTATGACCAGGGACCTAGCGTTTGATGGGAGGTTATAAGCTGTAAGGAACATCTGCTCTTGGTAGTAGGCAATTTCTTTTCTATATTGAATATTGAATTGGGTTAGTATAGTATGGAATGGTTTTCCTTCTTCCTTTCATCTCCCTGGTATTTTTTTCCTCCCCATTCAGGTTTCATGTGGATTGAACAGTTGTAATGAAAGAATAGTAGGCAAATGTGTACAGAAGCAATTTAGCTTTGTATGGTGGCAGATGCCATTAAGAGAAATTCTGTAGCTTTCTTCTTAAAATATAACCAAAATGCTCTGATGTGCCAGGTCTGGGCAGGCACATAAAGTGCTCTGTCAGAATGTCATTCAGCTGCCCTACCATACACACATGGTCTGATTGACCTGCTGGTGTGGCCAGTGTGAAAAACTCATTTTTTTTTTTTTCAGAAATGAGCCCTTGATGTTTCAATAGTGTTAAAATGAGTAAGTTCCTGGACTTCAGGGCTGCAAGGCACACCTTTCAGGCAGGGACTGAGAGTAAGGGGTGTCTCTCACAGCAAACTCCCTCCTCTGCTCACTGCAGAGCCCAGTGATTATACTTGAAAAATCAGCGAGGTTTGTATACATGATTTTAGCCAGCCTCCTTCATTACTCATAACCTTCCATTTCCCCTCCACTTCACCTGATCCATTCTTCATCCTTTGTGAGCACCACCTGATGCTCAAGTGCCTCAGCCCTGCTAGATATTCCCGTGCACTACACCCGCTCCACATCTCCTTGGTGCATTAAGAACTGGGGAGTTGTGGGACAGGTTGCAAAAAAATGTTGAGAGAAGATGAGGCAGGAGAAAGCTGCTTTGAGTTGGTGGATGACATGCTTCTGCACAGATCATTTCACTGTCTAGTAAGTAAGGATTGAGTATAGCCAAAGCTTCCTAATGTGGCCACAGCAAAAGCAACTGCAGAACAGGAAAGGGATATAGGTAGCTGTTGAAAGAATTGACTGGGAAATAACTCAACTGCTTCCAGAAGATAAGGTGTGTAAGAAATTCTTCTCCTATGAAGAAAGGCTGAGGAAGCTGGTCTTGTTTGGCTTGGAGAAGAGAAGGCTCCAGGAAGACCTCATTGCAGCCTTCCAGTACTTAAAGGGGGCTTATGAACAGGACAGAGACTCATATTTTTATTTTCACATTTTCTGATAGCAATAGAACATGGGGGAATGGCTTTAAACTAAAAGAGGGGAAATTTTAGGTTAGATGTTAGAAGAAAACTCTTTGCTTAGAGAGTGGTGAGGCTCTGGCACAGTCTGCCCAGAATGCTGTGGATGACCCATCCCTGGAGGCACTCAAGTCCAGGTTGGATGGAGCCCTGGGCAGCCTGAGCTGGTGGCTGGCAGCCAGCCACTGGATGGGCTTTTAGGTCCTTCCCAAACTAAATGCTATTCTGTGCAAGGAGTAAGAAGCACTTACTCTGACAACTGCATTTAGTTTCCATCCTGCACACTCCCGAGTGCAAAGATAAGAACCCGCTGTTTTTCAAGACATTGCTGACAGTCCTTGCCAGGAAGAGCTGGATTGATTTGTTACTGGCACCTTAGTATTTTTGATCAATAGCTTCATAAATGGGAGTTAATATTCTGCCAGCTCCTACTATTTTTTTTCACTTTATTTTAATCAATTATTTTCGTTGAATAAAAAACGGTAGTATAAATACTTGAGGATTAAAGTAACTTTCTCAGCCTAGTAATTTGGATTTATGTCACTTCAAAAGCAGTTTCCTTTGAGAAACAGGAACGCCAGATTAAAGCTTTATTCCAGACAGGTAATTAAAAGGCTAAATCCCATGTACAGCATTACAGCTCTAATATGGATAGAAGAGGATTGCTCATTAGAGTCCATAGGGATTTCTATTATGACTGGGAACAGATAGCCACCCGTCTCATGAATCCTATTATGGCAAAGGCTGAACTGCAAGGCACCATGTCACAGTTCTCACTTGCGTGACTTTGAGCAAACGTTGCTTTGAGCAGAGGAACTGGATTCAGATTTTTCCCTTGCCAGGCAAATGGTGTGGATGTGCATGCATAAGCACAAAAGACATTCCTATCTGCTGCAGGGCCGTTCCTCCTCCTTGTAGATCAAGTTTGTCACATAGATTTAGTGGAGGAAGACTATACTACTGTTTGTTACGGCTAATGGAGCAGGGGTGCATTACCTGATTCCTTATTTTCCAGTATGAGCCAGCAAGGAAAGCTAACTACTGGTGGACTCTTGCCTGTGGCTAATGCTTTGGAAGTGAGGAGGAGTTGTTCTTCCTGTTTGCTTCATCTTGGGGGGGGTCTCACTGACTCTGGTTTATAGAATCACCACCATGCCTAGCAAATCATGCCTCTATGAGGCAATGTCTCCTCTGACTTCAGAAATGCGGTTTCGTCTTTGTTTTGGATGGCATGCTGGGTTTTGAAGGTGAAACTAGGTTAGAAACAGCTTCTTGTTCTCAAGGGAGCTTTTAAAAATGATCTGTTTCTGCTTAGGATAGAGAGCCCTGAAGCTAATCAAAATACTGGATCAGATCTAATAAAGATGTCATCCCTAAACACTTAAACAATCTTAGGTGTTTTTTTTGTTTGTTTAACAATTTAAATAAAACAAAGTCTAAAAGGAAAGACATTAAATATTAGAAAAGTAACTTCTGGATGTTTGTGAAGAAGTCTCTTCTCTCAGAAAGGATTTTGTTCCCAATAAACAGTCTGAAAAGATAAGCAGACTTTTATGTAAAATCTTCAGCCAAAAGGAGTTTTTGACAGTAGCAGCCAGTAGGTACCAGAGGCCTCTCCACCTCTAGTTTGTAATATTCAAACTGTAGTGATATAAGGGCTAAGCACTTATTGTTCTTGCCTTAGTACTGATGAGCCCACCAGCAACAACTTTTTATTATACAAAGCCCAATTCTGGGGTGTAAATAGAAATTAGTCTGAAGCCTAGGACAAGCTGGGATGCTTTATTTTATGTTCACCTAAACTGAAAATGCACCCTTGTGTTTAGGGAAAAAAAAAAAATCAGAAACAGAAAAACAGTAAAAACAGTGCTTAGAGTAAATGCGTTCTGCCCTCGTATCACCATCCCTTTGAGCACAACAAACTCTTTTTAATCTATTCCCTTCTGAAAGGATTCAAGTCCCAGCCTTTCCTACCTAGTCTTGCCAGATCAATTGCAGCTGATCTGCCCTTGTGCACTAATAGTAAGGAAAGACCTGCTGGCTTTGCCCCCAGTGGCAACAGGGGCAGGCTCTGCCTATAATAAATTCTTATAAGAATTCATTTGTTGCATAAAACACAGGATCACACCATCTACTTATCCAAAGCAACTTTTTAAAAATCAAAACTTGTTTTGACCCATGACGTTGGTGCTACACATCACTGCAGTATGTGAGTATGGCTGTTCTTACACGGACTGTTCAAGTTTTGTCAGACTCAGTGTTGAGAGCTCTGTGATTTGGGTCTGTCTATAGGCATTGGATTTCAAGGCAGGTTAACTTCAGTAATTGTATTTGACCATGTTCTCAAAGACAGTTAATAACGTTTTAGAAGTAGTCACTTTTTTGGAAAAGCTGATTTGAATCCAGTAAAATTTATCATTTGAGAAAATCTCACGTTTTCTTATTTTTCCCAGTACTTGGACCAATTAGGCATCCAGACCTTTCTGTAAGTCTCTTTAGACTCCTATCAATAGGAAAGCTGCTCTGCATCAGCTTGAACCGATTAAGATTGGACTCTGTCTTGCAGGAGAACAGAGAGCTTCAGTCTGACAAGGTTGGGACAGGATGGCATTGGGTGCCAGTATATCTGAAATACATCAGTGCAGGTTATGGATGGCATCGGGATGCAGCTATTTGAGGCTATTGCTGCTGTCTGCTTTTTGTGTTTTTAGGGTGGCTAGTCAGAGAGCTTGTAATAAAAGCCAAATCTGAGCACTCTCAAGCTCTGTTCTCATATATAAAAATCCATCATACAAAAAAAAAAAGCCCAATCTCCTCTCTATTTCTGTGTTATTTACTGCTCCTTGTGCCCTCAATTCCCTGAGAAACCAAGTACAGCTCATGCACAAAATGATAGCACTCCATAAACTTATAAAAATGGAAACACAGTGTTCCAAGCAAGCGTGTTGCAGTAGCAGGTAAATAGAAAGCTTAAGGAACGACATTCTGAGTCAAAGCTGCCTTAATGTTCTGAGTTTTTTGCTAATTTGAGATTTTATGGAGTCAATTGCTGAATTTTCAAAGTCACAAAGATCTGAAGAGTCTGAAATACTTGCAGCAATGAGGACTGCTTCTGTCCTAAATAATTACAGCTGTAGTTATTGTGGCTTGCATCTGTTGTGAGGTAAAGGTGTCATGGGTGCTAGGTCTGCATTTCAGCAGGAGCAAGGCCTTTTGAACATCCTGTGCATTGCCCCCACCTGAGCAACTTGGCTCCTGAACACAGAAAGCAACTTTTCAGTGCTGATCATCTAGGGTCTGAAAAGGTCCTTAGGAACTCACCATGTGAAATGACTGTAGGAAAAGGTCATGTCAGAATAACCAAGTGACTCTCTAGCTTCCCCTTGTCTTCCTCCTGTGCTTATCAGGTCATTTGAAGCCATCTGTCTACTTAGTTGTCAGTGTATCGACTCACTGCTATTAAGGACCATTAATATTGTAAGAGCCATACGCTGCCTCTGTAGCCTAGGTAATTATAAGAGACAAAACTAGTGCCTCGCATAAGTACTGCACTTTGGGGGGAATAAGCCCCAATGGCCTGCACTGATACTGTAACTTAAAAGTCAAACAGTGGGAACTGAAATAGTAAAGCACTGGCATGGCTGTTGTGGATGCAGTCAACTAAATTACCCCCAAAAGAGCTTTGAATTAAAAAATGAAAATACTGTATGGTCAAATTTGATTCTGATTCTCTTACAAACCTCTGTGTGCCCTTTTGGAAGTAGAGATGGTCCTGCAGATGAGGTCTGGTTGCAGTTACATTCCTTCTTGTTCTCTCCAAGAATTAAAGAGGACTGGGGCCTGCTGGCAGGGGCACTTACTAGATGCCAGCCCCTGCTGGATGCACAGTCCAAGCCTAAGGAGGTACTCTGAGGACAAAGTGACTGCACTGTCCCAGAGGTGAGCAGGTTGAGTCCCCACAGTCCGCCTGTCTTCCAAGAAGCTGGGTCTGCCCTTCAGGCAGGAAGTCAAGGACTGCAGGAAGTGTTGACTGTTTGGTCTGTAATTAAAAGAAAGGTACTTACAAGAACCTATTCATATCCCTTATGATCTCCCCTGGGATCGTTTAACTGACTAATTTGGACAGCCCAGACAACAAATGAGGACTTGGTCTCCTCTCTTTCTACATCTCTGTAAACATAATCCCTGATTGATTGGCCTCTAATACATCAGACCGAAATGAAAAATTAATTAGATTGGCTACAACCCCGAAGTGAGCACTTTACCACTTTGTTGTTTTGTCCATTTGATCCTTTCTTCTTTGATTTATGGGCAAAGGAGAAAGGGGAGAGGAAAAAAAAAAAGGAGAAAAAAGAGGTTTGTACTGGATGTCACGTGGAGTCAGATGGCTTTATTGAAAGCTGAGCTTTGCTCAGCCAAGGAGCGCGATGAGCAGCAGCTCCGCAGCATGTGCCATAAAGGTGGAAAGTTCAGAGAGAGCATATGCTTTCCCCAAATCATATCTTAAGCAAAGATACAGATTTTAGCTATCTGAGTGTTCACTGCTCTTGAGATGGGATGGCGTGGGATTTTTTGCCCTGCTTGCAGGGAGGCCCTGAGGATGTGAAAGGAAGGCTTCCTCCTGCCTGCCCTCCACTAAAAGACCCAGGTGGGGCCTGAGAAAGCAGGAAATGGGACCAAGATTTGTTCTGAACTGCCCACTTCTCTTGAGGGTGGGTAAATCCATTTGTTTTTGGGAGGCTCTCCTCATCTCCCTGTGTTGACTTTTCTGTTGCAGCCAAAGCTCTACTCAGGGAGCTGAGTGCTCTGGGAGATGCCCATGGCTCCAGTCTCATGGCTTGCACGTCAATTCCTTTGGATTCTTTTTTCTTTCTGAAATTACGAGGCTAGTGATAGTGATCTGCTTTTGAAAAGACCAATAAAAGTGTGTGGCAGGGGTCAGGATTGCTGGTTTTCACAAGGAGCGCTGGAGGCTGTGAGAGCTGGCTGATATGATTTCAGGTTGCTTTGGAAAAATCTTATGAGTTTGTTGAATAGTGCATCATCTGAACAGTAGCCAAACATGCAATAGCCACTGTGCTTAATAATCTCAAAGGGTGAAGTATACCTCAAGGTGAAAAATAAATAAACTGCTTCCTAGGTTTGTAAAGCATTGTAGCATTCAGAGCAGAGTTGGATGACTTGCTTAAAATAAAAGCCAACGCAGTGAAGACCAGAAATAAAAAATCTGAGCTTCAAGTCCAAGGGTGGAGAGCAAGTGAACAGCCTATTGTTAATCACAGGTGAATTTTGCCAAAGCCCAAGGCCCAGAAAGGCAGTCGAAAAGTAGAAGTATATTAAAAACAAAACAGTCTTTTGGCCTAGAGGAAATAATGGGACGCTAAAGGGAGGCACAGCTGAAATGAGAAACTACTTCTGCAATCTAAAGAGTTATTAAAAGCAAGGGCAGAAATTAAACTGAATTCCAGAGAGCAGTTATATGGTTGTGTATATAAATGCATGCCTTAGTCTGGTTTTATCTTGAAACAGAAAATGCTCAAGCCAACTTTGAAAAATGGATCTTTTTTTTTTTGTAAATAGTTTAGGAAATCCAAGAGAAAATCCTCCTTTGAAAGAAGTGTTTTGATATAAGCAATGATGGCCAATTTTAGGAAAGCTTTTAATCACAAAATTAAGACGCTTATGATGTTTTAAGGCTCTGCCACTTCCAGAAAGTACTTTTGACACAGGAGACTCTTAGCACACTTGGGCTGGATTTTTGATTTTTTTGCTCAGAAGCTGTTTTCCTTACATGCCACCCCTCCCTTAGTCTTTCTCTCTCCCTACTTGATTTTGCAGGATTCAGCCCTCATGTCAGCACCAAAGCACTGAAAACTCTTGTGCGTGATTTAGAGACAGAATCTGTACTGTGTGTGCATATGGTTTGTGCACAGCTTTTTGAAATAGACTTTAAACAAGGCTTGGTTGTTCTGAGTGTACCTGACTTCGTGGGGGGGGCGAGGGTAGGGAAATTCAGATTTTTTTCCATTTCCAGGTCAAAACCTCCAGGAGTAGGCCAGGCAGAGCAGGGATTTCTGCCAGTATTTCCTTAGAATGATTAATTAGGAGGCTGCTGCCAGCCCAGGAGGCTTTACCTTGCATGTTGTAGCAAAAGCTTTCAAAATTACTCTTTCCTTTTTTCATGCTGTAAGAGCCCATTTTGGAAGCATGGTGTTTTTCACCAAGTGAAGCTGCAGGTTTTTTTTGTCAGCTGGAATGAGTGAATGCCAGCTTCACTCATGAGACAAGCTGGTAAATCCTCAACAAACTACAAGTGACACTAATGTGTGTGGGGCAGGTCTGTGTGTGTGGGATGAGGGTCTGCTTTAACATGCACAGACTGATTGCATGTGTATCCAGTAGTTTGCTTTAAACATTTTCCTACAAATTCCTAATTTGACAGCTAGATTTTAATGGGAATTGCTTATGGTTTGATGCAAAGTTTAAAGCCTGAGGTTTCCAGTCGTAAAAGTTGGTTTCCTGACTTCAGTGCAGTCACACAGTGCTATGTTTAATGGTTCCGCAGTAATCGCGCAGGATGTAGCCACTGTTCCTCTTATCCTAGTGAGCTTCTTCCTTCTGCTTGTGGTGAGAACAACTTGCTACAATCAGCACTTGAACTGATTCATTGGACAGCTTCTCACCTGGGTACTTGTGCCTTATGATGCTGTGGTGAATTTTACTGGGACAATTGCAGGTTTCCTCCCCCACTTTGTTATCCTAATGGCAATCTTTGAGAGTTATAAATGAGACTGGAGTGGGGAAAAAAAGGGTGTTTGGCAGAACTTATTTTCATGTTAAACAAAGATGGCACTTTACTACATGGTACATTATCAGTCCAGGTGGTCACAAGAACACAAGGACAATAGATGGGCATTCCTATGTTATTTCCATATTATAGGTTTCAGATTCATATCCACTTGATTTTCTTGAAAGGCCTCCCTTCTGCAGTTCACCTATTCCAGGGAAGACGTACCTGGACACTTCTGTGACAGAACTAAGTGATGGCTTCTCTCTTCTTTGAACCAGAAAAGGGTATAAACTATTCAGTTTTCCTTCCTTTGCATCTATAATCAGCTTTCTTCTTAAAACTCTCATCAACTTCTGGCCTCACTATTCATGTCATTTTATGATTAATTCAGCGCAGTTGGTGATCTTTTTCTACCAAAATAACATGGGTGATGCTATTTGGAAGCAGTGCAGAGAGCCCAGCTAGCAACACCTGTGATTCCTGCACAGATGGTGCAAGCTCTTAACAACTGTGTGTTGGCTGAGACAATGCAAGCTACTGTGTGAAACTCGAAAGGTGAATAGGTGAGCACCTTTAATTTTCATAGAATCATAGACTATCCTGAGTTGGAAGCCACAAACATTTTAATCTTCCTCGAATTCTTATTTTCTTTAAGTATTCATTTTCTGTGGATTATTTTTGGTGGAAAATATTTTTCCATCATCTCTTTTCTTAGTTTTGGTGCTTGATCCTATTTCTGGAGCCAAGTACAGGTAGGGAGGAGAAACTGTGCTACAGTGTTTAAATAACTTTAAGGGACTATCACTGAGAACTCTTTATTAGTTTTTGGACACTATCAAATGAAGCCATTAGCTTCCTAAACAGATTAAAATGCAAAATATTTGAAGTTAGAAAACTGTCTTGGAGAGCTATCTTCATGAAAATGGAATGGCTTGGGTTCTTTTCTTCCTTTTTACAAACAGCAAAATGACCTGTTGAAACTTAAGCCTGTTCAGATCAATGTCTGAGAACACAGGCTGAAATATTATCCCTCTTATTCTCAGTGGCAAAGTCCCCACTGATTTCAGCAGAGTTATGATAAATCCTCGTGGAAAATGACATGTTGCACTAAAGCATTCTCAACTTTTTTTTTCTTTTTTTCTTTTGTTGTTGTTGTATAGCTCATGTGCCTCATGCTATGCTTCCTACCATCTCACAAAATCACTTTTCTTGAGAAGAGCAGGCCTGATAATCCTTTGTGTTATGTAGTTGTAGTTAAGCTTTTTGAGGTATTTCACTGGGAGCAATAGGCCTAGTCAGATGAGGTACATTTTTGGGATAAGTTAAGGGGTTCCTGGGATGACAGTCAATTATATGAGATTTTTGAGCTGATGGTGTGTTGCTTGCTGAATGGAGCAAGTGAAGTGGCTGCTTAGGAAGCCCATACATTTTGGTTAGGGGCATAAATTAAGATAGGATTGCATTAGCTGTGACAACCTTCAGCAGGAATGTTTTTCTTTCCTATTAGCCCCCACACAGCCAAATATACCTGGATGCCTGCCTGTTGCATAAGTCAATACAATACCTAAGGAATGGAGGGGTGCTTTTGTAGGGGAAAATGTCTGCAGCTTGCCAATTTGGGCTACTTTGTGGAGATGGTTATAAGATCTGTGCCTTTAATGGCAAAACTTTCTGACTTGCACATTGATCAGATTATTTCAAGCCTGTAAATAGCTTTTATGGTGCAGCTCGGTCACTTTACTGATTCCAGGTTTCCATCTCACTTCTATCTTAGTTTATTTTATTAAGGAGAATGATACAGCCCAGAGGGTTTTCCTTCATATCAAAGAGACCAATACTTTGTTCGTAAAATGTAGTCTATATCTGATGGAAATGCATTCAGCCTAGAAGAAAAATATTCCAAAAGCAGTATCAACATTACAGATCTGTCATTGGCCTGGAATTGGGTAGGACCCAGTCCTGCAAACATCCTCATGAGCAGTTTACTTCAGGTTACAAAAATCCTCTCAGTATCAATGAAGCTGCTTTAATGTAACACACTTAAGAGTTTTCAGAATGGGATTTTAGGCTTTCATTCAGCATAGCACTTGAGCGTATGCTTAAAATTAAGAATGGGCTTATGTTTAAAGTGAAGCACATGGTTTGGCAATGAAAAACAGGATCCCTTTCAGTCACTGTCCTGTATCAGAGGCCTTGTCTCCAGCTCATGCCTTATGCCTGGGCTCTGCTGCCTGCCTGGAGCATGCCTGCATTTAATGAGACTGCTGGCAAGTGAGTGCTCCAGCTTGAGTCACAAAAATCAGAATCACAGCTTGTAATTTGCAATTAACAACTGCTGACAGTTACGACAAGGGAACAAATAATAAGTGCTTATTAATAACTTATTAATGTTCATTTCATGAGTTTCATTCACTCTGTGCAGTAATGATGGGCTGGCTTTGATGTGCTGTGTTTCTGGTCAGTGCCTGATCTGCTGCTTTGAAATGGATTAGGGTCTTGTCCTGGCTCCCTTACCTTACCCTGCTAGGGAGTGGGCAGTCCTGTCTTTTATTGCTGAGAATAATTTCTTAATATGAAGAGTTGAATTAGCAGACTGATATGCCAGTCAGATGTTCTGTACTCTCAGGCTAGGACCCTCTTAGCTCTCTTTCTTTTTTTTTTTTTACTTTACTTGAAAAAAAGAAATTGGGAGTACCAGTTTTGTAAAATGAAATAATTTTGCTTTCTGAAGAAGCTGGTCGTGGGGGGAGAGAAAATTATCACTGAGGATCTGTGAAGATTTAATCTACAAAATGTTCTACTTCATTTTGATATCTTTGCCTGTTTTAAAAATGCTTAAGTAATATCCCATCACTTTCAGTTTTAAAGAAGTTTTAAAGAGTCAATGGCCTTAACCTGTTGTTCACTGCTTGCAATTCTCACATGGATAATTGAATGAATCTCACATGGATAATTTCTGAAATTGTTGCCAAGGTGCCAAAAATGAATACTCTTATTGTTTGCCCTGTTTTGGTGACTTTTGTTCCTGGCTCAGAGTCGCTATCCCACGATTTTCCATTTCTAGGCAGGAAACTCTTTTGGAGTGTAAATGCATTGTTTAGGGTCTGCTGGAGAAGCAGGGCAGAAATGGGAAGCCATTCCTCAGAGGTTGGCTCATGGATGGTTTCTCTTCATTATTGGTGGTATGCAGGAAAATATACCTCAAATCTGAGAGTACATGATGCCATCAGTAACTCTAGCCTCAAACTGCCACCTGTTTTGACTCCAGCACATCACAGGCTGCCATCAGATGATGCTCAACATCTCACCATTCTTGATCCTGTTTTTTGGAGTGTGAATTGAAGTAGCACAGCCATCTCACTGATCCTGGTCCCAGATTCTAGTCCCAGACAAGCTGATGCAGCAAGGGGAGGTGTGCAACAGTTTGAGCCCACAGCTCAGGATGCTCAAAATGTGGGCAAGGGAAAGAGCAGCCAGTGTGAGCTGGTTGCCAGCCTACTGGCTTACCTGGAAGAACTAACATCCAAACAAATGCAAATCCTGAGTGTGATCACTGATCTGAGATGTCATGCTTGCTCAGTGTCTAGGAAGAAGAGAAGATAGCACTAGCAAACAACTGTGATACAGTCATTGAGTACTTCAGCTTGAGAGATTTTTCCAGTGGTAATTAACATATTTAACTTATTTCTAAAGATTTACAAACACGAAATGCCACTAAGCATTCCATTCCATGAATGTCAAAGAGGCTGATATAACTTTGGAAGCATATATTTCATCCATCATAACACTCTTGTCACTTAAATGGCACTCAATCCACTTAAAATTACAGCGATTATGGAAGGAACATCAAGTTTCATCAGCAATGATTACACTGTGATTATCGCACACGCGCTTCTCAGGGCATCTTTTGCTCTTACGCAACTGCCAGTTTGCAAATACATGTTGGGGAATAGCATTTGGGGCTTGAAAGATAAACCTGACTTTCCATCCCATCAGAGTCAATCCTTTCAGCATGTTAATTTGTACTTTGGCAGAGAAAGTTTAACTCTTAAGAGTGATTTGGAGTGGGAAGGAAGTGAAAGTGTCAGTGAAGACCTACTCCACCTGCAGGGGACCACAGTAGTTAAACTAAGTGGAGGGAGGTTTTGGTAGTTGCCTTGGGGTCTTTTCCTGACTTTCCCTTGTCAATTCACTGAGACCAACCAGAGGTAGCTGACTACCTTTGGCAGGCAAAGGGATGGAGATCTACCGAAGTGTGCTTGTGGCAGAAAACAGGAGGAGCAAATCTGTTCTTTTCCATGATAACACCCTTGTTTCTATGCCTGGCTTAAATGAGAATGCAGGACTCTATGTTTCCCTGGGACGATAGTAGTAGAGAGAGCTGAAAATAGAAAGCTCCATCCAGACTCATGTAGCTATCAGGGGAAAGATTCCTGCTGGTGCCACAAACCATCAGATAATAAGAGAAAGTGGCGGAATTGAAAAATAAAAAGACCCAGTCTGGTCTAAATGTGTTTCCCATGAAATCAGTAATAAAAATAAAGCACACAAAATATGCAGGGATTTGGTTTGTTTATTACTGTAGCATTAGGAGCAAAATTTCCAAGAGGACTCAGCTCCCTGCAGTTCTTACCGTGCAGAGCAGCTGAGCTCTTTCAAAAATGGGAATTTCAAACAGTATCCTCATTGGACAAATATTATTTTCCCTTCTATTCTCAGTTTTTGAGTTTTTCTTTAGTACTTAGCAAGCACTTGAAGAAGCAGGAATTTTCTCTGAAGGAGTGGGAAAAGAGCACAAAGTATTGGCTTGGCAGCAGCCCAGGTGAAAGACACTGAGGCAGGTAGTAAGTCCCTCTTAGTATTGATCAAGGTTCAACATGGAGGTGGCTGAGCCATTCTAATGTGGTGAAACAGCATACTCAGGAACAGCATGTCACAAAATCCCAAGTTGTGCCATGGAGAAAAGCTGATTTCTGCTGGCCATCCTCAAGAATCAGCACCAACAGTATCTCTGCCCTGTGTATGGCAATGTTGTACATTGTCATGAGCCACAAAGTGTGCATGTGTTTTGAATTAGCCAACAACTCTGTTGGAATTCAGCATTTATGTCTTCTGTTGTACTCTTAGGTGCATCGCTGCTGCTTGCTAAGTGTGTTTGCAGACAGGAAAGGAGAAGCGGAGGAAGTGGTGTTTCTCCTCTGCCCAGGCATCCCCTTCTTGTTATCTTCTGTGGCCTTTCATTGTAGAGAAGCTCACACTCTAATTTTTTTCTGTGCTGTTAATGAAATATATAAACATTTGTATGTGTCTTTGCTTTGTTGCTTATCTTTTTACGTGACTTACCAATACTTACCCAGTTTTGGAAAATGGATAGCGTAGTAAGTAGGATGCATTTAATTCTGTGCCTTCATAGTGGTTAATAGTGGAAATTTCAGTCTTACAAGTTACCAATAATTAATTTTCTTTCTCTAGCTTCTGTTAAGATTTGCATGAAGCCTATTGTGAGAGAGGGAGGGGAGTTAGTCTGTGCTTCCCCATCTCCTCTTGACCTTCCTTGATTCTGTCCAGATGCAAACGTATAAAAGGCAAACAACCCAATTTTTTATTCTCCAGTCTTTTGAAAGCAGAAAGTCCTTAGAATTTATTTAGAAGTATTTTGAGTTAATAGAAATTCTGTGCATCCTGTCAAAAGTGACATTTTTCTTGGATGGCAATTGATTTATTTATTTTCTTTAAAACTTCACATTTCATGAGGATGACTTTTTGAGTCAGAACGTTTTTACCAGCTTTTCTGAAGATTTGGTCATGAGGAAACCATCAAAATGTATGGGGGAAAATTTCATAAATGGCAAGAAATGAGGCAACGCCTATGCGATGAAGCAGGAAATGAGTGCTGGCATCTGAAGTTTCTGCTGTGCCTTATACATCCAAGGAGGATTATTGCACTGTTTTACTACTGCAAGTTTGAAAGTAGCCCAAACCTTTCCCAAGAGATGAAGTTCAAAACACTAGATTTTTTTTCTTGTTAGCTGCCTCAGTTCTTTTTGGTTTATCTTAAATTCTGTGTCTGTATACAGCGTTGGAGGAGTTCATGTTCTTTGCAATGGGAAAAAGTATTTTTTGCTGTGAAAGTCCATCTGAACTACTGAAAATCTGGTGACTGGAACTTCAAAGCTTTTCCTCTGAGTGGTTTTGTGTGTATACGAGGAAACTCTAACCATATTCTGGATCTTTGTCTGGATAACCATGCAGCTTCTTCAACTTGCATGCCTCAATAAATAACTTCCTGCAGCCTGAAATCTTGTTGGCAATACTGTCTGATGGTCAAAACATGCTGGCAGCTAAGCACATCTTTTGTTAAACTGGCTACTATATTTGAAAAAAAGTAGTATGTTTTTGGGTGTAAATGCCCTTTATGAAGATAGATTTTGAAGCTAAGAACATTTGCTGAAAGTTCAACTGGATGTATACGAGTTAGAGTATCTTTGAAAGAAAAAATACTACGGGCAGGTGCCTGTAGCATAGTGGAAATGCCTGTAAAGGGAGAGGCATTGATAAGCGTCTTATCTGTTGGAGGAAAATGAGAGCCAATTGCTCTATAGCCCATGAAACCTGGAAGGATTAGCAAGGGGCAGAGATGATATTGTTCCATCAGACTAATATCTTTATTGAGTTTTCTGTTTTCCAGTTCCCAGTAGAGCTATCAGTCTTGTTTTCATGTTCACTGTTGGGCAGAGTTTTGCAGGGCTTGCAGAGCAGCTCAGGACTGAGGGATCAGTGGGGGGGCAGTAGCTTCATGAGAGGTTTTCCTCCTCAGATTTGAGCAGTTGTGTGAGCAACTGCTGGTGCAGTTTGCCTTAGCCTTAACTGTACATGTTTGTACAGAAAATAGTGTCTTCACGCTGATACATTTTTAGCTTAAATATCCATGTGTAATTGCAACTGAAAGGCGTTCTCTATCAGCAGGAGCACGAGTTTAAAACAATTGATAATATCTGTGTTTAAATGTGTTTGGAGAAAGTCATGTTGCAACTGGACTGTATTTCAGAAATCAGAGGCAGTGCTGCTTGTTCCACAGTTTAAGAGAAATTATATACTGCAATGGAGAAGACAGGTGTAATCGTTGCTTTCCCAATCTGCATTTATTATATCCCTATTTATCTCTACTGCAGGGGTCTGCTAGAAATCAACACCTTTCCTGTTAGCTTTCTGACTATGTATAATGGAAACAGATCCAGCCATCTTTAAGTTAACACTGGTTTGAAAAGCCGTCTTTGGAATTTGCTGTGAGCTGAGGAGAAGTTGTGGACCCTCTCAACTTCTGTTTTGCTACGTATAACATAGGAAGTTAGTTTCTTCTCCTAAACTGAGCTGGCCACCAGCTTTGTCATTCACGTAGCCCTAGTTCGTACCTGTCCCCCTCTCCTGCCTGTTTGTTTTTACTGGTTCATCCCTCTCCAGTGAAATCCATTGCCTTCTGTCATCTTAGTTGATTTCTTAGCTGCTTTCAGTCCCTCTGGTAGTCCTCATTTTCTGAATTTTCTGTATTTCCCTTGTGGCATTATAACCAGTGCTTTATTGAAGTTTGAATAGACTCCATTCCTGAATGCCCTTCATCTAAAAATGAGTTAACTTTTTAGAGAAAGCTGCCAATTTTTGTATGATCTCTCTTTGGTAAGCTTGTGCTATGGTTTTTATTCTTTTTGTGTTTGTCACCCTTATATTGTTCTTCCCTTAAAAAGTTGTCCCTTTGCTGACAAATTAACATTTTGTAATTGCCTCCAATTCACCCTTCTTCCTCACTTTCATACTCTGTAGATTGATATTTTTCATTCTTATGACACTACTGTGACTTACTAGATTTAATAAAAATCCTTTCTGTTAGCACAGTGATCTCATGAGATTTATATAAAAAACAAAAAGATTCCCAAGCTCAGAAACAAATCTCTCCTTTTCCATTTGCTACTGGATGATATCCTTCTTGCTCTTTGGCACTTGAAGTCCGTAGGTGAGGATCAGTTAATTCATGCTTATTTCCTTTTTGGGTCTGGAAGGACTTACATTCACTGAGACCAGATAGAGGATACATGCTTTGGGGAAGAAAAAAGGATTTCCCTGAGAAAGACCAAGGTGTCTTTGCACTGCAAATAGGGGGAAAACTGGGACGAGTTCCTTCTTGCTGCCAGCATGGCTAACGTTGGCGAGGTTCACAGGGATGCATACTTTTAAATCGGCAGGTGTTTGTTGGCCTTGAGGAGTGCTCTGTGCTGAAAATTAATGCTTTTATGAGTAGGCCTGAGATCTTTGCATTTGTTGATGCTTTTGGGAGGAGCTGTGGGACATCACACTGGGTTTTCACTGTTGTTTATCATTATGTTCCACTGTTGTCTAAAGTGGACAAGATGCTACTATTTGGTGCTGTACAATCATACTGGCATGATTACTATTCTGGGGAATTTTTGGTCTGAGAGGAGTTAGTGGAAGATAGGGTTTATGGCTATTGCACAGTGATGGGGAGCAGAAGGTATTTTGCCAAAGGTAGGCCTGTAACCCTATACAGGACTTAAATTAAAACAGAGCCCGGTAACCACAACTTTCTGTTCAGTATTCAGACTTATCTGTAGCAAAACTTGTATTTAATTCTGCATCCTTTTATCCTTTTTCACATTCATGATTTTAAATCTCCATAAATTAGCTCATGTCAGTAAAAATTAATGTGACTTAATTTTCTTCCCTGCTTTTGCAAATTGAGTTTGGCCCCTGTGAGCATCTTTAAATGATCACATACTGTCTCTCTGACTTGTTCTGTCAGAAACTGAAGTCCAGTGATGCAGGGTCATGTCCAGAAGTGATAATAGGCTTCTAATGTGGAGAAAGGTTTTGAAAATCCATCCTGCAGTAAATGAGTGCACGGGAAGCAGCACAGTTTGAATGTGTCTTAGTTAGTGGCTTGCTTATTCCAGTGTGGGTGTGAAAAGAAAGTTTCAGAAGGTGAATCTGGGATACAATGATAGGGATTGTCAAACCAGGCAATATTTCATGAGGATTGATCCTAGTACCTGGCTTCTTTATGATGTTTAGGAAATTCCTCTACCAGGTCATGTGAGCACAGAAAAATTGCAGTTGGATTTGATAATGTTTACTGGGAATAGGGAATATAATTTGGTTGTAAGGCTGAGAGCACAAAAGGTGTAGATGAAAGAGGACTGTGCAAAACAGTGTTGTGCAGAAACGTCAAGCTTAGTGATGGCAAAGGTGTTCATCAAGTAAATGTGCTGTTTTGTTTTTGTTTCTTGTAGGATTACCAGAATGTGATCTGGATTTTGTGACTGGAGCTTGCAGAAGAGGTGAGTATTATAAAGCTCCCAAATTCACATCTGGGCATCTAAATATATGGCATCCTGCACCACCCTGAGGGCTTTGATAATACTTGCAGGCATCATTGCCCACTCATTAAAGCCTGCAAAACAGACTACTGCAGACTGGAAAGCACAGAGATGCTTAATTCTCTAGGCTGTTTGGTTTTGTCTTTCTTTTTTGGACAATGCATAGTGTTCTGTTAGCTTTGTGATGATCACTGGAAGACCATGTTACATCTTCTCCATCAGCTGATGAGCCATGTTCCTCAGACAACCCAAGAAAAATAGCATTATTTTAGCGATATATAATTTAAGAATTCTACGGTATTTTCTTCATCCTGCTTTTAAAAATAACAGAATATTTTTGCCTTGGCAAATGTGGATTTTGTGCTAATTTATGTAAAGGAATGTTTTTGCCAGGTTTGGTTGGAAGAAAAAAAGTGCGATATCAAACTTTTTCAAAAACTATTTGAGTAGCTGGCTGTTGCTAATTGTGCTTAGATAAGAGCTCTTTGGGAATTTATTTTGTTTTATTTTGTGGTATTTTTTCACTGCAAAGTAGTGATTTGTCAAAACAGCTTTTTTGCTGAAATGTATTGGTTTGATGCAATGGTCACTGCAAAGGTTCCTCTGGAGGAGGGGGTGGGTATCAGATGAAATGAAAACCTGTGACCCCCATTACCTTCCAGAGCAATCAACAGCTCTGCTTTTTGGGCATGTGTAGTTCAGACTGCCTGACTGTGGGTACTAAAAAAAGTTTCCTAGGTTTGGTATGCCTCTCTTTTTCTTATCTACACTGTCACTTTTTAAATTTTCTCTTGTTTTATCTCTTACTCAAGCCTTGTCTTCTACCCTAGGACACTGGCCTGGGCTCTTCTCCAGAAAAATCCCTCTTCCAAATTCGCCTTTGACCTGTTATCTTTTAAGCGGAAACAAAAGTTTAAAACAGGCCATTACTCTTGGTGGAGAAAGAAAGTAGTTAGTTTCTGGTCATTCTTAATGAAAAGTCCTATTATTGGCATAAGTCAGTAAGGCTTTTCATAAATTGCCTTTGGTGAGGTGCTCAGCAAGTTCTGGGGATTGAGCCCACTCATGAGAAAGCTAAAAGACGTGATCCTGGGGCATACGTACTTGATATTCACTTCACTGGAGAAGGAGCTACCAGATACTAATAGTTTGGTTTTTTCTTTTTTTTCTTTCAGTTTTCAGAAACTCTATAACAAGAGCTAGAAGCTACAAGCTGAATTTAGAGGAGTACAACATAAAGACAAGGTACGCTTTTCTTGCATTTTTATTTTTTTTATAGGCATACATTAATCATTGGAACAGTTTTCCAGAGGATGCAGTGGATCTTTATGGACTTCAAATCTTTAAACGCAGACAAACTATTACTTTGAAAATAGCTGGGCTATGTATGTTCAAGTTTTAAGGCAATATGAGGGAACCGCTGGATGAGATTTGTCTGGGATAGAGACGAAATGAGGAGTTAATTTCTAAGTGTCACAGTAGCCTAAACTGTGAGTCTCTCGGTCTGCTGTTAGATTTAAGTACTACTAATGAAATTTTATGGATGCCTTTTGTACTTGATTGAGTGCATATTTATTTTTTGTGCTGTGCTGAAGAGTCTAAGCTGGCCTTTCTTAAAGTCTACTCATAAAAACTGTAAAATGCACTCCTACATGTTAATGTATTTTGCATGGTTAGTTTGCCTTAATTTATCTGATTGATTTTTTTGTTTGTTTCTTTGCTTTTGTTTTGCCTGGATCTGGTTTAAGTGCCAGGTGTTACACTTGTAATTGAAACATTTTGTTCTCATATTTAGACATAAATGTGTTGTAGCACAATTATTCTCTGGCGTTGCCTGTATCCTTGTTTATGCCAATGTAGTCCTGCTTTCTTGTGTTATTCCATGCAATACAAAATGTAGCCCCACTGCTCTGACTATAGGGAGAGAGCACCCGGGAGCACTGTCCTATCTTTGCAAAACATGCCACTGATTTTTGACTGTCATGCTGATGCTCAGGTGGAAAATGCTGTGAGCAAGGATGTGAACTGGTGAAACAAGAATTCACATGATTCAGTTGAAGTGGATGAGTGTGGGCTTCTGGTGGAGCTGTAAGTTAGCATAGTGGTGCCAGCAGTCCAGTCTCTTGCACTCTCTTTGTTCCATAGGAGATGGCCATTTGGTGAAAGTAGAAATCAGATCGCTGCTCTCTAAAAGGGTGTCTTTTTTATTAGCTTTACTCACCTAGAGGTCAGCAAAACATCTTTCCCATGTGTCTGCTGTTCCCTGTGAAGCTGCCTGTCCTTGTTCTCCACCTGTGTCATACAGTGGGGCTATTTCTGACCAATCCCTGCCTGGACTCAACTGCTGCATATAAATCCTGAATGCTTAGCTTTTCTCATCAAGGCTTTGCTCAATTCCCAATGTGTTACTGTTCACATTCCTCTGCTACCCACAGCACACAAACCATCTTGCTAATCTTGATTTGTGCAGACGGCAGGTGGGCTTTAAAGATGAAGTGAAGCATAATTACTGGAGATATCTGCTTGGAGGGAAGGAGAGCTTGCAAATGGAGGAGCTCTTATGTAAGCTCATCCTAAAATAGGAGCTTTGTGTTAGCAGCAGAAGAGTCCTTTTTGTATCTAGTGGGAAGCCATCCATGCCGCAGATAAGGAGAAAAAGTAACTTTAAAAGATGGAGCTAAAGCTAGCATCTTTAAGTTGCTTCTTAAAGGAAAGTAATTTCTTGTGTCATGCACTTTTTTGTTTTCCTGTCAAAATGCAAGATAAAAGCATAGTAATGCGGTCAGCTTCATGGAGGACTTGGAAGCATCCATCCCCTTCCTCCCCCCACCGTTTGCCTCCAGAGTCAAGAAGGACTTTTATTTCTGTCTCTACTTAATGAGCAAACTAGCACCAGGGAGGTGCAAAAACACAGCAGCACTTTGCCCATAACTTTTGTCACTGTACCAAGTAACAGGATTTGAGCCCTGGCTTACCCCTGAGTCTGGACTTCGTGTCACTTTCATTTGCAGCATGCCTCCTGCTCACTCAGGGCAACACAGTTGCCCAGGACAGTGAGCTGCTTGGCCTATTCATGATTTATAGGTTGCAAATCTCAGAAGGAGAGGCAGCTTGACTCAGCCCCACAGGCGTTACAAAAGCCGGTAGTGAATGTTCTGCTCTCATGGGATAATAGCACCCCTGCTTCTTGGCACTCATACAGCCTCCCTCTCTGTCCCTGACTTGCAATGCTGGCCTTGACCCAAATCTAACAAATGCACATCTCCAGCTGCTTTTTAGCTGCCCCATGAGTGGCAGCTCCCATGACAGTCATTCAACAGGAAGGAGTTGCAGGGAGCTGGGGACTTTGCTGGGGTCTTTCAGGCATGTGGCTGAGTTGTGAGCCAGGTTGCTCTCCTGCTTACCAGTCACATGCTGAAAGCAAGGAATAGTATTTTGGAGATCCTCAAGGTCTTAGGATATCACAGCTACCAGGCTGTGATAGTGAAAGGCAGCAAATGGGAGCAATAAAAGGAAAGGAAAGCAAGTATCTCAAATAGGATCAGTGATGACCACAAAGTAGTCTGTGTAGTAAGTTCTCATAAATCTCAAACTCTGAGTTTCTCAAAAGGTCATATCTTTGGAAGAAGAAGCTTTACGTAATTACGGAGTGATATTGAAGGTCACTAAGCATATGAATTCCCCTCTGCAGAGAGGAAATACTAGGTTTCATTTATTTGTATCCAAAATTAATAGCTTATGTCTTTTTAAATGGAGTTGCCCACAACTAACTTAACTGCTCTGCTGTAAGGACTGCAACTGAATTCAGGGAGAGCAATCTGATAATCTGCACCTTTGAATGTTAAACCAAGCCACTGAGACAAGACAAATTAGGGATTAGGTATATAATATTGGTAAACTGACTTGAATAGTTTGTCCTGTCTGCATGATGTATCACTTGTTTATTTTAATCACACAATTTGTAAGAATCTATTATACAGTGATGCAGCATGACTTGATACTATGGCTCAGATTAAATGTTCAGTTGAGCTGTTAAGTATGTAAGATAGGGTAGAAACAAGGTTTTTCACTAGCATACTTCTAGTACATTTTTATTAATAACTTCTGATGAAGGGATAAGTTCAGACAGAGCAGTTAAAGAGGGAAAGAAAAGCAACGATATTGTTTACGCTAGCTATTGCAATGCATCTAGAATCAGAAAAGCTAGGATTGCAAGGAGTTGGTTGGTGCTGGGCCAGCGTCCCTTTGATTTCTCATGTATATAACCAGTCAGAATCTTTTAATAGTTACATGTGATCAAAAGTTACATTTATGTAGCTTGAACTGGTTCTTTTGTTGCTTTTGATGCTGCTGACAGTTTGTTTCTTGGAATAATGCTTCTATCTACATTTCATTTTGGTCTAAAAATACTCCAAGTTCTGAAGACAAGCCAACTCTTCACATTGCAAGGAACCCTGATGGCAAACTTCTCATTAATCCAATTTTTGCACTTTGTGCTTTTACCACATATTCGCAAGGGTCTCAATCAAGTACCAGTCTGCACTCAGCTCTGCTGAAGCTGAGCTTTGCTTCAGCCTGTCTGCTTAGTGTCCACTTTCTTGAATTTTGTCCAGAATTTCTTTCAGGTGCAACTAAGTGATTGGATGAGAAGTTGTTTGGAGGCCACTGAATTACAGAAACATGAACTGGTTCAGGAAATCCCTTTGGCTGAAAGCAGGTAGAGGCACAGTGTGTAATTTGGAAAAGATTGTTCAGTACTCATCCCGTTTATCGTGTGTTCTGAGTGTTTCCTTATGGATGCCATTGGAGACAGAGTGCAGGGTCAGGTGGACCCTTGATCGTTGTTATGTTCCTACAGTAATAAGCATATACACCAGAAGATTTAGGTCTGCATAAGGCTATTCTGTTGGCCACTTCACACATAGCCATCTGTTGCAGAGTAGTAACGTTCTCTTGACCTGATGAGTCTGCTGGATGGCAAGGAGGAAGCATACACCCCCTGAGCATGGGTTGCCTCATCCCCAGGGCCCTCAGGGTAGCTCATGAAGCAGGATGGAGCAGGCAAGATACAGCCCTGAAGGGAGAGCCATCATCAGCTGGAGCACTGGTAGCTGAGAGTGCTAGTTTCCGAAATGTTCTCTTCTGAAATTTTATTTTCTGAACACAGAGAAAAAGAGGGATGTTTGAATATTCAGATGGTGCAATTTGCTGTATATGGCAGTTGGCAAATGTGTGTACTAAACACCATTTTGATTTGATTTTAATTTTAAAATGTTTGTTAAGTAGTCACTGCTATTGTACAAAGAAGATAGACTACAAATTATCTGTGCTCAGAAAAGCAGTTAACTGTCCAGAAAATCTGGATTTAGAGTACGTATCTGTCACTTTTGTGCTGCAACAGGTTACTAGTCTATTGCATTCTTTCCAATTATCTGAGTCACCCTCAAGTCTTTTAAAATAAGTAAGAGTTCAGGATTTGCTGACTTCCTCAGAAAAGTTTGGCCATTTTCAGTTTTAGCTGTCAAATAAGAACCTTAATCTCAAATGGCATTTAAGCTGCAGTTGTTTTGGGGCCAACAACAGTATGATTAAAATAATCATTCTAATTTACACTGTCACTACAGTTAATGCTATTTCATTCTTCTAGTATTTGCACTTTGCACACTTGGTTTGCATGAAGCTCTGCAAGCTTCTGCACAGGCTTGGTTTTGTGCGTAACTCAACATCGTCACAATGAAAGTTGTTTTCTTTCTTGTCAAATATACTTGGTCTCACGTCTTTCTTTTCTTATTATGTGAAAACTCGCATCTTGTAGGGAGGTTTTAAATTAGAACCAGCCACTACTAATTTTATCAGGAAATAGGAGAGAAATCAAATCAGAATGGCTGCTGTGAACAGGTCGTAGACAGAAATGTCCATGGCATTTCTCTGTTAATAACATCACTATGGTGCTCTACACTGGCTCCAAAAACAGCTGCTTTTTTTTGTGTGTGTGTATGGTTGTTCACATTAGTACCTTTTTTTTGTATTCCTTTATAATATCATTATTACTTTCCTTGCTATAAATCTTAGAGGAACTTTTGGATTTTGAGAGAGAAGTGAGATTTCCACAAGGTGCCTGATTTCCTCTGATCATATGAACCTAGTGTCATACCATAAATTATCCTTCCCAATCTATCAATGGCAAACATTGATTCCAACTGTGAGGGCATGTGCTACTTATACAAATGTCTGACACTGGATACAAGCCACTTTTTTCCATGTAAATTGAAGATGGATAGCGATGACTTGAGCTCAACAAATGGGTGTGTTTGTCATGTTGTTAAAACTCAATCTGTCTGACACTAGAAATGTTTTTCAGCTCCTTAAAATGAAAGGGAAACTGTCAACTTGAAAATCACATGTCTAACAGAGCTGTCGCCTTTTCCTTTTCACAATTCTTCCCAAAAAAGAGCTCAAAGACTGTAGCTGGGGGGGGGAAAAAAGTCTAGAAAATGCAGTATCACTTCTTACGGAGATGTAGTAAATGTTCAGGTTGAAACAGAGCTGGGACACATTCCTGAGCCGTGGCCCAGCCCTGCTGTGGAGCATCCCTGAGGCAGGCAGGTATGTTCTCATGTGGTAGCAGTGCCTGTCTACAGCAATCCCTTGGGGAAGGACAAAGGCTGGATTTTGAGGAGCATTGGGAGGAAAGAGAGGCAAGCATGGGCAGGGCTGCTTTCTCTAGCCATGGACATGATACATTCATTTGTCTCAGAAAAACACCTCCGCTTTCATTACTTCAGCAGCTCAGCACCGTTTTGGGTCTTTGTTAGCGGTGCTCCCAGGCACTGACATTTCTCAGTCTGAAAACTTTTTTGTGCTATCTGGTATATAAATGTCTATAAAGTGAGAGGATCTACAGGGGAAATACTGCATTCACTGGTGAATTAAGACATAGTCTCAAGATTGTTTGTCTCTTGTTTACCTGCTATGACAAGTAGCCATTTATTTGTGTGGCCCTGAATGTTAGTAAGTCGTTTCTGGGTCGCTTCTCCTTGCAGTACTATAGGGAATTTTCTACAACCCAAAGAGATACAAGCTCAACATTCGCTAGCAGCCACCAGTGAGCTATGAAGAGTCAGCAATTATTCTGAAAATAATTTGTAAAACATTGATCTGTATTTTTCCCACCTCCTATTTCCATTGGTGCTGATAGAGGAAAATCCCCTGTGCAATCAATGCCAAGCAATAGATTTAAGCACGATGTCTGTCTGCTTTTCACTACTTTTGTTTGGCCATATCTTCCTTTAGAGGGCACATGAGCCCTTTACAGGCACAACAGTTTATGTACTCTGCACATTCTGATGTATGGGTTCATTTATAGCTTGATAGGAAAACAACAGCATTATTTCTTTTAAGCTTATCCATCCCTTCCAAGCAGAATGTTTCTTTAAATCAAGTGAACACATTTAGAAATACCTTAAGCTGTGATATTTTAACGTCCGTATTCATTACTTGTAACGCCATTCAGTAAACGGCGAAGGTGTTCCCAATTCACACCAGAGCTACCCTCTGTCTGTGTTAGGTGAGATGTGAAGTCTGCAGGAGGAGATGCCAAGAGACGTGTCTGAGCCGGTGTGAGTTGCTGTAAGCCTGCTGACTTTGAGAAGGTGCTCTGATTTATGCCAGGCATGGCTCTGCCCTCTCTTCCCATTTAGGTTAATGGTATTTGTGCATCCGGCTTCCCCAATGTACCATGAGGAAAATTGGCCATATGAAGATTAACACTAGCACGATGATAATATCCGCTGGTTGTTACAATAGATCTGTTTATCAATACACTCTAGACACATTCAATATCTTTGTGTTTCATAAAGAATTACTGTAAGCTGCCATTCTGTTTATCCCCTTATTGCATTTTTCACAGTGCATTATAGGAATGATAAAATTCCATGAGCCATAACTCCTAATGGCATAGATGATCAATTTGACTTCTAATTTGGAAGTAAAAGCACATACATGGCATACTCTTTGCCTTAGTTTAGAATAATAGTCCCGCTTATCTTTGTGGTAATGGTGGGACATTAGTGGTAATGATTAGAAGTAATGGCTTTTAACAAGAATTTATTTCTAGGAATGTAAATATCTGATTCATTGGTCTCACAGCTGATGCCAACAATATCATATGCATATCCTTCAAGGCATCTATAATTCAGAGCATCCCTGAGATGCTCTTTTTAAAGCATGGGAAGTTGTAGACAAAGAGGTGAACTTGGCTGTGGTCTGGTCTGCTGGTTCCAAGTGAACTATGGCAGTCTATGACAGTGATGACTACTTGCACATCTCCCACAGAGAATTTAAGGAATTAACTTTTAAGTTGAGTTTTACTTTCTGTGAGACCTCCTGCACTACTCATGACGCGGACACAGTCCTGGAGTGATAGGAGGTGGATTTTTCTCCTCCTTAAAATTTTCATGGAAAAGTGGTAGGGAGGCTGATGGGCTGCTTGGGTGCTGAAATCTCCCTGGAACAAAAGAAGTAGGGTTTGACTTCTTCCTGATAAACTGAGGCAGATGGCACAAGTCGTGCTCAGGCCTTCCAGCAACTCCTCAATAGCACTTAGAAGTAAATCTACCATTTGAAATCTATTGTCTACTTAAATCTATTTAATTTACAATTAACAAGACACCTCTTGCTCTCTGAACTTAATTAAAGAGCTACTGACTCTTAGTGAGATTGAAATGCAATAAGTAAGATAACCTAGTTAGAATATAATTAAGAGAATTTACATACGTAATAAACATGATATTGCTGCCTTCTAACATAAAAGTACCCTGAACTGATGCTCATTTAAAAAAAAAAAAAAAGCCAACCTATATTAAAATTAGTATTCAGAGATTTAATTAGCATATTGCAAAATAACTATGGTGAATTAATTGTATGTAATATCCTTTAAGTAACCATTGAAAGCATAACACACCAAATGGCTTTTCTGTGATCTGTCAGCAAGCCAGATTTTAACCTCTGCATCTTGGATTAACCCTTTCAGGGCTGCTGCTGCTTTTGTTGTAAGGTGATTAAATGCATAAAATAAAAACAATCTCTGTGTTTAAACACTTGCTTGACCTTGGGTCAAAAACAAAGTTAATTTTCCCAGATTCTGGCTGGTTCAGGAAATAGGGGAAAAACAATCGCGCTCTTCACTGGTAGCAGATAATTATTTCTTCCAGAATGTTAGAAAACTAGCAAATTTAGCTGTCTAGGTTTATACTAAAATACCTTATATTCTTATTAATTAATAGGATTTTGATGCCAACTTTAGCAGGTGTACCTTCCATTTGTGTTAGGACACGAGCTACACATCACTTTGAATTCATTTATTTATTTTTGAGAGAGGAAAACAACATTGATAGGAGAATATTTGACATGGAGATGAGTCTGCAAGGTGTCTGCTTGTGCCATAGGACAGCATGGTAACTCTGTGTGGGCTTTTGATCTTGCCTCAGGCTGCAGAAATCCCTAAAGCACCATAGTTGGATTTCTTGTAGCTCAGCTTCACTAGCTTCCTGCTAGTGGATTTCTACCTGGCTGCTTGATCAGTAGTGTATGAAAGTATGCTCCTGGAGCTCCTTCACCATCTCAAGAGGTAATTCACTCTTAAATAGTGTATGTGCTTTCCTGGAGGTAAAGCACACTCCATTTATTGTGCATAGGAACAACCAAGAGAAAGATATTTTGCAGTAAATAAAGTGCTTCTGAGGGCCAGACTTTCAGGATACATTGCTGCTGTGAAGGAGAGGATCATATTGTCTGAGCTTAGAATGTGTTTGTCTTTCTTGTGTGTAGCTAAAAGGTGTATCTTGGAGATGCATTCCTTTCTGAAAATAGAAATGGGATTGCTGTTAATAGAAGTATCTGAAATTTGTTTGTATACAACACGGCTGTCAGGTCTGTCTAGTGCCACCTTTGCAATCCAGACATTCTTTGGACACTTGGTATTACTCTGCTTTTGAGAATTTCCCAAATCTGTTGTCTTTTCAATTTCCCATCTTCAACACGAAAATTGTCCTGTCATGTATTCTTTTTCAAACGAATGAGCTTCTTCACATATAGCTTAAGGTGATGGGTTTGAAACAGTGGTGAGGGTATCCTACAGCCTCTGCTCTTCTCCCCATTATTAAGTCGGGGCCAAAGGCAGCACAGCTACACATGCTAGTGACAATGGCAGCCAGGGCTGTAGCACTGGTGACAGAAAGGCAGATGCTTTCTGATGGAAAACAAAAAAGCCTCCTCCACAAATCATATTAAGCCCTTCTTTGCATTTTGAGAGGCAATATGTGCTTTTTCACCTGCCACGGCTGTCATCTGGTGTGTGCCATCTCTAAGCAAGACAGCGTCTGCAAATTCATCATCTGTGGCTCTGCTCCCACACAGAGCGTTGCAGCCCGCAGATCCATCTCCATTCTCCAAAAAGCTCCCACCTTGCTTGCTGGCCACACGGCACATGGACCTAGCCTGCAGGGTTTATGAACTCTTTCCCAAGAAGGTTCTTAGTATGCATCTGCTAGTAGGGATTTCAGAGATGTCCAGTTTTAAACTTAGTTCATTTTTTTGTGGGGGAGCTATTATTTGTACTTAATTTTGAACTAAGTGCGTAATGTTTCTATTTCTATTCTAAGCTCTGGTCAGATGGTAATTCATATGTTTCTGTGCATCATCACCTAAAAAGCTGAAGAACACATGCTTCATTGTTGTATTCAAGCCAATAATCTTGGCTGGCCATTTTATTTTAATTGGAGGCTGAAGTGCCTTTGAATTGAAGCGGGTATTTAGGAATGATCAAGACCAAAGTGCCAAGGCTTCTGCGGAAGCTGTGACACTGCTTCACTGGATGTGGGACTTGGAATGTGTTCACATGCCTCATAGCGATGTAACGCAAGATGACAGATTAATTAAATATTGGACTTGGGCCAAGCAGAAGACATGGTGGCCCAGCAGGTGCCCTATTCCCCATGTGATAAATCATGTTTGTTCATGCACTCACAAACTCATTAGGCTCAACCTGAGTTATTTGGTAGAAAGCATTATTTGGGTGAGCTCGTGTACAGAAGGCTTTTACAGGGGGTGGCACTGCAGCCTGGCAGGTCAGGGACTGCAAAAATGGAAAGGGTTAATCCAACCAGGAGCTTAATAGTGACAAAAACCAGCAAGAAGTGTCCTTGGCTTGCTTGCCTCTGCAAAGCTGTGCCTGTTTGCTTCAGAGATGCCACCTGGAAGGAGACATGGGAACTTTTCTTCCATGGTGCTTTTTTCACAAATGTTTCCATATTTTCAGAAAAGTACTGGAGGTGCTGCTCGGATGCTCTTTCCCCTCTCTGCCATACTGCTGTAGGATTTTGGTATTCCATACTCAAGCTTGGAGTTTGGGTCTGCTTTTCTGCCTCCTCCACTTTTGTCATGGAGGCTGCAGTGAGCACTGTCAACAGAAGACACATTACTGGGAGGAGAAGAATAATTTATACATTTAGGAAAAAAAAAAGGAAGAAAGAACATTGTTCCTCCAGTCTTTGATGTTTATTTAGTGACTGCGTATCAATTATCTGTTTGAACAGGTTTCATTACAGAAAGTGCAAAACCCCTGAGCTTGTTTTAAAATATGCTAATCCTTACTCAGGCAGGAAATGGAAAAGACTCATTTACAGTTTAATTTCTAATCCATGTGGCTTGACATGTTGTATGCTGGAACATAAATAGAGAAGCTGGAGAGGATAGCTCTCTCACAATAAACAGGTGCTGCAGCTTTGTGTTTGCTGCTTACCCACTCTGATCATATGTCAAAGCACGAGCTGCGAAATGTCAAGCACAAACTCTGTCGAAATCGTTCATTCTGGGCTTCTCCTTTTGATGGATAACATACGGCCCAGAGCTTGTAAATCAACACTGATGAGGAGGAAATGAGGAAAGCAATAAGGAGCTGATGTGGTGAGCACCCACACAAAGAGCCCTTGGAGCCCATGTTTTTGGCTGCAGATAGCACTGGTAGAAGAAGCGGCTGCCCTTGGGCAGCTCCTGTGAGGGGGCTCTCCCTATTTTGACGGGCACAGAAATTTCAAGATGTCTGAGACACTGAAGAGCTTAACTCCAGGGAAAAGACAATATATTGCTCTTGCACAAGGGCAGCTTTAATCAAACTGGACCAGCAGGCAGGCCCAGAAACACCTGAAAAATGCACATTTCCCATGCAGGTCCCTTTGGCAGCTGCAAATGTTTGGGGATAAAAGAATTCTTCCTTTTTCTTGTTTTTGTTTTTCTTTCTCCACAAAGAGTTGAATTGCACACAAGAGCTCCCAACCAACTTTTCCCTTTTAGTAGCAATTTGTGACATTTGTAACTTTAATGGGACCAACTGATCCCTCTAATGAAATATTGATGAGAGATAACCAGGGCGCCCATCACAATGTGCAATCTGTTGCCAGATGCTGTTGTTTTCTGGATGAAACAGATTATAATCCAAACACCTTCAGACCTGGATTGTGGGCTCTTCCCCTTTGAGGCAGCTGGAAAGAAGGTGGAGTTGACAAACGTGGAAAACTTTACAGAAGTGCAAGCGTGGCTCCCTCTTGAAATACCTGGCTCTGAAAACACTTGAAAACCTGGAGGGGAGGGTGTGTTGGAGCCCAGTAAGGAAGTCTAGCTGTGGTCCTGGGTCCAAAGGGTGCCCAAAAAGGGGCATTGTTTTTTGCAGGGCTGGTGCCAGCGCATCTCCCATGAGGGAATGAGGATATTTGAGGGAATGGGACATGGTATATTTGATGTAGAGCAGCAGAGTTTAATTATGGACAAGAACCAAATTGATATTCATAGGGTGATAAATAAATAATGTGTATGCACTTGCAGGGAAGGACAAGAACATTTTTCTGAAGCGGAAGAAATAAAATCAGCAAAACAGAAATTAAAAACAGATCTATTTAGTAGAGCTCCTGGTTACATGACAAATACATCAGTCTGTGGGCTCAATACTTCTGTTTCTCAAGGAGTCATTTGTGTCTGGCCTGAAAAGGTGTGAGATGGACGGGGTAACATTTCTCATCCTCTGATCTCTGCTCTGAGATTTCCAGCTAATGTTTTCTCTAGGGAGTGAATTGAGCCTTGGGAGGCTCAGCAGCCACTGAGAGTTAAAAGGACAAGAGGATACCCAAGAAGTTGATTTTGTGGTGATGGAGGCAGAGAGAAAAGCGAGGTGGGATTTTTCCTGGTTGGCTGAGCTAGATGGGCAAGCCAGTATACAGCTGTTCAGCAGGAGACAGTTTACATATGAGGATCACTGCAGCAGCATCATAGCTGCCACTGCACATCTCCTAAATAGTTGTTGCTTCTGACAAAGCTCCCCTCTGAAATGTGCATTTTTCTTTAAGAGAAGTCTCACTTGCACGTACAGCTGGATATTTCTTGTGCATGCTGCTGCAGACATGAGCTTGAAAATGAGAAGGAAATCATCCCAAATGAGAAAACGAACAGCAGCAGCATGTTGTACTCTCAATACAGTTCTTTAAGCTTTACTTTTGGATTTGGGGAGTAGATTTTGGGGGTTGCCTCATAGTAATATGTGGTGCTACCAGTGTTGCATTAAATATTGAGAGAACTGGCAAAGACTGACAGAAAAGAGCAGGTGGGATGCATCAGGGACTCAGGTAACATGTATTTTTCCCCTGAGTGCCTTCCTGTGTTTCAAAACTGCTTATTCCCAGCAATGGCTTAAACAGCATTTTGCTATGAGGCAGAACACATGCATAGAACAGCACGTATTTCTAGAAACAAAATGAGGGGAGACCATCCTTGCCTGAATCTGATTATTTTTTATATATATATATATATATATATGTAAATATAAATGTATGTCTGTAAGAGTCTTAGGATAGTGATGCTACGTGGAGGTGGCAGCAGCGATGTGCTTGGCATAACTGAAGCCCAACAGGATGAGGCAGCTCCTTTTGCTTTTCCTGAGCTTTCCGTGGCCACTGCGCAGAGTCACTGCTGTCCCAGCAACTGTGGGAGGCCTGAAAATGCTGTCTTGGCAGAGAAGGTTTTGACGAGTATGAAAAAATTCACTTTTAATTAATTTTCTTCTTGTTTAAAGAAAGCACAGACAATGTAGCGTGGAAGAACAAAATCCGAAACAAATTGCAAACGGTAGTAATAATAATTTTTCTCTTGCTTATACACTTTTTTTTAACCTTGGCTGCTGTATCTACACAAATGTCCTTTAGCAAGAATTAAAAGAATAGGCAAAAACATGCTAGATACGTTGTTTGAATTTCAAGGGATCTAGGAGGTTTTCCAGTTTTCCAGGAGATGTCACCAGTACTTTAAATCCTTCATTTTCTGTTATGGAGATTTCTGCAGAAACCATTCTTTGGAAATACGTAAAAGGAAGGCTACAATGCTAAGGAGATGGGAAATGTCGGGTTCTGTCTGTATTCATTGTGGGTTTGTAACTGGCTAGGTTTGCAAGCTTTTAGTCCCTGTGTATTCTGGCTGTCTCCTGTTGCTGGGCTTTTGGCTGATGTGTGCTGCGCTGTGGTGTTTCCCTTTCTTTGTGGTGCTAAGTGTCAGATTCATAGCTGGCTCTGGAGATCTTGCACGTTATGGGACTAAGCAGTCTCCAAATCCTCCCAATCCCCAGATTTCACGATCATAAAGCAAATTTTTGCCCCGGTCCTCAGAGAAGCCTTCAAATATGATGCAGTGCAAATTAATCAAAATGCAATTTAAAATGTTTGAAATATGTATTTTTTTTTTTAATTAAAAACCTCATGGGAGTGTGTTTTTAGGATTGGAAAGGCTGTTTTGTGGTTGAGGGGAGAAAAAGTTGTATTCATACTTCTGTTTCATCATCCATACTTGATTTCTGTAGGAGAGGTAGGAAAAATGTGGTCTGGGGCATAAACTGGCAGAGCTCAGTTGGCTTTGCAGTGGCTGTGCCAAGGGACTTGGCTGCAGAAGCCAGGAAAATAATCACAACCACAGATAGAGCACTTTTCACCTGAGGATCAAAACACAAACAGGGAAGCCCATTGAATCATCATGGCATGTGTCTGCAAGGGAGAGCATCACTGGAGGTCAGTTAGTTTTGCTATTGTGCATCTCTTTGAGGTAATAAAAGTAAAAAGAGGAACGTGCAGCCCTCATATGGCACAACTGGGAGAATAGAACGCTGTCCTTTGCATCCTGCTGCTGGTGAAGGCAGCAGCATTACTGAAAGATACAGGTGGTGATACGGGGGTGTTGCCAGCCTGGATGTTTTCAGTCTGTTTTTATATGGCTAATTGGTGAAGATAGAGGATAATGAGTGAAATAAAAGCCTGAAAACATTTCATTTTGGAGCTCGCTGTGAGGAAATCAGAAAAGCAGGCACAGGCACTGTGAAGAGATGGGGCTTCTGTCTTCCAAAATCCAGCAGAGTCCTATAAAAAACCAGTCAGACAGATAGGCAGAAAGAAATAGAGTCAGTTTACTTTTGAAAATGAGTACTGTTGGATTGAAAGTGGGTAGATCCACTCACGAGGGTCTGCTTTGGGGCTATCTGATCTAACTCTTGTACGTGGTTGTAGATAACATCACTGAAAGTGTTGAAAGTGCTGATGCATGATTTTTCACCCTGCAATAATTAAATGCTGCGATACTTGGTAAGTGCTAGGGAGAGCTCAGAGTGGTGCATAGCAAGTACTGAGCTAAGAAAGCTGTGCTGGTGTAACAAGTTTTCACAGTCTTTTGTACTGGCTTCTGGCAGGGCATTTTATTAAATTATCTTTTAAAATAGGTCGGTTGAATAAATACAATCAAAAAGTCTTCTGGTGAGTTAGATCAGCTTAAAAAAAAACAACACTGCTAAGTAATGGCTGGGTTGGGCTTGGAGGTGGAAAAGAAGACAAATCAATTACATAGGATTGTGTGGGATGAGATTTGCTGCCCTATGTCTTTCCCTGTGCTAGTAGGTTACTTGGCTGTGGTTTAGAAATCTGATCTTAATTATTTCTTCCCTGGTTTAATTTTAACCATTACAGAACAGATGTTGATGTAGTTGTGTCTAAGTAAATAGGAAGCTGCTCTTGGGAGAGACTTGATCTTTCCTGTCAGTGTAAGATCAGGCAGTGTCATTTTCTAGACCCAGTTGTGCTACTAAACTTACAAAACCTTGTGCTGGAGAGCAGGCTTGGTGCTTGAGATGGTCCCTGGATCTGGTGAGAGACTGGGGAGGTGATCTTTCCACTGGGGAGATGATCACTTCTCTGTACTGAGGCTCCATCTTGAATACTGTATTCAGCTGTGGGCCCCTCACTTCAAGAAAGACATTGAAGACCTGGAGTATGTCCAGAGAAGGGCAATGAAACTGTGAGTGGTCTGGAGCACAAGTCTTATGGGGAGTGGCTGAGGGAGCTGGGGTTGTTCAGTCTGGAGAAGAGGCTCAGGGGAGACCTTATGGCTCTATACAACTGCCTGAAAGGAGGCTGTGGTGAGGTGGGGGTCAACCTCTGCTCCCAGGGAGCAGTGATAGACCAAGAGGGAATGGCCCCATGTTGCTCCACGGGAGGTTCAGGCTGGGTATTGGAAAAAATTTATTCTCAGAGAGAGTGGTGATGCATTGGCACAGGCTGTCCAGGGAGGTAGTACAGCCATCATCCCTGGAGGTGTTGAAGAAGAGGGAAGATGTGGCACTGAGGGACATGGTCAGTGGGCATGGTGGGGATGGGTTGATGATTGGGCTGGGTGACTTTAGATGTTCTAATCTTTATGATTCTAAATAGGCAGCGGATTTGGAAAAGCTGATTGCATTGGCACTAGTATTAGCACTAACAGGAGCCTAGTGAAATCAAATCCAACTCTCTCCCATGTGGGTTTTGTGGTGTTGTATAAGGAGTGAGTGCTTTCCCTCAGCAAGATGTTGGTAAAGGCTCTTTTTCCTCCAGCACTAGTTTGCAAGAAACTTGCAGGATTAGCAGAACAGAAAGGATGAACTGCTTGAAATTAGGCAATGGGCTTAAAACTTTATCACTGTATGTGTATAAGCTCTCTTTCCCTCAAAACTCATATTCATGAGGCAGCAGCCTCTCTGCTGAGATGGAACCTGAAAGAAGGAGAGGAAAAGGCAAATAAAACTTAGTGTTAAAACATATGTTGAAGAGTTCGTAAGGGCAAGCAGAATAGCTGTGAAGGCAGCGAGTAGCAGGGTTTGAGGGACATGGCAAGAGAGAGCTGAACCAGCTTCTTGCTGGAGCTGGTGCCCATCTCTCATCCTGGCAGCCTTTAATCCTGCTTGGCCCTGCCACTTGTCTGGGGAATTATAGAAAAGGGGCTTCTTTTCTCTTTTTTTTTTTTCTTCTTCTTTTTTTCCTATTCTGAGTGTCCTTTCTGGCTGCTGGGCTCCAGCGCGCCTGCGTGCTACGCTCCCTGAGCCATGCTTAATGTGTCCCCGGGAAACCCAGCCCTCCGTCCGCTGGGACTGAATTTCAAGGCATATCCCTATTAGCTTATTTTGATGTTTTTATCTTTCCGTGATCGGGAACCATTCTCTGCAGCCAAAACAGACACTTTCCCGATGGCGTTGAGTGAATTTTTAGCTCTCCTCTGAGGAGTGGGCTTCAATAAAAGATGAGGCTGCTCACTGCGCTTACTGGCTGCAGCGCTGGAACATCTCCGGCGGCTTCTGCCTCTTGCTGTAAGTTTACACTCGTATGAACATCAGCTTGGCTGCCCTGTGTTGCTATAAGTGGAGGTTTGCACGCAAACATGGCCTCCACAAAAGCCACCTCAGGCAAAAGCACTTCCCACGCCAGCAAAAGGCCGTGCTCTGCAGGGTCTCCAGTGGGTAACGCTGCTGGCAGTGCGGCCGTGCTTCATGTTTTAGTCATGAGGTCTGGGAGTCTCTTCCCTCCCAGCAGGGCTTCTCCATCGCACAGGCAGCAGATCGCTGGTTACTCGCAGTTTGCACCAAGGAGCACGTTGCAGCCAAGTTTGGTTCAAGCGTGAGAGTTTGTTGGGGCTGAACGTGCAAGCCCTGCTCTCTGTGGGAATGCCCAGAGGCCCTGGCCTGGCTCCCCAGTGGGCTTAGGCAGAGATAGGTGTGAAAAGGGCGTAGCAGAAAAGTGCAGATGAAAAAGCTCACGGCAGCAAAATCAGATGAAGTTAGTGGAAGTACACTCCCAAGTCATTTCAGTACTGATACACTCAAAATAAGGAGTAGTTAAATCTATGCCTCTCTTAGTTTTTCTTATGCATTCTACATCTGTTTTCTGGGAATTTAAAAAAAAGAGTTGAGATTCTGACATGCTGGAGCAGGACCAAAGGAGAAATGCAGCAAATTCTGGGGGAGTTGAGACCTGGGAGTTTTAGGAGGATACAGGAGCCACAGCAGAGAAAAGTGATGCCCGTGGCAAAGACGATGAAGCCAGTAACTAAGGGGAGATGATTAGTTTTGCACTATATTTGCAGGAGGACTGACTTCGAAAGGCATTTTCTCAGCTGAATATTTCATTTTACTTCAGCAGCTTATCCTTTCGCGGCTGTCTGCACTGCATCAAAGCATGTGGGGAAATGTTGTTGCTGGAAATGGAAGTTGGTAGAGGGGAAAGTTTTCAAAAGGAAGCAGCTTCTTGGGGTCCCAGGACCCACTGAGTTTCAAGGAGGCTGATTCAGATACTTTTGAAACAAGTACGAAATTGTCTCCCCCCGTCATTGCAGAGTCCCCAGCAAGTAGCTCAGACTTCTGTAATTCATAGATCAAAGATGACAGCTTCTTTTCAGTGTGGGGTTCATTTTCACACTGGGTTCAGGGTGGATATTTCTTTACCCTCATGTTACCATAGGATTGTTGATAATCGTGTCAGAAGAAACGGCAAATATCGCCTGTTGTTGTGCATTGGCGTGCTGCTTAACGCCGCTCGCTGCAACTGTGGGTAGTTCTGTAGATTAAAACCATGGTGCTTTGTAGGGAAAAGCCAGAGCAGCACCGAACACAGCAGCATTATTTATGACCATGTTTGCTTCTGTTTTCAAAGTTGGCATTAAAAACCATCTAAAGATATCAGAGTGAAGTGTGTAAGGAAAAAACAGTAACTTCCAGCAGCACATTTTCATTAACTTGGAACTAAAAAAGTATACTGCAAAACAGTGGAATGTTTCTTTGAAGCTTTTTTTTTTTTTTTTTTAAACCTTTCTATCAATGTTTTCTCAAGCAATTTAATCAGGCAAAAGCTTACTTTATCATTTGTCTTTTTTTGACTCCTACTGTGGTTTCTGACATTTTGGAAAATAGCTCATTTAAAGTGTTGGAAAGAAAGTGGTGTCAGTTATTTATCGAGTTCTATGCCACAACTTGGGAAAAGTGATCTTGATTCACTTATGCCAGTAGAGACTTCATCAAAGGAATGAACGAGCATTTTTCTACAGTGCCTTTAAGTGAAAAGAGCAAAACCTTCCCATCACTTTTTCCACTTAGCATACTTAAAAAATATTAATTGGATTGTTAATGATATTGGTAGATCCAGAGCTATTTTAAATGCCATAGCCCGGTTAGTTAATATTTGCTCGTAACAGCTGTATTTAAAAAGCGCTCCATAATTTCTCGTATAGTGCTTTCCAAACTCCGTAACTGCAACAGGAACCGAGAGCTCCTCGGAGTCCAGTGTTCTGATGGGAAGTGTGGAGGGCAAAGCCACCAAAGAGCAATTATTTCGTTTTGAATGCTTTGCTGAACGAAACCGTCCTGACGGGAAGCTCAGTGGGATGCGAGGAGAATCGACATTTGGGGTCCGGGAGGGTGAGCGCCGCTGCCAAATATTTCTGTGCACTGTTAATCCTTCTGGGAATGCTCATGGGCTTAAAACGAGGTGCCCGCTTGAGTACCTTCCCCTGTCAGAGCCACAGCCCAGGCATAATGATGATGTTGGTAGCAAATGCAGCAGGAAATAAGCAGATCAGGAGGGTTTGGCACCCCGCCGCTCTTGTGTTACCAATGTAGGCATGTAATTTTTAAGACTTCCTCCTGCTCCCCGCATCCCTCTCTATCAAAGCCTGGAATTTTTTCATTCTAGTGTACGGGGCGATTCTTAAATGCAGGAAGAAATACATCCAGCATCCACTTCTCCTCCACGCTCGCTGATTAGAACTGGAGAGACTCGAGAAGTGCTCACAAAGGGCTGATTAAAAAGTCGGGGAAAATGAGTGGTCCTTCAAACAGTGCTCCTCATCTGCTGCTGCCCGCACTGCGCCATTCTCTTCACGCTCTTTTCTGGGGGATTCATTGAACCCGCTGCTTGTTGTGGGGAGATCCTTGGAGAGGGTAGAGGCATTTTTTGAAGACTCAGTCCGGTCTCTGTGTGTTTAACGTGAACAAATACTTTACAGCTCCTCTTTGACAGCTCTGAATAAATACAGGTCTGGTGTCACCACACAGAAAGAGTCAGTGGTGTTTCAGCAGAATAAAAGAAGTGGGCTTTTTTTTTTAGACCTTTATAACCAATAACCTCTTTGGGTTTTGTATTTTAAATGGTTTATGTCTTGTATTGTGCGCAGACTGAGGTAAAATGTACACTCACTGTGTTTTGTGGGCATTTCAAATGTAATTTTTTCTGAGCAGAACAAAACCAGCAAACACTTAAAGTTCACATACTTCCAACTTTCCCAGAGTTTCCACTTCAGAATGAAAACAGCATTATGGGCAGACAACGGGGCTGTGCTTTTCAGTGGGAAAAGAGAACGGGGAATGTTTTTGTTCGGGCAAAAAGAGGTTAAAAAGTACCAGATTGTGGCGTAATTACCAAATTACGGCATCTAATTTGTAGGTTTAACTTGCTAATTATGTGTGATACATGGGTGGCTAAGGGTGAATACCAAGCACTAGAAGCCTTCCTTTTGTCTTTGTAAATTTGTTTTGATTAGGGGGAGGAAGAGGGAGAAATCTGGCTTCACCACATGTGGCTGCACCTCGTTCTCCCATGCCAGGCAGAATGAATGGCAAATGCTCAGCGTTGTGGCGATTTGTTCTTATTAATAGGAGCAGAGGGCACGGCAGTCTTGTACACTTAGGGGGCTGTAGCTGCCTCTAACCTACATACATGCACTTTTTCAAGAAATACTCTGGCAGTGAGGACCGGCACCCTGAAGCTTTCGTTTCCCAGGGCTGTCAGGAGTGCTAGCGCTGATATTTAGGACACGTTCGTGTGTACGTGCCAGCCCTGTCGGCTTGCAGCCACTCCACATTTTATTCTCCCCTTTATAAATAACTGTCAGTGTTTGGTAGTCAGTATTAAGCAAGATTATTTTCCTTGTCAAAAATGGATGCTGTTACATTCGTCTTGAAACGGGGAGTACACTGTTCTCCTCTGCACATGATCAGCAGCGTTAATATTCTTGCCGCTGAAATCTGGGGACTGGAGCAAAATGCAAATGGCCACAGAGGAGATGTCTGCTTGTGAACCTGACAGTGAGAGAAGCGAGAAGGAGCGAAATGACCTACATTTTGCTAGAGCAAACCTGGTCACTAATGAACGACAAGAGCACACGGTAATTCCTGCCTCTGTAGGTGTGCATTCATTGTGCCCATGCCTGCAGCCAAACCATCATCTGTCTTGAAATCACCCCGAGGTATTAAACAGCTTTCTAGAAAAGCTGCTTCACCCATACAGCAGATGTATTGAAGCTGAATCTTCTCGGATTGCAGCAGTGGACTTGCAAAATTCAGCCAATATTGGCAAAAACCAACGAGGCATTGGTTTTCCTGCTCAGGCAAATGTAAACATTTCAGTTGTTAAAGGAGATGTTTCTCTGCAGCTCGTAGCTGTGTTTTAGTTTCAAGAAAAACCAAAGCAAAACACAAACCGAAACCAGTGCAAACCTGGCAACTGTTTTCATTTGAATTTCAGTTTTAAGAACTTGCAGCCATTTGAGGGGGGTTGCAGCCTATGCTGATTAATCATTAGCGGCAGCACAATGCACTCAAATAAAACCTCTTCAAATCAATAGCAATCCTGATGCAAGACAGATTTAAAGGGCTGTACATTTCACCAGAGAACCATATTTTGCAGTGCAGATAAGGGAAACTGTTATACTAAGCTTAGCTGTATTAATGATAATAATTAAATATGGAATTAAATACATTCTGCCGCGCATAAGAGATACTGCAGCAGCAACACCTTCATTAATATGAGATGTAGAAATGTGTTGCCAGGAGGTTGTGAAGTCAGTATTTCGTTTGCTGGGCTGATTCCACTCTTATTCTTCCTCCCATAAATTCATACTCTTAAAGGAAACTGGTTATGACGGTATTTATTGTTGCTACAAACGTGAGCCGCAGGCCATATTGTTGTACCTTGGAAATTAGAGAAGCTTATAGTTTAGAGTACACGTGGGAGGACTGATACTGCAATTATGGGACATTTCAGTCATTCAGAGCAATCTTTATTTCGGGGAACTGTATCTGTCCTCAAAAGCTAGATAAATAAATATGTATCATTTTGGAGAATGTGCGTTCTGAAGCAGAGGAAGAACTGAAATTAAAATGTCATAACTAGACAGGCAAATGCAGGGTTTTTAGCCTTCTCTTGTAATTGCAGATCTGTTCTTATTATAGCAGATGCACTTTTTCAGTTCCGTTTACTTTCTGCTTGGGCTGGTAGCTGAAGTTAGAAATCGTTGGGTCATTGATAGCCTCACTGTCATGAGACCCCGTGGCTGGTGTCCTGTCACAGCAGGCAGGTGGGACAAGTATTTAAGAGAAAGGAGAAGCACAGAGCCCCAGAAACAGATAAGCTGCAGTGACCCAAGGGAGCAGTCGGGCTCCCTGGGCAATGCAGCTTTCCTTGGCCAGCTGATTTACCTCTGCAAGTGACATTTGCACAAAGGGGCTGCACCCTTCAGGGACACCTCTCATGTCTTACACAGAGAAATGAGAACCATCTCCCAGACGTTGTTACTGAAGTGAGGGGAAAAGCTGCACTTCCAACATCGTAATTTATTTTTCCTCACTTCTACCTTGTGTGGCTCAGCGTGAGTGGGACATGTTTGATTCAATCCTAATTATTTTTTTTTCTATATTTTAAATCTCAGATGTTGAAGCAATTTACATTAATTAAACTTCAGTTGGCTTTAAAATTGTCATGTATCAATTTCAGCAGCATTTATAGAGAACAAGATAGATGATTTAAATTACACGCCATATGGGGCAATGCTAGGGACATTTGCTATCGTGTTAATTGCTTAAAGCTACGTTTTCTATCCCCCTTCTGAGTGAAAGACATTTGCTGTCATGCTTACTGAATTAGGAGAAAGGGTTTCCTGTTCAAATGGAGTATGTACAGATTTCTGCCACTGCTGCTTTTTGGAGGTGCCCCAGTCTGCTGCTGCAGGCGCATTCATTTTTGCGAGCTGCAGGTAGCAGTGTGCAGGTCTGTGATGAGCTTTGCTGAACTGGCACCAAATGTGCTGTTGGGGAAGGGATGTGAGTAGGAACCAGTGTGCTCTTAGGGTGACTGTACAAGTATAGGTGATGAGTACCACAGCTCCTCTGGGCTTTCCAGGGTGAGCTGCAAGCCAGCACAGAGTCACCGGTTTCCTAAAGTTTGTGAGCGATATTTTTGAAGGAGGCTGCTGATTCCGAGTGCTTTTATTTGGAGAAAACCAGTTTTAAATGCATTCCCTTTACAAGGAGCATGGACTGAATAGCATCTTCCAGAGAAATTTTGGACTGGAGACCCTCTTCTGGGTGAAACATCATGCTTTTCCCTGGTTCTCCAAAAACATTCATATCCTTTTAAGGTGCAGAGAAGGGCTCGGTGAGAGGGCAGGTATTCAACCCACTGAGCAGAGCTTTCCTGCTTGGAGATCTCTCCAGTGAGAGCTCAAAGGCTGAAGGGGCTGAAAGCAGAGCTCTTGGTCTCGTTCTGAATCTGTGCTGGGCAGAAGCTGCTGCAAAAAGCCCTCCAAATATCAGCACAAATCAATTTGCCTTGCCAGACCAAAAAGCACTTGAAGGTTCCCCCTCAGCCAGCTTCCAAAAAATGGGGAAGTAAGACCTCGAAAGATATTAGGGATGTGCTGCACAGCCACATATTGTACTTGGCAATAAATTTCTGCTTCTGTCTGGTGCTTCCCGCTTGGCAATATTGTGATGGGATTCTCCCATATTAATATTTTAAATGAATAAATAAATATCTGATGAGGTACTGCGCATCTCTGCTATCTTTCCATAAATCCTGTGGAAGGTAAAAAGAGAATTAAAGAGAAGATTAAAACTGCCTGTGTGATGTATGTCTGCGGTGTGTGGTAAACTCTCGAGGCATTTATGCTGCACCGTGTACGTTGCAAGTTATATCCTTTTAAAAGAGAGCACGTGTGTGTGTGTATCCTTGTAAATGTAGACGTATCCATAAAGACCGTGCAAGGAGGGTCCTGATTTTTTACTGTATTTCTAATGGGACACTAACAATGATAGACTATGGCAGCATGCTGTTTGTAAAGCATTCATGTTTCATAAAAGCTATAGAACCATGTTTTCACTTGATTTTGCTCTGAATCGGCATTAGGAAATAAGCCAGGTGTATAGGGGTTGGAAGTCTTTCGTTACCTTTTGGGGAAATGTAATGCATTTTTTTCCCTCTGGCTCTGCATTGCAGAGCCTGGTTCTGGCAGGAGAGGATGCTGAGCCCTTTGGTCACTGCTAGTGAGGAGTGCTGGGCAACGAAAGGTTGTGGAGAGAAGCTGCCTGATCTCCATTTAATATAAGTGGAATTCCCAAGAGCTGTGCTGTGCTTCAGTGCAAATATTAATATTATTTGCAGCATTATAACTACGTCGTCCTGCTCTTAGCATAGATCACTCGCTAAGTTTGTTCCTAGAATCAAGTCCCTAATTTCTGTGGACTGCACAGGAATAATCCACATTGGCACAAGTCCCCCTGAACCAGGAATGAGGCTTGCACAGGCTGTGCCAGGGCACCTTCCCCTCCCGTTGGGGCATGCTGGAAGCAGGGTTTGAGGGCCAGTTCTGCACCATCCAAGCTGTTAATTTCTCTTGAGTCTTATGGCACTATTTCCACTTCCCAGGGAGGGTAAGGACTTTTGTGGACAACCTCTGCATGTCAAGACCTTTCCTGATTTAAATTGGCTGCAAAGTAATTAAACTGTGTTTCATCTGAAAATGAAATGCATGAACGCATGGAGGAAATCCATCTGTCTTTCCCAGTTGTAGAGCACCCCATGAGTTTGTAGGGAATTGGTGAGGAATGATGGCTGATGAAGGTCCCTTAAAGGCATAACATTCTTGCATTTGTATACTAATAGGGAAGTGAATGTCCCGCTGTACTCAGCACTGCTGAGGTTGCATCTTGAGTACTATGTTCAGCTGGGGGCCCCTCGCTAAAAGAAAGACGTTGAAGACCAGGAGTGCGTCCAGAGAAGGGCAGCAGAACTGTGAGGGGTTTGGAGCACAAGTCTTATGGAGAGTGGCTGAGGGAGCTGGGGTTGTTCAGTCTGGAGAAGAAGAGGCTCAGGGGAGACCTTATGGCTCTATACAACTGCCTGAAAGGAGGCTGTGGTGAGATGGGGATCTGCCTCTGCTTCCAGGTAACAGTGACAGGCCAAGAGGGAATGGCCCCAAGTTGCACCAGGGGAGGTTCAGGCTGGGTGTTAGGAAACATTTATTTTCAAAAAGAGCAATGATGCATTGGCATGGGCTGCCCAGGGAGGTGGTGCGGCTGCCGTCCCTGGAGGTGTTGAAGAAGAGGGAAGATGTGGCACTGAGCGGCATGGTCAGTGGGCATGGTGGGGATGGGTTGATGATAGAACTGGGTGACCTTAGAGGTCTTTTCTGGCCTTAACGATGCCACGATTCTATGATTACTGTCACATCAGCTGTGCACACAGCATTCCTGAAGTTTCTTCTAGGAAATTCAGTATTTACACGTGTTACTTGTTGCATACACCCAACATGGAACTTGGATCGGTATTTCTGAATAGCAAAGGTTTTTACTGATGGGAAACATACAGTTGACAAACAAATTGCAGTTGGGAACAGCAGCGTTATTTTCACCAGGAAAACTCTTATTAGTGATAAACTGTGACACTGGCTCATTTTTCAAAGTGTTTCTCTCTGAAACTTTAATAACTCCCTGCTGCGTGCCTCAGTCATTTCTCAGCACAAGCTGAGAAGCTTTCCGTCAGACAGGTGGAGGAGCCTGGCCACATTTTGGCCATGTCTTTCCTGTGTCCTTCAGGTTCCAGCCCACAGATTGCTCCTGACTGAGCCACGCAGCCCTGAAGCCAGCAGCTCCCACACAGACATTGCGAGGAGCTGCAGAAGGAAGTCACTGCCTTGCAGCTCCCCAAACATTTTTCTTCCCTCTGGTTCCATGTTTGTGTGCTGCATTCCTGGTACCTGCATTCATCAGCTGTGCTGCTGTAATGGGCTATTGCCTGCACGCTAATAACCTCCTGTTCTTTAATGCTCTCTTTCTATTTAATTAATCTATTTATGATAATAGTACGTCTCGTTTTGCGCTTTCACTCTAGAGGGTGTGTTTGTATTATCCTGCTGTATAGCGTTGACTGGCCCTATTATCAGTTATCATTAAAGGCAGCGGCCTGGCCTGCCAATAATTTTTCAATTAATTGCTTAGTGGTTGCGTTTTCTTTGCTTTCATTTTTTTTTGCCAGTGAGTATGAGGTTTTTAAGCTCTCTGTCTGAAGTTTTTTTTTTTAATATAGCAGCTGTGTTTGTTGTACACCAGAGGATCACAGCTCATGGTGCGAGGGGTGCTGGGCACCCCAGGTGCCAGCTGTGCTTAGCCCCTTGCAGGCCCTTGTAGGGCACATACTGGCCTACATTATGGGAAACATAAACACTGATGGGATGTCAGCCTTTAATGTTATCTGATGTCATGTAGTGTCTGAGAAAAGGACTGCTACATGCAGGTCCCTGGAATGAATGTATAGGCTGCCAATACCCAAATGACAAAAGTCACAGCATTGCGTAAGAAAGGATCTTTTGTTAGGCTCCTGAGGTGAGGTCTCTACAAGGTCTCTGAATGGCAGAGCAGCAAGCTGTTTTGCATCTCCTTTTGGTGCTCAGCCAGCAGGGCATGACCTGAAGTTGTGTCAGGGGATGTTCAGGTTGGGTGTCAGGAAACAGTTCTTCTCAGACAGAGTGGTGCTACCCTGGCACAGGCTGCCCAGGGAGGTGGTGCAGTCACCATCTCTGAAGGTGTTCAACAAATATGGGATGTGGCACTGAGGGACATGGTCAGTGGGCATAGTGGGGATGGGTTGATGGTTGGGCTGGATGATTTTAGAGATCTTTTCCAGCCTTAATGATTCTATAGGTCCACTCTGTACAGTACGGCAACCCAAAGCCAGGTCAGGTTGTGGGAAGCTTGCCAGCACCTGAGACTGTTATCCCGCGGACTGTGCTGGCTGCCACTGTGCTCTTTAGGAGTCCTTGTTAGAACTCCCCTTGCTAGAGGGGAGCTGTTTGTACATAGGTTTCCTATAAACATTGGCACCACGGAACAGCAATAGACCACTAAGTACGGATATTAGGAAGGCTCTTGTGAAATAACGAGGTGATGCATAGTAGAAATGTTCAGATGTTTTTATTGTTGTTTATAAGCACTTCATTAATGGGCTTGACCTGCTTACCTTGAATCATTTTTTCCAGCCGCATGGCTACTTATTTCCTTCCTGATTCTCCCAAGTGTTTTATTTTTAAGCAGATGCTGTTCGGGATTGTATTCATGCCGAGTTTTGTCGTATGCTCTTTATCAGTACAACAACATGAAATATTTAATAAGAAGTTATCACTATGGCCAATATGAAAGATTAAATAGGTCTGTCGGCCCCAGTTCCTGAGGAGGAAACCTAGTATTATGAGTCAGAAGAAACAGCATCAAAAGTCAGATGCCAAAGGCAGGGCAGAAGGAACAGGGCTATTTTTGATTCTAAATTTGCTGTGTTTGAATCTAAGTCAGTCTTCCCCTGCAGAAGAGGGGACACAATAGCAAGCCCTTGGGTGCAGGAGCCCTGCAAACTGGTGATCACCCAGTTGGCCTCGCTCTGCTTTTATCCCAGCTCCTTGTATCTCTGCCTTTACCTCTGCCTGTATAACCAGCTGGCTTTTACCTCACACTCCCCTGGGGCTCTGCCCAAGCAATTTAAATCTTTTTGGGTTTTTGCCATGGTGCAAGGAGTTGATGAAACCGCCTCCTCCAAAGAGCGTTATCGGGGAAAGCCGCTTCCTGGCATGTCTGCTGGAAGTCCCCAGGGGATGACGGCAGGAGATGGCTCATGTAGTGATGGTACGTCTAGACAGGGGAAAGCTGAGGCTTCCTTCCTGGCAGCCCTGTTGAGGCCAGGTGCCAATGCGTGTCCCTTTTCCTGGGAGTCGTGCTCTCTGGTGTAGGTATCAGTATTTCCTGGTGGTTTGTGGGGTTTCTGTGCTGGCTGCCCCACTAGAAACGCTGCTGCTTCCCAGTGAAACTAATGCTGATACACTCAGTGTGTGCTGGGTATTGGTGCTTGTTTCCCACGTGTGATGGCTCTTAGGAACCTACAAAACAGTATCTGTGCTATGTGGTTGTAATAGTGTTTTAATTCTTGTAAAAATGTGTATGTGACAGGCGGAGGTGATCTCAGAGGGGACAGATAATCCTTGCAGTGTGATAAGACACATGTAATTTTTTTTTCCCTCATTTTGCTATCCATGAGAGTTATATGAAGACTGGAAAAAAAAGTTATTTCATTTCTTACACACACACTCCAGAATACAGCTTGTACTAGGAAGACCCTTTGATCACCTGCTTAGCTGCTGCCTGTCAGCATCTTTGATATTCTCCTCTGTGTGCCAACAGACCCACAGAGATGGTGGAGTCACTGTCCCTGGAAGTGTTAAAGAACTGGTGGAGATGTACTGAAGGATAAGATCAGTGGGCACGGTGGGGATGGGTTAGAGTTTGGACTGGATGATCTGAGAGATCGTTTTCCAACTGTAATGATTCTGTGATTCTATGAACCTATGAAGCATTGTTGCCAACGTGACTTTCTGCAACAAGAAATTAAGGCTAAGGTAAGGCTGATCCAAGTCTGCACGGGAAAGGTGTAGGTGCTTCGTGTTTCTTCAGTTCCTTTTGGTTAGGAAATTGCAGTCCCTGTCAGAGAGGAAAGACCCTGGCACTAATCAGCCCTACACAGCCCAGCCTGACGTGCAGCCATCGGCCTGAGATACTGCGAGCAATAGAGACCCTGCAATTATGTCTTCTGCTTTCCAGAGCTGCAAAGTCTCTGAGCAGATAAGAAGCTAAATTCATTGAGTAAATTATTCCACTGTAAATTATTCTCTCAACTCTACTGATTAGTTCTTACCTTGGAGCATACTTCCTGCCTGCCTGCCTGAAGGAAAGATAAAATATTGAATTATACAGTTCACTTCACAGCACTATGCATTCCTAATCTTATAGGGATATAGGGGTAGATCTTCAGATGATGCAAATCAATATGAATAGACAAAATCAAGTTCTCTCTTGAGCACAGCTTCGCTTCTGAACTCCTCAGACCGAAGTCGCTTTATGCCAGCACAGAGGTTAGGCCCTTATCCTCACGGCAGAGACTTGGTTCGCTTGTTCTTTTTTTTGCTGTTGTAGGATTTTCAGTAATTACATTGATTTTACAAAGGAAAACATCGCTGTCCTCTCTAGTGACCTCCAAGTGGAGTTTGGTATTTATTTTCAAAGGGTGAATAAACATTAGCTCCTTTTAGAAAGTTTTGGCTGTCCCCAGGAATATCAGATCTGCTAAAGGTGAGACTCTGCCAGTTTTGATCTGATTTAATAATGCAAAACTTGAATAGTAGCAACAGATGTTATTAGATCCAACCTCATGCTATCTGTCCGTCAAAACATTATGAAGTCCTGAAATGATTAATAATGTCACTGTAATAGCCAGGAAGCCGTGGCAGTGAGTAGCTGGTGCTTCTGGAGCACTGTTGTGGCCATGTGCTGGCAGCGAGCTGCCTGTGTGCAGTGGGCAGGGGATGTGTGCAGGTCAGCATGCCGTGCTCGCGCTTCTCAGGCTGCAGAACCACTTCCCTGTTGGTTTTTCTTTTGCCAGTGGTGTTCGTGTCCCACAAGCTCCCTGTGCATCCTCTGACCACAGCTCTTCTTCTCTTAGTCTCAACGAATGACCGTGTCTATCTGAAATGCACACATACCCTCCCCGCTTCCTTAAATACATGGAGGGGTTTTACTCTCAGATGTGAAGTGACAGCCCCCGAGGAAGCCCACCCCCACAGAGAATGCAGCTGCTCCAGTTTCTACTCTGATGAAGCATCAGAGTGGGACAGCAGCACTGAAATGCTGCTGTTTTGGGATGAACCATTTTTGCTTGATGAGCAGATGTTTCCATTAGGAATATGTTGTGAACCAGCCACATTTCAGGTGCTGCCACGGTCAGGATGATACGTGCAGTCATATTCAGTGGAAGGAGAGCGTCTGTAGTTGTAGTTTAGCAGTTGTAGTTTATGGTTACCTGATCCCACTGTGTGATTTACCCCGTTTTCCTCAGTGCAGAAAGATACGTGCCCTAAACTTGCTGCCAGAAGCGATGTTTTACGTATTCTTGTGGGGCAAGGCTGCAGTGAGCAAGAGCTGCAGGCTGGAATAAGCTCAGCAGGTGACAGCTGTTTGATGGCAGTGGTCAGTATCCTACACTGGTGGGCAAATCCAAGATGCTGTTTGTGGGACGCAAAAAGGTGTCTGGAATCAATCCCCATGCTGCACTTCTTCAGAGCTCAGTATCTGCCTCATTCTGCAGAGGTCCTTGAGCTCATTCAGTACAAGGTCTCATTCCTCCCACACTAATGGTAACAGAGTTCTCTTGGACTAAAACACAGGGGAAATTGGAAGGTCTTTTGGAGTCAGTCCCGGCTTTTTTCTCCTGTACAATGAGTGTCTGATTCAGTGGCGGCCGGATGAGACAAATCCTGCTGCTGCTACTGTCCTGGCGATGATTCTGTATGCAATGTGCTGAAGCTTCTCATCTACTGGTGGTTAGTGTGAAGCACCTTGAAAGATCATGAGTAACTTCAGCAACATGAACAATAGTGAGCTGTAAGCAGATAAACATTTTTCATTATATGAACACTGCGTTTCCTGGGACCGCAGCTTCTAGCTCGTGGAGAAAAGCACTGGTTTGGGTTTTGGTTTCAGGCGTTCTCAGGTCAGAAATCATTAGTCCAGGACAGTGTGTGAGCCTTTTTTTTTTTTTTTTTTTTTTTTTTTTTTCAGTGCGTATGTACAGGCATTGCAGGCTCAGAAACTGCTTTCAGCACCTGCACACCCCTCAGGACATGGCACTGCTTGGGCCTGGCATGCACGGGGCTTTGCAGCCACACAATCCCTCTGCACTTAGCATGTTGCTGCTCTTCTAGCAGGCTGTTTTTCCTGAAATAAGGTGTGCTTTTTATCATCTGCCTTCCTTCAGCACACACAGCTGCAGTGTTTGGTATTTGTATGGGCTAGGGAGGTTGTAGTTGTGCCACGATGTCCCACCCAAGACCCAGACCCCAAGCATTCAGTAATCCTCTTACCAAAGTTAATATCCCCTGTGCTTCCATGATAAGCAAGAGTGAATAGAAATTCTCAGTCTGCTCTATATCTTAAAGTTTAGGAGAGAAATTAACATGCATGTATAATAAACTATATTTAAATAATAACAGCATTGTTTTTAACTAGAAAAACTTTTGTGCTATTTTTCTGCTATAATGGTATCTCCATTTACCTCTGCTGTAGAAACTTTCCATGGAGTCAGACATCCTTTGATGCTAATTCACAAACGCTCCGTAAATTCCCATCAATTCTAATCCCTTAGCCTCCCATTCTCTGAAAATGTCTTAATGCCTTCATCCAGACCTATTAGCACTGGAAACATGGGTCTCTTTGGCCCCTGGCTCTATTAAAAGGAAGCAAGCTGAGGCCTATTTATAGGATAATCTTGCCAGCCACCTAATCCTCTTTCAGTGGGGTTTATTTCCTGTTAGCTTTGTTTTACCTCTTAAATCAGTGCACTGTGGCACTAGCCATTCAGAGTGCACTTCCCTGCCTTGGCCCTGACACCTGTGCTGCTGACCCCATCGCACAGCTCGGGCTTTCTGATCAGACAGGCGTCCATCTCGGCAGGGCAGAAGCAGCGCATCTCGGTTGCAAGGGAAAGCTGCTCAGCCTCCAACACAAATGGCATCTTTCTTTCTGCTCCCTTCCGTACTTTCTGTACAGAAACTGGCTTTAAGCTTGTGCAGAGGATGCCTAATTGTTAGGGTTCACACTACAGTTTGTAAGCAGCTCTTGTTTTAGAAGTGGAAATAAAATGATGCGGTGTTAATGTTTCTCATTTGAACAAATGGAAGATCAGCTTTGACACCAATTTAGATGCTGCTGGTTGAAAACAAGCAGTTTCAAATTAACTTTAAGAAGTCAAAGCTGTTCTGTAAAAATCAGCGTTCTCTTCTGGATGTAAAGCAAACAAACAGAAAAACCAGGCTGTTGCACTATGTGCTAAAGAACATAGCTTTTAGTTTGTAAAATATCGTGCTCAGTCAAGACAGCAATTTGTAAGTGCTTACAGGTTGCAGTGGCGGACTCTTTAATGCCTGGTGCTGATTAGTCAGCACTGATTGCCTCTACTTTTAAGGAAGAAAGTCCTCTCCTACACACGCATTTGGGATAACTCCTTGATTTCAGGGGCGAAAGGGAGAATTGACTTGCTTTTCCTGTCCTTTTAATCACGGACCGTTGTATTTTTCTTATTTGTTACTTTCCTTCACAGTTTTGTGAAATGGTTAATTTTTCTTAACTAAAAAAGCCCCATGTTCTAAGCAGGTATTCTCTGACTTCAGCATCTAGATATTTCCTATTTCTTTGCTGGTACTCAGTTCTCTTAGAGATTCTTAATGAAACAGTGTCAGACTGGTACAACAGCCATTGTACCACAATAATGTGGCACTCATTATAAACACAGCTGGTATCATGTAATTTTTATTGGGTTTCTCTGTTGTTAGGAAAGCTTTGCTTTAGCACAAGTTAGGATAAACACAGTAATGCTGACTGTTTAAAGGACTCCTTGTAGTTAAAGCCACACTGGCTGGTCATTGCCAAATCCCAGTGTACTGAGCCATAGGTAGCAGTCCTGTAAAACCAAAATGTAGGGAAGAAGAGAGGAAAGGGTGTTATCTCTCCACTTCTTATTTTGCTGATGGTCATGTTGTGTTTACATTGCATACGGTGGCTTTGGGGTGCAAGGGAATGGGTATGAATTTGGTAACACAACTGCATTTTCTATCTATCATAGTCTCCAATGCAGCCTACCCAGATCCCTGCAAAGGCAGAGCTCTCTCTCCCTTCCCTTCATCTAGAACATTGACCTCTAAAGTTGGTAGAAGAAACCTTAATCCACAGGCTGTGTCCTGCAACACTGGGACTTACGATCCAACAGGATCTGCGATCCCCACATCTAATTCATGGGTTTTGAATTGATCATGAAGTCAGGCTGCCAGGCTTGCTGAAACTGCGGTACTGCTCTGGTTTGATGTGTTTGGATGGAACATGGACGGGTTTGGGAATTAAATTTTTCCTAAATTTCAGTGGGATTTGTGTACTGAATTCTCTGTGGATCATTGGAAACATGGCAGCTTGCTGCAAATGAATACATGTGTATCATAAACACATCTCGCTTAGGGAATAAGGAGTTGCTGTGATGGGAGTGTTTAACCCTCTGATAAATCAAGCAAGTTTCAAACTTCAGCACTTTATTAGATTGACGTTCATTAACAAATGCACATTGCCAATGGTTTGTGCTTAATCACTATCAATCATTATCTCTGCAAACAAGTAGTCTTAAATAATCTTTCTCAAAAATTAGCGGTGCTTATAGAAGGCCACGAGGCTGAAGCTGCTGCTCTTGGAGGTCTGCAGGGCTTGGGTCCTTGTGGTGGGGAGGGAAGATGGAAATGCAGCACACAGCATTTTTCTGCATTCACCCGTTGGGGCTTTTTTGCTCCTGCCCCCAAAATGAAGGAATGGGAATCTCACCTTCTCCCAGAAGCAGTTTGTTATTGTTATAATCCAAGTCTCCAGTCTTCTCTTTTGCAGTTCCATATAATTCAATATAATAACTCCTGCTCAGCTGCATTGCAAAGTCTTACTGCGTTGCTGGCTGTTACTGGCAGTGGTGACATGGTACAAACTGCAAGCGCACAGCCTGGGTTAGACTGTTTTGCTATGTTTATGTTTGGGTTTAAGGCAAACAGATATTGATTGCACTGTCCTTCTTGTATCTGTACTTTATGCATCCAGCAGGCTCTGCCTTGGCTGCCTTTAGGTGGAATTTGCATGAACAGCCTGTTGTTGACATGTCAGAGTGCGTCCTGCAGTAGATGCATGTTTCGTGTCGGTTACCAAGGGTGGGGAAGTTGACACCTCCCAAAGAAAGGGCAATTCAGCCCACCTGTGTAAGATGGATTAGGGCAGGATGTGCCCTGTGCTGAATTCGTCTGAAAATCTAAAGATCTTGTTGGTAGAGCCATGTTTGATACATAAGCATGGCTCAGTGAGATGGGGAGCCTGCACCGCCCTTTGCAGAGCTCAGGCTGCCTGCAGGATGCAATGAAGCTGTCACTGCAGAGCCCACCAAGTTAGGTGAACACACAGCCGCTCTCCTGAAGCATGACACAATTTTAAATCAAAGCTGATACTTTTGAAGGGTCTTGAATTTTGCCAACTCTGTCAGGCTGCAAACAGCTAACATTTTCACCTTTGTCAAACTAGATTTAATGTATCTGGGAAAATAGGCAATCTGATAATGCATTGCTACTATTGACTTAGAGGAAGGAGAGGGAGGCTCGCTCTGCTCACATAGATCTCCCAGGGAACTCAATATTTGACTACAGAAGCCGTGAGTCCTTTTATCCAGGCACACTTGATTTTAGAGGTGATATGCAGAGCACCGGCCTTGCTAACAGCTCGACTTCAGAGAATTTCCCATGGCTGTCACGCCTTGCTTTGCTCTGCCATGTGAGACTGAAGTAAGGCCTGGGTAGCCAGGGACTAAATCGCCCTGCCACCCAGCTTCTGTCCCCTCCTTGGAAGTGCCCACTCTGCAGTATTGCAGAGGTACCCGGGCTCCTGCCAGCGCCTCACGCAGTAGTAGCAGCACTTCCTCTGGGGCTCAGACTTCATCAATAAGGTTCAAAAAATAAAGAGAAGGCTGACGTGAAATTTAGTGACAAAAATTATTAGTCTAAAATTGAAATGATCAGAGCCTGCAATTATTCTCCAGGTATCTTTTTTTACCAGAATACAATGCTGATGCTCTTTGTCACGAAGCAGAAACATGCAGCAAGGGCTCTGTCAGTACACTGGATAGGCCTTTGTGAAGTGTTCCCCGGAGAGCTGTTTTTTGAGGAAAAAGTCTGAACCTGCATGAATAAATGATGCTCTGATAAGTCTGTCCAGCAATACTGGCTCTGCAGTAAAGCAGCCTTAGGTGGTTACAGTCCCTCAAGAGTCTGTTGATGCTCAGGGCAGAGCAACAAGTGCTTCTTCCACTCTGCTAGCAGAAGTACACAGTGCTGAAAGCCACAGTGAGAATGAAGTATGGGCAAGACACCACACAGATGTCAGGAGGAGTGCATGTTCTTCTTTCAGATGCTACCAGCAGCTGCACTGTGGCACTGCTCCAGTGCAGAGCACCGATGGGAAGATGGCTGCTGGCTGTAGCGTGTCCTCTGTGTACCAAAACAGAATTGCTTTCCCAAAAATGGATTGTGAGTCATCCAGCAGCCTTCTGTGGCACGTAGGCCTTGTTAGGCAAAGTTCTCACAAGTCATGTCCTCCACCCTGGGCTCTTGTGGAGCTTTTCACCCATCACTTCAGGGCAATTTGGCCGATCCCAGCACTGTCACTCGTTGTGTTGTAGTGTCTGGTGTAATGAGGGGATGCAGTAACCTGGACCTTGAGGCTTGTAGCAAAGCTATTAATAAAAGCTCATAAAATGCTTTGGATGTGGGCTCTGCCACTATCCTTTCTGAAGTGCAGCCAGAGGATCCCATTGGCTGATTCTTCCAAATTACTTGCTACTACAATACAGTAGTTGAGCACATTTCCCATTAAATGCAGCTACTTTATAGAACAATGTTTAAGTTGCTGGCCTAAATTATCCCTTAATTAGGTCATTTTTCCTAATTGATTAAAAATAGGATTTCAAATTAAAACAGAAAGATTGAGTAACATCACACAAATGATATTATTCAAATGTGAAAGGGGAAAAAATCATCAAAAAGAAAGGATCGTTATATTGAATTGCAGATCAGCTGTAGATAAGACGTTTGGGATTGTTCTCCAGAAAATCTATTCTTTTCCATCTTTGAAATTAGGGCAAAGATGCAATCAAATGAAAAAAGTTTAAAGCCCAGAAGAAAAAAAAGCCATTACGACGCAGCTGATCAAATACAAAATTATTATTACACATCATTCATAGTACGGTGGCACCCAGAGACCTAGGCTAAGTCCACAGCCCAGCAGGCACTGTGCAGAGACGAATGAGCCCTGCCTCAGAGGACTTGCAACTGAAGTCAACAAGCCAGGTGATGAGACAAAAATTAGAGAGCAGGAGTGAGTTAGCTTCCAAAGCCTGCAAGCTGAGTGGAAGGTAGCTCTAGAAATATGGCCAACACAGGTCCGTGGGCTACCAGAGGCAGCTCCAGCACAGACATTTGGTGATGGGAACACAGTAAAATGCAATGTTTAAATATGTATTTTACTCTCATCTGCAGTAATGTAATTCCTGCCAGCATCATAAATAACTAGAGCAACAAAGCTCAGATTTCTGCTGAGGCCATTTGGAGACAGTTTTCAGGGTAGGCTGTTTTTTGCGCGGTTGTTCAATTGTTGGTTTTGTTTTGGATCTGCTTTTTATTTTGGTGAAAGAGAGTAAACCCAGGCAGACTGTGCACAATAGGTAAAACCTACCACAGGTATACTGATTATTTTTTTTTTTTACAGTAGGCAATTTAGGGATGTCAGCACTAAAGGATATTGACTTCAGTGAAGGTCTGTCAAACACCCGATTCTCTGGCTTCACTCCCACCATTCTGATCTGAATTGAGAAGCTAGTCCCCACTTCAAGTCCATTTCTGAGTTTCGATAATGTTTCACTGGATAATTTCCTTAGGAGAGCAAAGTGCAGACTGTGTGCTCCCATTTTCCATCTCTTCCAAGCAGCTCTCTCCCAGCTCTGTTTTCTGTTCGTACCCAGCAGGGAACCCATGTAGGCGTTTGTTTTCATGTCTGGATGAGCACTCCATCTCTGCCACACTTGTGATTTGACTGCAGCCTCAAACTGCGTATCAAAACTGGGTGTCCATCTGCTCCCATCCCCTTAAACTTGCTGTCTTCTTTTAGATCTGGCTTCTTAATCTCCGTTTTCACCCTAAATGCTATATGGCACCATACTGGATGGCTTTCTGCCATCATTTGTAGCTGGTTGTGCTTTAACCAGAAATGCACCCAGTAACACCCCAGAGGTTGGCTTGGATTTACCACCCTCAATCTCACATGGGAGCAGTCAGCACCCAGGCAAGGAAGAGGATAAAGACAGGACAAGTGTACAAAGATATCTTTGCAGCTCCTAGTGAAGCCTCATCTTGGTGGTTCTCCAAGCTGGTCAAAGCATCTTTCTTTACTATCCCAGCCCTTCATCTTTTGTCCTGCATGAGTTGTACAACTACATGTTGCATCCATACATATTTTTGGTATACATAGCACAGAGTGCCTGTGTGTATACAGCATGTGTTCTTGGTCTTTGTTTTCAGTCCTCATGTTGAGCATTTAACATGATAGCTTCTGGTTCCTGTATTCTGAGGGTCAGCAAGTCGTAACTGGTTTATTCCTCTACTCAGTGCCATCTGAGATCTTCCATGCAAGCCTTTCTGTCATTCCTTTAGTTCACGGTACAGATGCCCTGTCTGTAACTTCTCCTGAACTGAAAGCAGTTGTTTCCTTCAGTTGATCTCATTATCCACTTCTGAATCCTTTCTAGCCATTCTTGGATCCTTTCTGAGACCAGGACAGCAGCTGGTATTTAGAGTGCACTGGCATGTTTCATTTTTGCAGTGGCACAGCAATATCTCCTGTTCTGCTTTCTTTTTAGCTTTGTTGACTTTTTAGATCAACTCTGACATGCCTCTTTCTTAGGAAAGTTTATCTGATTAGTGTACCACTGAGCATGCACAATTACTGCAATTTTTATCTATGATTTGTTTTGCATTTATTGACCTTGAACTTTATCTTCCATTTCATCTGGCAATTTCTGGCAGATCTTTCTGCAGCTATTTACACTGAACTTCCAGCTTTAAAACCTTGAGTAATGTGGGAATGTAGACAAACCGTTACCTTGATATGCATGACACCTTATCAGTGAGTTATCTCAACAGGTTGTCCCAAATCTGCTTTGGAGGAATACTAGCAGTAACCTGCCCCATTTCTGCTTCTTTTTTTTTTCCTATTATTTATTTTAATCAGTGGTCTAACTTGTTTATTTGCACGATTGCAAATTTTTTAACTGGCTGCTTTGACTACCCAGGGAGGCCACTCCTACCCATGTACCCACCAATTCTTTCACACTGTGGGGCATAAGAGTTCTTCTCACTTCCAGGTCTGGACTGACAGACCAGCTTCACCCAAGACTTGAAAGCAGGGTATTCCCACAACCAGGCAGGGACTCAGCTCAGCGCTAGCTTAATGCGGGCTGTTGTCTATGCCAGGCTTAGCTCTACAGGTGGGAAACAGCTCCATCTGTCTGTGAGTCCTGAATTCCTCTCAACTCTTGTCACTGCTTCCTTCTTGCTATGTTCTAGCCATCAATGACTTCAGTTCTTTAGGCATTAACAGCTGTCTCTAAGTTTGCAAGTCTTAAATGTGTATTCCCTGTATCTCCCAAGCAGCAACCAAGCACTGATCAGAAAGAGGGAGTACAAAGTTCTTGAGGTTCTGTAAGTTGTTCTGTAATTCTTAAACAATGCTGACATCTTAATAAGATCTTTATTGCAAGTGTCTCTGTTAATTTGGATATTTTTGCATATTTAACTTTCACTGTGAGCATTCTTTGCTGGAAAATTTTTAGTCCAGCTATGAAAGGGGGAGATTCAGGTTGGGTATTAGGAAAAACTTCTCAGCCAGAGTGGTGAGGCAGTGGCACAGGCTGCCCAGGGAGGTGGTGGAGTCACCGTCCCCGGGGGTGTTCAAGAACTGTGTGGATGCGGCATTGAGGAGCATGGTGGGGATGGGCTGGTGATCTTAGAGGTCTTCTCTAACCTTAGTGATTCCATGAAATGTGAGGAAGAAAGTTGTAATAAATTGTAGTGCCTTGTAGAAGAAAAAAGATGAAAAATACAACTGTGAGTTTGCTTGCTGCTGGAGGGGTTAAAAATAATTTAATTCAGAAACGCAGAGAATTACTCAATTCTTGTCATCTTTTCAGTTTTTCTCTGTGGCAGTTGTACAAAGTTTTGGACTTCTGGGAGTGCAATCAGAGCAGAGTGGAAGTATGACAGTTTCTCAATGCAGAAATTTGCTAGAACAGTAATTCAGTGATTGTAGTATCTGGGAAGGAGAAAAGCACACGTATCATTCTGCATTTTTGAGCAGAAATTCCCAAATGCTGAGTTTTGCTAACTTTGTTACATGTTTACAGTACTGTCATCCCTGTGTTTGCTGCAAATCAGTTATGAAAGCTGTTTTATAGTAGGATGATACCCCCTTCTTAGTCATTTACGTGTTCAGTATGACTCACGCTCTTGTACCAGCAACCGGTTCTCCTTTTCTTTTGCTGCCCAGGCTGTTCTTTCATGACACCTTCTATTTACTTCCAACACTCCATCCTATGGTAAAATGCGTGTTTTTGCTTTATCACCTGTGGCTTTCTGTTTTGGTAGATGGGTATCAGACACCAGTGCACTGATAATTTTCCTGGCAAAAGTCTGCTGTCGGCCCAGCTGGCTGATCCCACAACACACTGAAAAAGCCGAGCACGTGGGGGTGCATTGCATCTTTTCTGCCTTTTTTTCCAGAGATAAAATTAATTCTGTAGACATTTTGACTGGCCCAAAATCATGCCACTTAGAAAATGGTTTGAATAAGACTTGTCTGTCACGATTTAATTTTTCAAGCCACTCCAAAAATAATTGATTTATATTTATAGAATTCCTTTCATCACAAAGGACTCCATATGCTTTTCAGAAAGATATTTCCATTCAAGCTATTGCTGAAACGCAACCTCTGCTTAACTGCAATATTAGTTTACAGCATGAGGCAGGAAAAAAGGTTACCTGAAATACAGCCATTTTCACTCAAAATTATCCCTTTTAGGACTCAAAAACTATGAAAATCCGCATGATTCTGGTGCATGAAATTGGGCCAATTATATGACATTTAGGAGGAATATTAACATTTCTCATTCTGAGAGCTATAAGTACTTTTCAAATGTCTCCCATGACATCTTTAATTCATTCTCATGCCCTGAGATTTCTGTCACCTGAAATGTATTTTTACTCTATTTGTTGCAGCTATTCAGGAAGTTTTACACTGACTTAAAAGCAGCTTCTTTATAGCATCAGAAGCCTCTGGGCTGTGGGTAAATGTGAACTTGGTAGGACAGGTTAGGATTTGTTAAATTCTGTACTGGTGAATACTGTGTCTGAACCTACCTACATTAAAAAGAAAACTGAGTTTCAGTAGGGTTTTTTTTCAGTATTCATTTTTCACTGTCATTTTCTTAGGAGTGGATTGGAAATAATAGACTATTAGTGATTGCCAAGATTATTCATTTTAGTTATAGGTCTTTACATCCATTTACACTGAAAGTAAGCTCAAAGTATGCACAATGTTAGTTGCTAGTGCAAAATATCATCATGAGATCATTTTTGACAATGATTCTGTGGGTGCTGACTTACATGATGTCCTCATTTTTGTTCTAACAACCTGATTGGACTGTAAATGAGGGTGGAATCTGGTCTACTGAATCATGCACATTTGCTTTTATTTAGCGCTATCTCTCCAAATCTTTTCCTACCTGCTTGATAATTGGATTGAAATTATCTTTAATTACATTGTCTGGGGCTTTGTTAATAACAGCCCCTAACCAACTGTACTGCATTTTTGGGTGCCCACTTAAGATTCTATGAGCTGAGCAGGGCTGAAGGGCAAACTCCAGAAAGCTGCATCACTGCAGTCTCAGAGCCATTAATTTTGTGCAATGATAACTTTGTACTCAGAGAGCAATATTCATTATAGGCAAGAAGGGAAGCATGCGAGTCCTTAATTAACAGTAGGATATAATCAGCATAAAGTAATAGTTTAATGTTCTACAGAATCAGTGTTATAGCCTTTTAGACTGTTGGTTTTTCCATTTTAGACAAGGCCAACACAAGATTGTAATTGTCTGGATGCCATTACCCAGCTCTCATTACTCTCCAGGTGCTAGCTCACCACCCCGTTTCCTATGATTGACCCACAGGTTCTGTTCAAGCATGCAAACTGCCCAGGCTCCCCAGAGACCTCCATTTCCATCATGCACATGAATAGCAACTGACTTTATTTTTTTCCAATAATCCAACCCAACAGACAGATTGTGACTGGGTTTGTAAAAAGAACATGTTTTATTTTCATCTTAGGACATGCTACACTATGGAAGCATTAGCAGAAGGCTATCTGGAATGCCTGGACTTGCCCCCAGTCCCGCTTTTTCACAGGAACCTGAGCATACAGCAGCTCCTCTCCACTGTGCCTGCACAGGTAAGAAGCTGAATTTATGTCTGTGCCTGTCCACAGGGGAAGGAGGTGAAGCAGCAGCTGCTACTCTAACTCCTTTGGGGGGACCTAGATACCAGAGTACTGCTTCAATTCAATGGCTGAGTTCTTCCAGGGGGCAAGGATGGGTTTTGACCTCAGTTACGTTAGTTGGAAGCACCGCATCTCTAGAGAAGGGCACAACTTTCCTCAGGGCGGCCAGCCCTGGTGGCAGTCCCCCAAACAAAGTAGACAAGCAGTCTCCTTGCCAGTACCCTAATAATAGCTAGAAGGATTCACTTTTGAAATCTGGTCTATCTAACAAACTTGAGAGCCTAAAAATGAGCCTTAGAAGCTCCAAGACATTGCCAATGAGAACAAGTGAGACCCATTTGCTAAGGGAATACACAGGGCATTTTTGTCCTTGCACAATTCGCTTAGACTACAGAGCAAGCAGCCGCTCAGAGCCTGCCCAAACACCACTTCTGCCCTTAAAGGCAACAATGTCTTAAAGCCTCCTCTAAGGGCTTTTAAGGAACTGTCCCTCCCTCTGCTCTGTATCTGTGCTGCTGCTTCATTCTTTCTTGTATCCTTCTCGGTTTTCTTATTCCACAGGCCAGAACTGAGGCATCTAGAAAATTCTAAAAAAAAAAAAAAATCTAGAAAATCTGCTTGTCAGCACAAGGAGGGCTATTCCAGTGGCGTATGCCTGTTAAGAAATAAGAGTTAAATGTATTATTTTTTAAAAATGGCAATTAATATCATACTTACCAGGGGAGACTGACCACTCTGGCTGTTCGTGCACAGCTGGAGCCTTGCATTAGCCAGGACTGCTGGAATTACTCTATGAAAGCAAGACTGTGCAATTGCTAGTTCTTCAGCCTCACAGATAAGGGCTGGGATTCCAAGGCTTAGTTTCAGAGAGGCCTAGGAAAGACAGAAAGATGTTTCAAGGTTAAAAAATCTGTTGTGTGTGTCAGTGAGGAAGGGAGATATATAATTCCCAGAAGACTAATTCTGTGTGAAGGGAAGCACTAATTTTGGAAATGCCATACCTCTGCTCTGTGGGAGCATCTAACACTTGCAGTTCTTCAGGTGAGCTCCAGACTGTACTTCAGGAAGTGAAATGACATTGAATCCCTCCTTTCCCTTCAGTCTCCTGAAAGTAATGCCTTCAATAGAGTACTTCATTTTCACTAATGCAAAAGTTCCTGTGAATATAAGCATTAGATTGCACATTTCTTCCGTTGCGCTCAGGGAAGATTTACAGTAGGGTAGTGAGAGTTAATGTGTCAGACAAGACTAAATGTGCCTCTTTGTGCTAAACTGCATCTTTTCCTTTTTTTTTTTTTTTTTTTAAATTTTCCTAGGCTGAGAAGTCCCTTCAGAAATCTCTCCAGTGGATTTGGCCAACCCGTGTCCCTTAGTTTTTCACTGAAGCAGACTTAAGGTATGGCTTTTATTCTCTTTAATAACAAATGCCAGATGCTAAAAAAGTAGAATAAGTAGTCTCTTGGTGCCATTTAGTAGACTAGGCCATAGGGAATTGCTTGAAATGGAGCTTTTGTTTCTTATTTAAGTCAAGACGGTCTATTATCTATCCACTGTAGTTCATATAAGCATTTGTGAATGCTTTGATTCAGAGGGTTGTTTTTTTTTTTTTCTGAGACTACTCTATCTTAAATAAATCCTTTTTTTCTTTTTTTCTGAAATAAAGTACTAGAGCATATTGATATAATGAAGTATTGCTTTCAGTCTCTGTGAGACTACCATGCAAGTAGTATCTACCATGGAGCAAACATATTATGATTAGAAAGCGTATTTATTCTTACTCTGCCCAAATGGTTTCTTCACACACTTGTGTAATGAGGACTACAGAACTAAACATTCCACCTAGAATTAAACTGTGGAACATTTATCCTGGCCCTTAGAAAGGGCTGAATGTTTTAAAATAAACGGACAGTTAACAAACAAATGTTAGGACCACCTCCAGTGACCTGCACCTACAGTCTCAGCAGCTGAGGTTTACCTTGTGGGGAAGGCTCCTCTGAAAATATAGCTACCTGCATCCAGAGCCAAATGTGAGCAAAAAGCAGAACTGCTCCTACCTGTGTCAGGCTTCCTAGAGATCCATCACAGGTAGCTGGATGTAGTCCCAGTGACAATCATTCGGTGTCCAACAGAAAGCAGTAATTCAGCTCCTGTTTAGTGATGTGCTCCAGGTCAATGGCTTTGTCCTGCAAGTAAAAGGTATAGGAGGTAACTTATGCAGAAAAAGACGTAACGCAAACACCTACTGAGATAATAAAAAATTCACAGTTTCACTGGCAGAGTCTGGTTAGACCTGGGGTGAACTCCTATCTCACGCAGAGCTTGCACTGCAGGGCACAGTTAGCTTTGTCCAAGATTTCACTGCCAGCTTGGCTTGCTTATTTTTGCTGTGTTTTGTTTTAAATCCAGGCTAGAACTCTTACAAAGCCTTGACTGCAGGACTGCTTCTTCAGCTTTTTCACCACCATCCTTCTGGTAAAGCCAATTCTGTTTTTCTGGAATTTTTAAAAATGTTTCACCCATCTAACCCCGAAGTAGCTGGTCAGCACTTTGCCCAGGTTCACTTCAACCTGACGAGTCGATGACCCATGACTGACTTGGCATTTACACTGTGCCCACTGCAGTTTGGTTTGCGCTGAAACTGAAATCAGTGACAATATCCCTGATTTGTGGCTTGATAATTCATTTGTAAAGGTTCTACTTACATTTACTTTACAGCAGTCCTTATTGCAGACCAAGTTCATCACAAAAAAAAAAGCACTGGATTTCTTTTTTCATAGGCTAGACACTTAGTGAATACATCTGTTATTTGGAATTCAGATGTTTGCAGATATAGGAGTGGGATTTACGGCTGCAAAAGAGAACAAGTTTTAGAGGACACTAAAATCACCTTGTGTGGATCCTGCCCTTTATAAACACCCAAACACACACCACTCACTTGGACAAAGGCAATATATCCAAAAGCAAATTGAATGAATTGCACTGCCTGCTTTTAGGAAAATAATGTATTTATTCTTCGTATGAAATTGAGATGTTCTGTCTTGTTATGAAATATCAATTTAAACTTTATAACATATTCACATATTTACATACGCAGCTTCAGACCTGTATTGTTTGAATAAATGTGCACCTTTGCTGACATGACTTTGCTGCAATGCAGGCCAGAGGAGCCACATTTAAATTGCAGGAGGAAAAAAAAAAAAGTAATAGATGAAACACTCGAAAATTTTAGTCCCAAGCTGGAATCTGACAGTTCTATAACAAAGCTGCATCTATGTCACAGTTGGAGGATGACAGAGCTCTTATACCATCCTACAGTTATTTATCAGCTTAGAGAACATTCATTCATTCAAAAATTAACTGGAGAAGAGTCAAAGAGTTTTGTCCTTGTGACCACCTCCTACAAAATGCCCTGGATAATAGCAGCATCCCCACAGTCACCCAAACATGGCTACACAGTGTGCCTGTTCACACGTGTTGAAGTAAAGAGAACACGTGAAGGGGGTGGTAAGCTGTATTCTGAAAGCACTGTATCCATGGCTTGCAGCTATCCAGCTCCTGCAAATCACTGGCACAACATTTTCATGTTCAAAATGCTCCAAGACATTAGCGAATGAATGAATCAAAAGATATTCTCAGGAAAAGCAATAAGTATACTCACACGGTCACAATGGGAATTTGATCATGGCCAATACAGCAGTGTGTCTGAATCAAAGTGGAGAGATTTTCTTTCTGAAGGGGCTCCATTTCTTAACAAAGCAACGCCATCACAGACATTTTGTGAATACTCTTACAACAACCACGATTAATAAATACTGCTGGATGCTAGGGGGGTACTGGTCTAGAAATCAGGACAAGTGGAATCTTACCGTTGTTCCTCTGACACGGTCATGAGGCACATCCAGGATTTTTCAGAGCAACCAATTCTAGATAGCCAGCTTGCAAAGTTGTGCATGATCCTGAGGTCTGGAAGGAACAGAAAACAGCTGTGTGTAAAGTGAGGCACCAAACCACAAGTACCCTAAACCACTGGTCAGTTTTGGCCTATTTAATGTTTGCCGGCTTATATACTTATTTTCTGAATTGTAATGATTTCTTGTAAAGCATTCTGAGGCTGCAAAATGGAGATAGCTGTTAGAGACTTTTTTTTTTTTTGACATTTTCTATTTCTGCTGCTCTGGTGTTTGATTACATTTGAGACATGGGAATATACAAAAGCACACCCTTATTGTGGTGTGTTGTTTACAAGGTTATTCTTGCACGTGCTCGCTTGCTTGCTCGCTCCCACATACCCATTACTGTTACCATTTCCAAGGCAAGGAGATGCTCTGCTTTATGGGCCATCTGTCAGGCAGGGCTGGGGCACTGTATATTGATGCCATGTTTGTAGCTATCTCTTATTTGAAACAAAGTTCAGTTCAAAGCACTTCCAAGTATAGAAAGGGGAGAAAAAAGATGTTAATGTGTTTAGATTACATTAAAATTTTAAGATTAACTAAAAGAAAGGGAGAAAAAAAGTCTGCTAATGGGTAGAGCTCAGTGGAGAGGCATTATTATATTACTACTAATGCACATAAAGCATCTCCTATTAAAAAGGGATGGCAGTTTTACATCCTATTAAATATATCAAAGCTGTACTTCAATTACAAATCCTTTCATATGCATGTTTTAACAAATATGTCTGATAATAGAGTGCAGCAGTAGCTTTTTAAATGCTAAACAAGATCCCTACAATACAGCTCACAGATAGAAGAGTACTAGAAGAAGGAAGGTCTATTTGACAGGGAAGGGAGAGATGTATTTCAATATTTTCATTGCCTTTATAGCTCACAAGACAGAGTTTATAAACCATTCCAGTGAGCATAGTAGGACACTGATAAAAGAGCACAACCTGCAACGACTATACTGAAGGAGTTTGGTAAGCTGCTGTTGTTTTTCCACACTGTTATCTTGGAAAACAAGCTGTGTCCCAGTAATGCTAGTAACAACAAAAATAAAAGCACGCCACGGTTGGCTGAGCCCTGCCTTGGAAAACATAAAATCTCAACCAGCCCCCAAAAAATGTACCTTCCCTAAAGAGAGGAGAATCCCTGTGCCCAGAGGAAGCTGTGAAGTGACAACACATGGTCCTGGCCTCATGGACTTACCTAGCAAGTGTCTCTTCCACAAAACAACAAATAAATCCTGATGCTGCCCTGGAAAACCCAGCAAGTGAAATGGTGTTCTGCATGAGCAATCTGGTACTGTGTGACCTAGGGGGAATAACAGCTTTAGAAGGGTCAAAGCAACCCAAAGAGGGATCCAGCGTGACCCTGAATTCAAGCTAATAGATAAGTCCCTTCTACCCCTGCAAACAGTTGTGAGGGCTGGGTAGAGCACTGCAGAGAGTCTCCAAGGTCCTGTGGGTAAAGGACTCTGCTTATTGCATCGTTTTCCTGTATCTGGTCCCAGTAACAGAGTGTCAGCACAGCAAATCCGAGCCTTTGAGACATCAGAGTTCAGCTCCCCGTTTCTAATTGTGCCTAGCCCCTAGCCTTAGAATTCTGCAAAACCCAAGCTCTGTTCCTTCTCAGGGTGAACTGGAGTCACAGTGTTAATCAGATCGGGCAGCAGGCTGCCACAAGCCAGGCTCCATTTGCATGGATCACGTATTTCTGACATCTGGCATGGGAATGAATGAGCCCATGCCTATGGAAATGTGTATGAACCCACAATTAGCTTTTTCAGTTTTCTGATGAATCAATTAAATAGAGGTTCATAAATCTTAAAAAAAGAGAAAAAAGATTTGATCATAATAAAGAACAACAGTAAATTCTGTTTAGCCTTTTTTCCTTCTGGATTTTTCTTTTCTTATGGAGATATGGAAGTTGTAGAGATTTAGTGAAATTTAGTCACTTACCTAGGAAATAATGACGAGCAATAGTACTGCAGTGTTGTCACTGTAATGTCCACAGTGCTAGGCAGCAGGGTTGTCCCAGTACTCACAGGGCTGGGCCTTGGCTTGCTTTGCCTGTCCCCAGCTGCTCTTTGTGGCTATGAGTTGTACTGCCTTGCTTGGGTCTCTGAAGAGCAAGGAGGGTGGTTTGTGACATCTGTCTCCTCTTTGGTAAGACAGAAGGGAAAGCTGGAGCTAGGTCATCTCCTCCCTTCTCTCAGATCAGCACAGGGGTCTGCACAGTAGAAGTCAGTACGTGCAGAGAAACCACACCAGGACTGCAATAAGATCACAATAGCTCAAAATAGAGGGATAGAGCCAGAGAAAGAGGCTGTTGTCCCTGATTGCTACCCTGCTTGAAAGTCCAGGAAAAACGAAATCTCATAGTACTGTGTGGGCCATACACACCACTTCTAAGACAACCAGGCTTTGTGAGACAGATTCTGTCCACCTTGGCCTTCAGGAAAGCTGTCACCCAAAGGAAATGCAACCTCTCTTTGTCTCTCAGCCAACTCCTCTGGATAATATAGATCAGTATCACACCATAGAAGTCAATATTACAGATTCCAGCTGGCTAAATTGGCTTCAATCCACTGAGTCAATGAATCAGATGCTCAGCAGGTGATATACAGTGTTTGACTTGCCTAAGCAATCATTATGTCCAGAGACTCAGAGATCTATTCTGGAGTCTAAGCAAACAAGATAAAATGTGTTCCTCTCCTGGCCTCATATATATCATTTCACATTTAAAAGATTTCTTGAGTTGGAGGCATCAGCATTTACTTCCAGCAGCTCCTGGTTTTGAAAACTGAGAGTACTTAGTAGTTGTGTTTATTTGTGCTGATTTTTTTTCCTTTTTCCAGCTGCCTCTATTAGCACAAAGGCTAAATGAAAATTCAAATCACTATGGTGATTAGCTGCAAATATTGCTTTTTGCAATGGGTTTGGTGTCCCAAGCAAACAAAGGACCATTCTTCAATGTGCTGCAGACAGCACAATTGTGTACCTCACAGATGTCTCAGTGCAATCAGCTTCTCATTACTGGACTAAACAGAACTTTTGATGGAGCTGAGAGAATCGAGTGACCTGGGGCAGGAAGCAAAGGTTCCCTTACCTGGCACTCTGTATTTCCTCCCCCGCAGGCATATTGATTACTGAGAGGCTGTTTGCTGAATGAGATCCTACTCAGCATGAATGTAGCTGGAACAAGTCCTATATAATTAAAGAAAGGAAAAGAATAAATGATCTGTCTAACACCTTACAGTTATTATCCCACAACTTTGTAATCCATAGCCAGGTTCTCTTTCTGCAGATTTTATCTGCAGAGATTGGGGGGGGAAAAAAAACAACAAACAACAAACCCACAGCTGAAAGCTTACAAATTATGCATGGAAGGAGTTGTATCTTGTGCTAAGGAGATGCTGAGAAAACAATGCTGTCTCCTGAAGTGGGAGCTAAGGCATCTTGCATCAAATGTGAAACCTGCCACTGAGATCATTGCAGCTGAGGTAACCACAAGCTCCTCGAGAACTGAAGCAAGCCTGCAGAAGAGGGAAGAAACAAAATCTGTGGTGCTTCAGCGCATTTTTATGTGCTTGCTAGGCTGGAGATGGAATTTTTAAGGCATGGAGTTGGAATACTGAAAGAAGAAAGAAAACCTGTATGAAGAACAGGAATATTGCACAACTTCAAGATAAACCAACATAACTAATGGCAAATTATAAAGTAAGGAAGTATTTTAAAAAGTCAGAGCAATAGTAGGGAGATTTCTAAATACATAGCCATGGACTGCAAACACCACGGCTGAAGATAAACTTCTACTCTAACATGCCATGAGTAGCCAGAGAACAAAGTGATAGAGATGAAAGGAAGTACTGCAAGACAAATGCACACAAGTACACCACAGCACCTGCCATGCCACTAAAAGACTAACCAAAATAAGAGAAGCAAAATAGACAGAACTTTTCACGGGGATTCCCAGCTGCTCGCAAGGAAAGGACTTGGAGCAGGTCTCTGTTCCCAGAGAAATAATCAAGAAAGGTAGAGCCTGTTCCCAGTGTTGTCAGTAGATCGCTGTGTTGCTCTGCATATTATTACTTCTTTCCTGCCTCAGTTTCCCCACAATCTGTAAAGAAGAACACGATCAAATCGATAAATAAAGGATGGGAACAATCAGACAGGACACAGTACAGGACAGCAGGCAAGTCTCTGTCTGAGACTGGGCCCAGAGGAGCATTATGAGGGTCCCACTCATAATAAAATTTCTTAATATTAATGCAAATTCTGGCAACAAAACAGATGCTTTGATATCTGAGAAAATGGTGGCTACAATAAAGACCTTCTCAATGCTTCAAGGTCTAAGCAGTCTCCCAAACACCTTTTTCTAACACCCCCTTGTCTCAGCCCCAAACAGTAAGGAAGTTAAAAAGAAAAGACATGATCAATAATTAAAAGGCTGGAAATGAACAAATGGAATGAATTGCTCCAAGAAGGGTGAGGAGAGAAACCTGAGAAATATCATCTATCTTTATCTCTCAATCTGGCAGAGGATTTACAAACCATCTTTAAAAAGAGACATTCTGAGGTTACATATTCACTGGTTCAGGTTTCTGAGCGGTGCCAGGTTTTTTATTTTATTTTTTTCTTTTTACATTATGCTTCCTCATTTTATGACACTTCTCAGACTTGAATCATTCACAGCAGATGGCTCCATGAATACTGGATATTTCCATAAATAATGACAGATTTCCCTTCAGTCTCCGCACCCTCCCTCCACTCCACATGCCCAAATCTTTTGTGTGCTAGCTGCAGATACACATTCAAATTCTGGTCAGCAAACAAGCCTATCTAGTGCCATTGTCATTCCTGCAAGCCCAGTAGAATCAGTAAAATAATGAACTTATCATCCCATTTGATTCAAGAGCATTTTTTCCAAGCAATCCTCAGATAGAAGGGAAATGCAACACAGCATTTAATGAAATTGAATACTTTTAACACTGGAGAGCCACTGCAGAAAGCATCTGAGTGCTCTGCGGCAGTGGGAAATGCCGGAGATAACCTGTGAGCCAGATTAGCCACACAGTGATGGCAAGGCAATGCTCAGGTCCTCTGAGCACCTTTGCCATCAAGGAAGCTCTGAGAAGTTACAGTGGGTGAGGAACTGGCCCCAAATTTAGCTACGGAGATCCTGCTTGCACAGGAGGGACTGCTAACAAAACAAGGAGCCTCACAAAAAGAAAGGAGTGCAGAAATCCTTGCTGTTGGGTCATGGTATTTGTTTGATCTACCTGCAATAAATGATGCGTGACTCTACTGTCTTACAGAGATAAAAGCAAGGTGGCTTTTAATTCAGGACATTAAGAGAAAATATTAAAAACTTCTTATCAGAGCAATAATTTATGGCTAACTTCAAGTGCTCATAATCTGCCATCTATATACATTTCTATCAAATGACCCTGTAAATAATTAATAGATCTAATTCTGTCAGTGTTGCCAGGGCAGGTTTCCCTGCAGAAGGTTAATGCAATGATTTAATTCTTTATTTATGTGATTAGCAGCCCCAATCAGGCTGTTTTAATGAGGTCGCAGGCAGCGGATTATCTCAGCCGACTTGCCTGGCAGGAGCCCCAAGCGCCCCGTTCTTGTGGTACGAGGTACGCTTTCTGTCCAGCTGCCCCAAGGGAAACCATTGGCAGCTACTGGGGGCAGAGCAGGGGCCCCAGCAGGGCAGCGAATGCTGTTTACCCCTTTTCTAGTTGCCTGACCCATAGCTGCATAGTCCAAGTAAAACACAGAAACGTAGGGATTCTTAAAGCACATCAGCCTCGAGATTCATCTATGCCTGTTCAGAAAAGGGGAATATCACTGTGAGGAGACATGGGATAATATGTCACTAGCAGTGCCTCAGGCTCATCTGTAAAACTTAGTGTTTGGATTAAATCCAAATGATGATTCTCCCTATGTCAACAAGAGAACCTGGCAGTTATTAGATTCTTCTGGGGAAGGAGTTGGTACAAGTGCTGCTTTCTCAAGATCTCATAAATCTGCATTTCCGTGTACACAAAAGCTTGACACACACAAATAAAACAGAACCAGAATACATTTCTTTCATTCCTTCAGTCATTTTTCTTTCAGTTTTTCACCAAACCCAGCCCACCAGAGAAGAGATCTCTCTGCAGGTTGCTTACAGAATTAAGGGCCCAGCTGCAATACTCAGATTCATTGGGCCACCTGTGATCACTGTAACCCCACACGTAGCGAGCAGCCTCACTCCTTGTGATGAGGGCCATCAAGCAACTCTCTGCTGTGGGCCGTGCTAATGTCAGCAGATTTGATAGCAGTAAGGGAGCACCAGGAAGGCCCCACCTGCCTGGCTGGGAAACAGAGAAGTCTTGGTGTTCCTTCATTCACAGCCTCCATTCACACTGGCTGAGAAGGGAAGAGGAAATAGCCTGGATGTTTCTTTTCCTTCCTCTACTTTTCTTCTGTCAAAGGCATCTTTCCATCTTTCCAGCTCTCTACTGACCTGCTTTTTATTTGTTTTTCTGCCTTTTTTTTTTTTTTTTTTTTTTTTTTTAGTTATTGAATCTTGTTTCCCCTGCCAAACTGCCTACAGCTCCTGTTCTGTTTATTATACTCAGCACAGAAAGGAATGAAAAGGAACGAATCTTGGAAGAGAAACAAAAGCCTGCAATAAGCCGTATTCTCAATTACCCTGTAGCATGCAGGCTGGGAACAAGAGGAGTTGCCATGTTGACACACACAGCCGAAAATTGGGTTTGCTAGGTACAGCAGTGTTAAAGGCAGCCTTTCACTGCCTCCCTCCCAGGCTGCCACAGTGCTGTGTGCCCTTTGCAAGCGCTCCACCACTTATTGGCACAGGTATAAAAGCATCCCTTGGACAAGAGACAGCTCAGGTAAGCTCTAGAGAAATCAAAGCAGGAAAAGCAGATAAAAGTCAGCGGTATTTCTGTCACTAACTCACAGACGGGTTTATTCTCTCTAACAATTTCCACCTTGGCAAGCTCCAGGTCACTAAAACAACATCCGGAACAATGAATTAAAGATACTGAAAAAGACGATACAGAATGCAGCATTCTCACAGAAATGTAGAAACTCCCCACACTTCCATGCATTGGTTATCCTCAGGCCTCTGTCAGGCCGAGTACTTTGTGCCTCATTCACACTTGCTGATTTTCAGTGCTAAATCCTGCCAAAAACAGATTGTCAGATCCAGGAATCTCTGCAGGGCACAGTCCAGCAATGTGCTTCAGTTGTTCAGGGATAACTGAACAGGGCTGGATAATGCACGGACACTCTCTCCGTGCACAACAGTTCCCCTGTTACCCTGCCAGGTAACGTTACTGCCTTCTATCATTTTTAAAACAAACTATGGAGGTAACTGCAATATTTTCCCTGAATGGGCAAACAAAGGAGGGAAGCGCCGAGCCCACCAGCACTGCCTGCTCAAGATGTGCATTATTGCAGGACTCTGCAGAGAGTCTCCTAAAGATCGTACTGTGTCTCACACAGAGCCACATCCTCCTTATTCTCGTGCAGCAGCAGCTGCAGGGACCCGGGGGAGTAGAAGGAAGGGAGCAGAGCAGCCAGGCAGCGCTCACACATCCTCACCTGCAGCAGTGGGCAGTGAGCCAGCCTGCCCTATTTTTTCTGGGGGGGAGGCAGGTGGTACCTGCTCAGTGTGCAGAGGATGGCTTTCTAGGAGTTGGTTTTCCTTTCCTTTTTTCAGGAAGCATTTATCTTCTGACAGATGCGGGGTTTTTTTTTGTTTTTTGTTTTGTTTTGTTTCTTAATTTACAAACAAAACCCCACTGAAGATCTCTTAACCCCTCTTTGATAGGTATTTTTTTTTGTTTGATTTGTTTTTTTGCTAGAAGAACTAATCCAGAAAACAGAGATTGATGAGACCCCCCCCTTGTCCCATATCTGCCACTAATTCCTAGGGCACATTCCCCTTGTCCTGTTGCATTTTTACAAGCATTGTTTGCAAAGCACTGTTCTCTCTGATAATGCATCTTAAGACATCTGTATCCCTGAAGTTTCCCTCTTCGATTTTGCATCCTGATTCTCTTAAAAACACATCCTCATCTGCCCCTTATCTTCATTTCTGAATCTCTTTTCAGCAGTGTGCTCACTTCTGTGCCTGTCTTCATAGAGACATATCTCTGCAGAGCAGTGTAGTCTGGAGGACAAAACAAACTACTCCCAGATCCCCTCTCAGGCTAACCTGTGGAGAGCTAACCTGCTTTGTATTTGGGAGAAACCCTAATTCTCACGTGACCCTGGATCCTATGGCACTACAGACATTTCTCAGAGGAGCTACCACAAAAAAAGAAACACCCCAGAAATCTCAGTGTACCCATGCTGGGCACACAATCACACCTGGTCCTGTAGGCCACCTGGTGTTCACAGAATCATAGAATTGCTCAGGTTGGACAAGACCTTAAAGATCATCAAGTCCAACCACAACCTAATCATACTGCCCTAACTCTAACAACCCTCCACTAAATCATGTCCCTGAGCACCGCATTCAGAAGGTTTTTAAACACATTCAGGGATGGTGACTCCCCACCTCCCTGGGGAGCCTATTCCAGTGCTTAACAACCCTTTCTGTAAAGAAGTGTTTCCTGATATCCAACCTAAACTTACCCTGGAGCAACTTGAGGCCATTTCCCCTCGTCCTGTCACCTGTCACCAGTGAGAACAGACCAACCCCGCTCTCGCTGTAAGCACCTTTCAGATATTGGAATACAGCAATAAGGTCTCCCTCAGCTTCCTTTTCCCCAGACTAAACAGCCCCAGATCCTTCAGTCTCACCCCGTAGGGCACATTCTCCGAAGTCCTTCGCAAGCTAGGCAGCCAGAAGCCAGGGGCTCAAATTCAGTGGTGCAGAGGGCTGAGCTTGGCAGAGACAGAGCAACAAGCACCTTTGGCCCAACAAATTAAAACTGCACACCATTACAACATGGACAGCAACGCTGTGCTATTCCAAGCTACAGGAAGAAGGTGGGCAATGCCAAGGCAGGACTCTAGTCACCACTGCCCAAAGGACAGGGCCAGATCAGAAGGAAGCTCTCCAGGTACCTTCTCACCTTCCAGCATGTCATCCTGATGGGATCTCTGTGCAATTCCTCCTTCCACTGGCACAACACACTTTCATTCACTATATCCCAGATTTTAGGGGCTAAGGAGGAGGAAAAAGGCTTACACTGAATGTTACTACCCTATTTTCTTCTCTACCAATCTGATTTACCCATCTTGAGGGCAGCAGTGACGGCTTGATGTCTTAGGGAATGCACAACTCACATACTTGCCATAAATAATGGATAGCACATTACACAGTACTTAATATTTAAGTACCTGAAGAAGTAAAAGAAAATGGAAACTTAAATATCATTAAGGGACTGACCTGTTTAAGTACCGCAGAACGTAAAGAATATTTCAACTTCGTTCTACTTTCCATTTGGCCACAGATCCAAAATGAAAACCCTGAGATGTTTCTCCAGCCGCACTTAACACTACTACTTAAAACAAAGCTGCGTCGCCCAGCGCCCTGCGTCTCATTGTACAGCGAGCACCACAGATGCCTGTAAGACTGCATAAAACCAGGACGAGCTCATGGAAGAATATTCTTCCAGGCTAATTTTTACATTGGACACTTAACAGACTTAAAACTAACATCTTTATATTTTAATCATTCTTGATGTATTCCTTTTCATCCTTGAATTTTCGGAGTGCTTTCTGAAGCTGTGTGACTCCTGCTATGACAGTAACATGCCACACAACTTTTTCGTGACAAGGAAGTCCCCAACCTTGGCATATTTAATTTCTTTTGAATTCATTTCCTTCTAGCTTTATTTGACATGATTCCTATCAGATCTTTGCCTGCAAAACAGTCTGCAGAACATTTTTTTTTCCAGTCACTTTCTCCAGGCTACGTATGGTTTTATAGACTTGTATCAAATCTTTTCCTTTCAGCTGTCTCTTTTCCAGGGTGACAAGTCCTAATCTACTCAGGTGTCCCTGTCACAAAAGCACCCAGACTGCTTTGGTCATCCTGCTCCATGCCTCCTTCATATCTGATGTGTTTCCTGAGGGGCAGAGGGCAGGGCACCATGTGCTAGTCACAATGGACGTACTGCTTGAATTTAGAAAGTGGCATAATTATGGTTTCCATTTAGTCTATACAGTTCCTAGCATTCAATTTGATGAGTTTTTGACCACTGCTGAAAGCCCCGAACTGACAATCACTTCAACTTATCTACCAATATCCAACCAC
>JAOWBP010002392.1:27625065-27670911 GCA_028571105.1 Tragopan temminckii | reverse complement strand
AATAAATCATAATAACACCTTTTTTTTTTTTTTTTTTTTTTTTTAACCCCAGCAGGTGACACATCAGGGAAACCTGTGGAGCCACAGAGTTTGAATTGCCATCGGAAGCCCTAATCTGCTCTCAGACCTGCCATGTTTATGGATAATCCCTCCCCAATGAGCCTAGAGTAAATAGTGCTCCTGTGTTTCCACGTGCAGAGTCCCCCCTAACCACTAGAGCAGAGCATGCCCCAGGCATCCCCTGTAATTCTCACTTGGTGGTAGATAGAGCACTTTGCTACCCTGGAATGGACTTCATAAAGAAAGAGTTATGATATTTTCTTTGTCTGTGCCCTGATCATCACACACAGCCTGGCAGTATTTCACAGTAGTTCAAGAATGAAATGGAGTGCATTTCTGTGAAATGCTCCATTAAGCATCACCAGAAAATTAGCAGGTGCCACAAAGTGATCAGAAGTGACTCACTGTCTCCCGTTGGCTAGAAAAAAGACTAGGTTTGGAAAGAAAAAGAGAAGAGGAACTATGATGCAGGAACAATAACTGCAGAAGACACAGAAGAAGAGGGCTGGCATCAGTGTAGCCAGATTTCCACATAGAAGCGGACAGCTCTGGACAGACTCCACATGCTGCAACTGAAGCAGCATGCTAATGCATCAAATAATATTGTCAGAATAAAAAAAAAGCCTCTGCAAGCTACTGCAGCAAAACTTCTCAAATCTGAACAGGGTAAACGTGGTTCAAAAGCTATTCCTCACATCAAGGAGACAAACATGTACTCTGTAAAGCAAGCCCAAAAGAGCTTCAGACACAAGCATCCCTCTAAACCAGCCCTGCTCTATTGCGCTGCTGTGTGCACAGGACTACACAGAGATTTCTAGCACTGCTGTGCAGACCCCACAGCAACGCATCAGATATGCACAGCAATCTGAAAGCTGTTGACGAAAGCAGCAATCAGCTTATCGGCAAGGCACAGCCAAAGCACCTGGGCTGCGTCACCATCATCCAAAACACTTTGCATAAGGATTTTATAGCACCTGTCTGAAAACTATTAATTTCAACCTAGGAAATTCTCTCAGTAATACCAGCTCAGCATGTTCTCAGGCACTCCAGGGATAAAAATTACAAGTTGCATTTTTAGACAATTCCATGTACTAGCAGCCATCACTGTGAAAACGCAGCACAGTCCCTCCGTTACCCTGCTGCAGCGCAATAGGGACCTGTCACACCAGCACTCACTCACTGCAACAGGCCTGCCGTCATTAAGGCTGTGCCAATCTTGGCCAGCTCCTGGAGCTAATCCCAACCCTGTGGCTCAGTCACAGGAGGAGCAGGAGCAGGAATGGGTCTGAAGTTGCTGCTGTATGTCACTGCTCAGCATCTGCATGCACACGGACTCTGCCTTTCTGCACTTTTTTTCCAGCCTTTTTCATATTCGTCAATAATGTGAGTTTATGGCACTCCTTGAAGGGTCTGAGTCCACGAATCAATGAATGGATTATAACGAGACGCAAATATAGTACTTTCGTCTGTGAGAGGATCCTATTCTGCTGTTCATATAATGTAAAGGCAAACTGCCCATTTTCTCCAGACCAGTAATCTGAAATCTCAAGCAGGAAAAGGAAATATAAAGAAAGCATCTCCAGGCACAAATTATGTAGGCAAATATGCAGGACAACATATTTAGCAGCAGCTTTGGGAACTCTGAATGAGAAAAATAGGTGCTGTCTTTTAATTATTCTGAAACGTTATACTGGAATAGTTAGATCAGAAGAGAAGTACCTCAAATTGGGAGAGGAAATGAGGGTGCAGTGCAAACATGATTGCTCATTTTTCTGACCCTTTTGAACCTTTTCTGCTTTAAGGTAACCTCCATTGCAGATTTTACCAATTAGAGCTACTGACAGAAGTCACTGTCCATCCAGAAAAGATGAGCCTTTCTACTGCCATATACCTGAATCACCTCACATTACAACCAGCTTCCTTGAATCTGGCTTACCTGCTCAGCTACATTCCCACTGCCTGCTTGCCTGCTGCTGCTAGTACTGTCAACTGCCCTTACTTGGATAGCATGCTCAATATAGCGATCTTTTGTATCCAAGTTGGTGTGTAACTAGCTTCCAGGCAGTCTGCTGCACTCCGGGTCTGAAAAAAAACTTGTCAATCATCCTCCTTTAAAGCAACATTTGGCTAAACCATATGGACCATCCCTGCTCTGAAATCACACCCATGGAAGGGATCCATTGCACATGCAAAGTCTGCATGGGTTAAATTGAGTGACAGCAGACAGATTGCTGATTGCCAGTAATTACAAGGGCCATCTCCTTGAGCTTTTTGCTTGAAAGGGGAACGCCCTTTCCATAATTCAGGCTGAGAAAAATTCTGACATGGTTGTCTTCACTGTGGCCTTACCCCACTGATAACCCCCAATACCTGCACATCATGCTGATGTTGAAGCAAATAAAGTACTGGGTATCCCATTTGCAAACTGTTGTTTGTAACAACTCCCCAGAGAGGCCAAAAGACTTATTCCCCGCCAGACCAAGAGCAGGCAGCAAGTGTTTGCAATAAAAGCACAAAGACATTCTGGATCAGTTCAGCTCCTCTACAGGAAGGACACAGCACAGAGATTTGGGGACTTTGCAGGAAGAGGGTGTAAGTAAAGACATGTAGAGGTCAGCAAGGACTAGCCTTCCTGAACTCTGTATCAATACCACAGCATGCACCTCTGGAGACTTTTGATTAAAATAAAGACAAAACATGTGGCACAAGCACATATCTTAGATCAGTGCAGTTTGCCTGCACTGTAAGAGTCCTATTAAGCGCACAGCTCAAGCAGCGCGCTGAGCAGAGATGTGAATGCCAACACGTTTCCAAGGCTGACAAAAAAAAAAAAAAAAAAAAGATTCCTTCTTGATGTTCTTCCCAGCTGTTGCTAAGTTTTGCTGTTTTTTTTTACCCTGCATTTACCAAGAAACCTTTCTAGAGAATTTGCATGCGGATATTACTCACTTAAAATGGAAGAGAAATCATAGCTCAAGTGAGACGATTCCCTGGCACTGACAAAACTGAAAGAAAACAAGTGGCACCAATGAAAAGGAGCGGCTGAGGTTTTCAAAAGCAGGAAGGTACAGTAGCTTGTTTTCTCTTTAATGGGTGCTGCTAAGAGCGCTGCTGAAAACCAGTCTCCTTATTTTGATATTTCAGACTATATAATAGGAATTTACAACGGATACAATTAAGAAAAAAAAGTGGTCATATGCACTTAATACCTCAGAATTCCCTCCCTAGGTAGAAGTGTCCACTTTCTTATAAAATGTTTACATTAGAATAGCAAAAGCTGAGTTTATTTGCAGCTATTGGTGTTTTCTTCATTTCCTGATAGTTTCCCTTTCAAAATTAACTTAAAACTCTCCTTCTCCCTTCTTTTTAAATGAATGCTTGTCTGTAATTGTAGCCTGTGATTCAACAATTGTCCCCTGCTATCTCAGCAGGGATTTTCAAGTTAGGGATCCAGCTCCCTCTCATATAACTTGCTAAAGCACCATCGGAAGTTCCAGCCCATATGGAAAGCACACCCAGCTCAGCACAAGCAGACTGGTGACCCATCAGAAAGCCAGTACCATTTTCCCATGCTTTGTGACCAACTAACCCCACGTGTGAGCAGCCCCACTGACTCCAAGGGAACTGCTCATAGCCTGAAGTTGACAATAATTATGCGGATCTTACAGCACATTCGCTCTCTCAGTCTCAGAGAATTTTATTAAGGTTGATACTTTTATTCCCACTGTACAGACGAGGAAATGGAGGTGATGTGAGTGGCCAACCTGAATGTCAGAGCCAGGACAAATATCACGATGAATAAAGGCTACCAGTTACTATTCCACTTGCAAAGTGTTTAATTACTAGAGTCTCTGAAGGAAATACATGAAATAGAATCCATTTCCCTGTTCTCCCTCTTTCCCGAGCACTGATTCCAGCTAATCATTATTCAGCCTTAGTGCCACCACATGAAAAGATAACTACGGAGAGAATAAAAAGAGTATTTATACGGCTAAGGGAGGATTTACATAGCTCGTTCCTTAGGAGCTTTTACTGTGTACTGGATCAAAAATCAATTTTAAAAAATTGCCTAAATAAATACATATTTGCCTGATAGACTCTAATAGCTCATTCAGAGCCCTGATGGTGCGGTGGGAGAACAAAATTCACTCTCAGACATTAACAGGGAATTCCTACTCATCCGGAGGTGCACAGGACCAATCACCACTACACCACAATCCACAGCTTTCACTTCTTATACATGACAAACTGCTGGCAGGAGGAGATGTGTCTTATGGCAATCTGAGAGCCACCCAGGACACCTCGTCATTTGCTACGTCCTCCCCTTGACAAGACAAAAGTTGGTGCTGACTTTCAGTTCCAACAACTGGTTTGTACTGCACATAGATTGCTCTGAAAGTAATGCCTCCTATTTATTTCCATGGAAAATACAAGATACAAAGAGCACAATAATAGCAATAGATAGAGCAAATTCTCAGCTACAAAAATGCTCTTTTTCACTACAGTCACCACCATTAGTTGTACATTTTTGCCAGCAAAGAACAAGAGAGCCTGCATGCTGCACTTGTAAACAAATGCATCAGTACAGGTGACCCACTGTCGCTGTCACCACCGCTGAAATGCATCACCCACTGCCTCAAATACCTTGCTCCATACTTCAGCTATTCTTATCTGTACCTAAACCACAACGAATATGCACTAAGGGCCAGACTCTTTGTCAGCACCATAGATTTCTTGCTGCCTGCCCTAAAAGTATGCCCAGTTTTCAGAATCCAACTTCCTTTTCTGTAGCAGAAGGGTAATATTTACATTTGGCTCATCTTATACTTTCACATGACAAGATTTAGTTTAATGTTAAAGATGACGTTGTTTCAGGCCTTCGTGCTTCTGGGCACTGAGAAGCAAGTAGGCAGAGCTGTGAATGTGTAATCTTGGCATGACTCACTTTCCATTTCCCTTACTGGCCACTAGTGGGATATTACGAATATTATAATTCTGGCAGAACCAATTCTGTAAGAGATTTCTATCTCCTTTTGCCTAATTATTGTTTGGCCAGGAGTTTTTGCTTATTATCTTTATATTAATTTGGAGGTGGATTTCTTTGGATCTTTTGGTCTCCAAAGTACTGAAATTTTTTTTTCCATTTCTGCCTCCTGCTGACAAATCCAAAAGGTCCATGAGACATTTTACTAAAGTTTCCAAAAAGATTTTTCTCTTCTTTGAAGTCCTCTAATCATCCATGTCTTCAGTTCTCCTCCAATTTCCATTCCTGAATCAAGACTTTTTGTCAATCTAAGCAAAGCACAGGGTTTCTTCAAGTCCACATCAGACATGCAAACCAGAATGAAAGGACAGTAATTGTGCTCACCTTTTGCTGGTTCAGTTACCAATGCAATGCTCAGCACTCCACACTAATACTTCACAGTGTTATGAATTCACGTAACTAAGCTTTTGTGTTCTGCTTTAAGTAAACTACCCTCTACCCTGGGCAACTGTTCTCTACAGCCTACTGTTTTCCCTTACACCAACCATAAATGGAGTTACTTTTCACTTCTAAATTTTATTTGCTTGCCTGGGGGCTGTGAGAGTGTTTCTTGCTGTTGGTTTGTTTCATTGAACAGTTTTTTCCATGGGCAGCTTTCTGATACGTTGTAGTCCCCAGTGGTCCATGACTGTCGATTGGTAAATGCTGCTTGGGGAGAATTTTATACACCCACATAACACGTGTGTAAAAACGACACCAAACATTCAGTTATCTATTATGTCAGAGTATTGCATAGCCTCTTTTTGTACTCTGTTGACTACAGATGGTGCTTGATAAACCAAATTAAGGGCTCATACAATCTGAAATAAGAGGCACGCGCTAAAACATTCACAATAACAAATACAAAAACCAAATGCAGATAAACAGGTTTTTCTGCAGGTCCTTACTCTTTTGCTGCCCTGTACTTCCTAACTAAAACGTTATTTTTAGTATTATATCTGTGAGATACAATAAGCCTCACACAAATTGCTACAGAAAGTCATGGAAACGCACATTCAAGCTATAATATGCAGCTACAAAACTGGTGTTTTGGGAACCATCTCATAAAAATGTAGTTAGCACCCTTGGGGCTTAGTTTATAGAGGGATTCAAGCTGCATTTTATCTGTTAGAATCAAGTTTCTGCTACGGTTTTTAAGTTTGCTATTTTGGCTTGGGTCGCTCACTAGGCAACACTCAGCTCTTGCACTGAGCAATACCTAGTAGTGCGTGTAACAGTTGCAAATCCAAATAGCTTTAAAATGCTTACTAAACAATCAGTGGATTCTAATGTTGTAAAACCACTACTAATCTCTTACACAAGAACATAACCTCATAAACAAGATTCTAAAAACTGATTTAATATGATCTTGCTTTCATGTTTTACCGTACTTTTTTTTTCCAAAAGGCATTCAAATTTTTGCAGATGATTCATGACAACACAGAGATTTTACATCAGCAAGATTCTTCTCTTACGTGAGCCTCAATCTCTCAAAACCAGAACACTTCTCATACTAGAAGGGCCTTTAACGGAACGTTGCCTTGTGACAGAGGGAAGGACTGACAGCCTCAGTAATATACAGATATGCAGGTAAAGTCTGGTGTGGCTAAGTGGCATGGGCACAGCCATTCACAGGCAGACATAAGCCATCACTTAATGTCCCCAGGACTTCTACTGACTGGGTAGCCACAAGAAGGACCTCGATGCCAGCCAATCACAACCTAAACTTCAAAAGGGATTTTAAGAACAACATAGGATGCTTCGTGTAGAGCATCTAATGTACACAGTTCTCTGTTAATTTGCAACAATTTAAAAAGGGGAGGTGAAGGGCAGGCAGCTTTGAGAAATAAGAGTACACAAACAAGGCAAGACACATCACCTGACACAGCACATTTCAGAATGCCCTTGCCGTGCTCTTCCTTTACCATAGGCCTGGTCCCAAAACTCACTGAAGGCATGCTACCCAGCTGCTTATGCCTTTCAACCCTCCACTGGTCTGTGCTACTTGTGAGTTAGCATGCATGTCAGCATTTGCTCAGGTATGAAAAGAGAAGGAAATAAGCTAAGGGTAGCAGGCTGGGCTTGCTATTGATTTAGTTGGCATTAATTCTTGGAAAATGCTTGCATGAAGTTCATTACTTAGTTTCTCTGACAAAGGTTTGTCTATTAAGGAGCAGCACTGCAGTTCCAGGGTGCAGATTATCAAGAAATGCTCTCAGCTCCCTGACACCATCACTGTGGTCCCAGAAGTGGCTCCTGATGGATAGCAATCCTCAGCAGCACTGATCTTCCAGGAGGTCACTGGGTCAAGCAGACAAAAGAACACTGAAGAAATCTACGTTCACATTACTTCTGTAAGGTTTACATTTTGTTTAATGCCTCCATTTTTACCAATGGATAAGAACAACAGTTTCCCTCTATCTTGCCTCCAGGCATTCATGGAGCCTTCACACTCTTACTGCTCACTTTTTTATCTGTCCAGAGACATGGTGCCAACACTAGTTGCATAAGTGCCCCCACACCTGCAACCTGAGGCAATGCTCTTATAGATCACATGCAAATTCAGGCAGGACCTGCAGATAAATGTCACATGCCTTACTATTTACATTGCTAGAACTCAATTATCTCCTAAAAGCCTTCATGCTGTAGGTATCCACCAACTGAGAAAGAAAGATCAGATACGTCTCCAACCACTTTGCTCATGATTATATTGAGAATACATATTCACACTGTCTCATTTTAAACATTTAATTGAGGTGCCCAAATTATTCCACCAATCAGATTTCAGTGTGCTCCAGAACACATCAGTCAGGTTGCCAGTTCCATCTGATGGAGATGTCCCTTTTGACAATTACGGTACATCGGCCTTTCAGTTTCCAGAGATATAAATTCTCTCCACATCGTATCCCAGTCTCTACACTAATTCTGCTACTAGAGACCTTGCACTTTACTCTCTAAATAGCTCAGTGAAACTCAAGGAGTTGGAAAAAGAAATTTTTAAGTCTGACCCTGGACCCTGAAATATGCAGGAATCCTGTGTCTCATGTTCCTGAGCACAGTGCTGCACCCATTCTTGTGCCATCAAGGGGCAAGGCATCCAAGTCCCTCCATTCCCACTGCTCTGCCTCCTACAGATTTACTTGGGAAGAGAGAACCTCTGTTGCAAAGGCTTTGCAATCCATACAGAAAAACTACACAAAAAAAAAGCAAAAAAAATCTAAATCAGGGCCACTAATATACAACAGGCTGGTAATAATGTGGTCAGGAATATCTGTAAGCCTTGATTTGGATATTCACTTGAAGCATGTGGGCAGATATCTCAAAAACAAAGCCTCAGAGCCACTTACAGACTGCAGTCAGTTTCTATGCCCATTCAGTGGGATTTTATAATAATTCTACCTATTGAGCAGATCATCGATGCACAGCAGAGCATCATTCCTAAGGTTTGCCTCTGGTATCCTACATGTTAAGTAGTTCTCTATGAGCAAAGCTTTGGAAACCCCAGGCTCAGCGGATCCGTATGACATGAGACAAGTAGTTGGTAGGTAGGCAACTGGTTTAAATGAACACGGCAAGTAATGAAGAACCCTACATCTGAGACCTTTTTCCTCATTTCTTTCCTATTCTTATCCAGCATCACTGGTCATATGGCAGGATCACGCAAAACACAGTAGTCAAACATATAAGCATATCCATTTTTACATCAGTACTCAGCTAAATTTTTCAGCAAATTATTCCATACTCCCTTTCAAAGGTACTTTCTGCAAGCCCTGAAGAATTGAGCTATATTGTCCTGAACACTTAAGGAAGTGATACCATTTTAAACTCCTGCATGACAGACCCACGTGACCACATGACCAAGGAGAAGTTGTTAGAGAATGAAGCACTTTTGAGCAATGGGGTCCCAAACTGAACTTGTCCCAGCTTCAAGAGAAGGGATAGGAGAGAAAACAAAAGGACAAAGAATCATCAGCAAATGAGCAAAGAAGCATCAGCAATCATCATGCATTTGAGTAATTAACCCAAGAGTGGAGATTTTTTGCAAGCAGAAAAAGACTTGATTCTCTGAATAAATTATTAATTGCAAATTATTCAGTCAAGTCCAATGAAGACAAATAGCCTCTCTCTGCCTTTTCTGGGCAGAAAGATATGTAATATTACACAAAAGGAAAAAAAAAAAAAAAGGAAATATTAAAGATATTATTTACACCCCAGCAGAACGGATTATTCACAGCAATCTTTTCAATGAAGTGATGAATTGCACAGTCAAGAAAACAAATTTTCAGAAGGGCTCAGCACTCAGCAACTTCTACTAAGAGCAGTAACCTGGAGGAAACCCGATCACTTCACGGACATCCCTAAGAGCTGGCAGTTTTGGAAACCTTCCCCAGCTTCCCTACTCACACACTACGCACTGTACGTTACATAGACTGGGCCACACAGCGGTGCATTCTCCCTTGAACATCATTAGCTGCAGAGTGACAAACTACAGCACCATCACATACAGCAGAGAAGTCCCAGCATCCTTTTCCCTTCCAGTTTTTTTCCCAACTCCCCATATGAGGCAGCGCAGCCCTCTCTATACAGACTGAATGCTGGCAAGTAGTAGCAAGACAAGAAGAACTGACTGTAGTTTTAATAAAGCTGTCAGGGCTGACATATAGTATCTACTGCTTTTCAGTTCTCCTCCATCTCAAGCAGGATGGAGGGATTATGCAGATGAGTCGCTGTATTGTGTCTGGCCCAGAAAAATTGTCCTGTATGCTTGGCATAGCCTGAATTCATTTCTATACCCCTGAATGCCCACAGCTATGAACTGTCTTGGTGGGATAAACACTTTAACAAAGCTGTTTAGCAGATTCACTAAACGGTTCTGGCAGGCAAAAACATTTCTAGTGGATGGTAGAATGCGCTCTCATCCCCTTCCCTCACTCTCAAACCTTTGAAGTTTTATTTATGATGTATGTAAAAAGTAAGACACCTAATCAGGGCTCATAGGCTTTTAAAGCTACACTGCTACTTTCATGCAAGCAAAGAAATGCCATTTCAGGTGTAAAATCTCTTCCACTTCCCAGCCACAGAGTGAACCATCACATCTTTTGCTGCTAACTCATCTCTTCCTACATTCACACCTCAGGAGGGGCAAAAAAAAAGAACAACAAAAAATGGGTGGGAGGCTTTTGACACAGCAGCTCCATTCAGCAACACAGAAGCCAGCTGAGGCCCTTCATTCTCCTCTCCACAACTCACACACTCAGGAAAGCCAGCTTTGTTCCACTATCATTGTGGCAGGTTAATACACACCCACAGCATTCTAAAGAGGTACAGTCTGGAAATCACAGAGATTGTACGGACTCTGCAGGACTGAGCCCACAGCAGCTGGAAGCAAGCCCTACCAAAGTTTGCATCGCTGCTTCCCCATCTGCAAAACTGCAGGCCCAAGAAAGGATTTTCCTTGGATATGTTTCCAAGCAGCCCCAGTCCCTCAGCCATCCGGAGCCACTGCAGCTTTCCCAGCCTTTACATCTGGATTTCACTTCCACAATCACAACACATGTAGCCAGGACAAACATTTTGCATGGTCTGACCTTACCAAGGCTTCTCCACACACACACAGTCAACAATAACGTGGAAGACCATAATTACATGTTCTCTAACATTATTTCTTTGCTGATTAGGCTGATATATTCTTCTTAAGCCTCTGAAATTATATGCGTAATAACAAATCCGTAACTAAACTTACTGCCTCTCTGGGGAACAGCTGTACTAAAAAATGATTACACAGATTAACCCACTACAGCACTACTATGAGACAAAATAGCTACGAAATTGCAGCCATGAGAATGCACCCCCAACTGATCTTTATAAAGGGTACATCCTACTGTAACCTGAAGTATTAATGAAGCAGAAGCTTGGGCTAGATCAAGCTTAAATACAGTAGACTTAAGTTATCTGGAGTTATTTCAATTCCATTCCTGCACTGGGAGTACCGATGTTGATTGCAACGAATCATGACTGCGTACACCGCTAAAAGTAGTCATTGTCACCTGATTGTTGATCTGATATCTATTCTTTATCCTCTGTGTGCCTCGCGGGGAGAAGAATAAGGAGTAATAACAAATCAAAACAAAGACAGATTTAAATACCAGACTAGACACATCATCTTGTCTTCCATGTTTCGTTAGCATTTTAAGAATGAATTGGCAGATTTGACAAGATGGGCATTGAAATAATTCAAAGAAATGCCGCTATAGGATCTAAACAAGACAGACTGTACAGCCAGTTCCTGCAGAAGAAAGGGCTGTGTGTAGGTGAGCTGCATACTAAAACTCAGAAGGGCAGGCAGCCACTGGAGGGTTTTTCTCTGATTTTTGGGAAACAAATCAGTGTCGTGAATCTCTACAAAGCAAAACAAAATACAAAAACAAAAAACACAAAAACAATGGAAGCACTCCAGTTCCTGTCCTACTTTCCCTTGTTAGACAACCCACTTGGTATCTACACCTTGGTTAGCACCATCTACATTGCATGCCCAAAGGTGCAGGTGATAGCAGGTCTTCTTCATGTGAAGCATAACATGCAGAGAAGGCAAAGATCAGTTACTACAATGTATCTGAAAAAATGCTATTTTTTCAGCAGCACTTTGTCTCAAGAGGGTAGGTCCGGCCAGAGTATCTTCGAAGATCAACTTTAATTTAGCTTCTATTTATGACTACTGGGCATAATAAATTAATCTAGTTTACTGTGCAAACAAAGCCACAAGTCTGTGGGGGTGAACAGATTTATAATCCGTAAGATGCTTTCTGAAGAGCATGCCTTCAACCGCAAGCCGAACAAGAAAGTAATGATTTGGCCTATGACAATCTCATATAATATCTCATTGCTTCTGCTGAAGTCTAGGCTTATTCTTTAATCATTTATTTGCTGAGTGAGGGAAAGGTGACAAATAAACAGTAAATAGACTTAATAGTAGACACAGATAGCAAATAGAGCTAGATTAATGGTAAACAGAGAGAGATTAATAGCAAATAGTGATAAATCCAGTAGTCTTATTCCTTCAAAGCAGCAGTACCCTGATTCAAAAAGGCATTTGGGCATTTGCTGGTATAAGCACACATTTAAGTACTCTTTCTTCATATTTCTGCATTTTATTAGCTGGTTTCCTTACAGGCTCTGTCACAATATAGCCCTCCACATTGCCCATCTGTCTCGGGCTATTTTACCCTCAGCAAGAGAGGTTCAGCACCTCTCTGCTTGCCTGGGATGTACTCTTCAACAGCCACTCAGCACATGTTCAGATTCATTTCTTCTGCAATACCCGCATCCTGCTTGAGAGCAGTGCTTGCTCTGCACCAGCCTTCCTGTTCAGAACCCCTCTCACAGCTTTCTCTCCAGCCTCTGCACTGCCGGTTGGTTCTAGAGCCAAGAGAAGAATTCACAGTAGCTCCCTGCACTGGATGCCCGGTGTGCAGAGAAAGCACAAAGGACTGAGGAGGACAATCAGGGTTCCTGGTTGAAACTACCAGGAGAAGGGAATTAGACAACAGCAAGGTCACGTGTATCAAACATACCCCCTTCAATAACCACACCTGCACAAAGACTAAGATGGAAAAACACCCCCAGAAAGAGCCCAGCAGGGCCCTGTGACATACTGAACAGAGGCATGGAAGTGCAGAAGCTAAGTAAAGAAGTAACACTTCTCTGGCCTCCTACCACACGTCTGATTATCAGACAAAAGAGAAGCAGAGTTTTAACTCCTCTCCCTTGCTTTCCCACTAACAAAACTATTTTTAACACCCACACAAAATCTCTGACCAAACCACTGCCTACACTCTCTCCCCTGGGAGGCAGGAGTGGAACCTTCTATTTCACCTGCACTAAGTGCAACAAGACCAGGACCAACCACATACATGCATATACACTTTCTCTCTCTCTTTTTTTTTTTTTTTTTTGATTTAAAAGAATTAAAACAGAAATACGATATGGGTATGGTTAACACTGTTATATTTCCCACATGCTAAACATTCATTACAAGAATTTAAGTGTGGACAATTCAGGGCATGCCACCAATATTTAAACATAAGTTAACCCTAAGAGTACAAGAAATATTTATTCTGGTCAATTTGGTCTTCCAACAACTACGTATTTCAGCAAGATTCACTGCACTCCTCTGAAACTAAAGATCCATTAGCTCAACTAATATATACTTCACTGTAACCTTAAAGAGGTAGGAGACTTCATCTCAGTGTGTCTGCTGTATGAGGTAGGTACAGAACAGTACCTAAAGCTTTGTAGCTCCAACAAAAAACTCAAGAGGCTGGAGAAAGTTGCACCTTTTGGTCTATAATAGCATTTAAACAGTTCTCAAGCACTCTCAGCAACTTGCATTCCTCTCTGTGAAACAGTACAACTCCATCTGACACATGCCACATTCAGGAGAGCTACAAAGTTTTCATATTAAAACAACAACAACAACAAAAAAAAAAAAACACCCAAACACAACAGAACTAAATGGAGGGATTTGGTGAAGCAGAAGAAAACATTACATTTCAAAATTTGTCTATGCAAGAAATGTATAGCAGCAAGTGAGAACTTTCATCTCATTTCTTATTTGAAGAACTAATAAATGTTTCCATTTATTGTAGGCATGTGCTTCATTTTGGCACCTTTAGTACTGCTTAGTAGGGACATGTCTATTATAAATTAGCCACAATAGGATCATACATCAGAGATGCAAGCCATAGCTGAAGGGATTCTGCTCAGTCTAGCAAAATTCAGACATTCAGTGGAGTTTCACGGGCTTGATACTGCTATAATCAAAACCTGGTGTGAGAATAATTTCTTACTGTACCCCTGCATTCAGATATAGTATTTTTATGCTACAGTGTTCAACTGCCATGTAGAAATCCAAATACTCATCCTCACTTTATCATCTTACATCTGACGTACTAATTTATGCCAGTGCAATGCCAGGTTTATCTCAGTAACAAATCCAAGTAGTTATTTTACCCTGGTTTAAATGAACTGAAGAAGCTTGTGGTAATGAAACATTATGTCATCTGCATTTCAGTGTGAGTGCCCAAGTTGTAACCTCTGACTTCAACTTTACAGCAGCTCAGGAGAGGTGATTTGCACAGCTCATATTCCAAAGAAGTCATCTTTTTCAACCAATATAAGAAATTAGGACCACAGGTATAATTTAGAAGTGTCATTTGCAAAGTAACTTTTTATATTTGATTATTTGTATTATCAGCGTAGTTAACATTCGTATACTTTGACTGATTGTAGTAACATTTGTTTAAACACTGGCACTGAAATCTGTGCAAGGTGTACAGCCCGCTTCTTTTCTGAAATGATTTCTAGATCTGCCCCTGGACGTGATCGATCCCGAAATATTTTTTGCTACATCAAACATTTTTCCAGAAACTCATTTCAAAAATCACACTGCGTCCAAGATGCCTCTGCAAAACCTTTTTTTTTTTTTTTTTTTTTTTTTTTTTTTTGACAAGGAAAGACAGTTCAGGTCCAGGGCATTGTTTTCTCTTCTTATTAGAATAATTTGAAGGAACAGGTGTTGGTACTGTGTAACACAATGAAAACATTCAAAAGTACCTGTTTTCAAAACAAGTGCAAATTCCAAGCCATGTTTTCAAACTTTGAAAGCTGTTGTAGAACCAGCCTGCAGGAGTCTTTCCAAAATCTTGAACAAGTCTTCCATTTTCATCTACATTCATGATTGCAAAGAGGATGGAGAAATGCAAAAGAGTGCCTCAATATTCTCTTACCCAAAAGCAAAAAACAAACAACAACAACAACAAAACAAACAACAGTTAATTCTGATTTTTTTCCTAGCAAAAATATGAAATGCCACTCCTAGAATATAGGCAGCAAACCTATGTTTTTTAGAACTTTTTTAAAAACTACCATTTCTATAAACCAGTTATGCCATATTGGGTGATGAATGTAGGAGAGAATCTGAGTACACGTTCCAGGAATATTTTTCAATTCAATAAATGAATTCAGTATTTAATGCCTGTTAGATGGCATTAAATGGCCTTTTGAGGTGAATTAAAGAAACTTTCAGCCTTCAACAAAAAGTAGACAGCCCAAAATCAGACTGACATTGATAACTGCTCTGTCCCCTGTATACTCTTTTTATTGTCCAACAGTGCTACCAGAACATGTGGTAGTTTAAAAGGCCTTTTGTATTTTCCATATTAAACTAGAGCTGGTCTGAAGCTAGTCCAGAAAACTGACAAATGAATCACTTCAGCATTTGCACAATATAAAGCAAATCTGGCAATTGAAGGTGGCAGAGTGAAAGCACAGATCCACTGAAAGCACGTGCCAAAGCTTGCACTGGTGAGAGAAGCACACATCCACACTACCTGCAGAATCGATGCAATGCAGAAAGCAATTTCGTAGGATGGGATTTTTCATGGGAGCTAAGGTATCACACACCCTACTACCACTGTAATTCAGCTTACTGGCAATCCAGCTGTTTCCAAACGTCCTGGTCCCAAAATTTCCATGATGACTTTATGATTTGTTCCAGCAGAGCTTTAAACTTTCTTTAGCACTAGCTGGAGTTCATACTGCACTGTATAACTGCTGTGGTGCTAACAAATATTTGCTCATACTTGCCAATATTTGTTCCTACTGCTTTGTTAGCCTCCTTACTCTAAGCACCCATTTTTTATTATTGCTGCCACACTTCCCTGATCCCATTGGGCTGACGATTGAAATTAACAATCTGCCCATCATCACCAGGCTTTACTTAGATCTTGCACAAAGCACAGAGGAAAAAGCTAAGTTGCTCCAGTCTTGGTGTTACCACTTAGTTTGAGGAGATATGTCATTGCAAAATGCCAGCTACAAACTTCCACCCTTAACTTCCACATCCTCCTTTTCTAATGAACAGGCAGTTAATTGGGTTTCTTCCACTTGTTTGTTCCTCAAATAACCAGCAAATAACATTTCTCCTTGCCAGTCAGCATCCTTTTTCCCACTTGGCAAACATGGACTTGTTCCTCATTTCACTGCCTTCTGTGCAAGAAGCTGGCTCTGCAACTGTTTGTTTTTGATTACTTCCTTATTTCTATTAGCATAGCCTACAGCAGCTCAGCTTTGGGAGCCTGGCTCACGTCCTTTCAATAGCCTTGTCCTCCTGACAGCTCACATGTCCAGCAATAGCACAAACCCTTTTTTTGTACACAGGCAATTTTTAAAATACTCGTTCATTGGAAGGTGGGTGTAAATGGGCATGGGCCAAACGTTCTGGTGGTACTCCAAGGCAGTAACATTTTGGTTGAGAGGAAGCAACCTAGCAATTGAGAAGTCAATCTTTGGCTAGCATACCACAACACCTCTGCAGCACGGCTGTTCCCTTGTGATACTCTTGCCCAACCCCCCAACAGTACGATGGCTGGACTGCAGCTTCTCTTAGGAATGAGTTGGACAGGGGGAAGTAAATCACCTCTGTTTCAGTACAAGCAGGGACTGACCCTCAGTCCATAGTTTCCAAGAACAGTCATTGCTTTTGAAAGCAAAAAAGAACAGAAATAGACTCCAGTCTCATATCTTCTTTAAATCCCAAAGGATTATGTCAGAAACAGCAGGTGATCTGCTCCAGTCCTGCTCTATCCTCCGCACAGAAAGAAAAGGGCTTAAAAGTAAGAAATCGAGATTTCCCCCTCATGCACTCCTTTTCCTTAGCTTTTCAGTTAAAAAAAAAAAAAAAAAAAAAAAAGTAAATTAAAATAAGATGGAAGAGTGGATCTGACATCCTTCCAGTTTAAGAAACATGAAAACAGAGGGAGGGTTGGCCTTTAAAAAAAAAAAAAAAAAAAAAAAGCAGAATTTGCAAGCAAGAAATTATTTTTGTGTCTTGGCTATTTTCCTATCACATTTAGGAGATAAAAAAGCACTGGAACAGCTTGCCCGTAGCAGCTAGGAATATGTCCTTGTGCTGAAAAAAGCCCTGAGCAACCCGGTCTGAATGTGCTGCGCCTGGACTAAATGACCTCCTGAGTACATCTGTTGCATCTGTAATACAGCCACACTGTCACTGCACATTGCATCATTTATTCTGGAAAGATACAAGTCATTACTTTTTTCAACCCTTTCTAAGCAGGCATCTTGCTAATGGAATGTGGGACCTCAAAGAAAATTCTGAACATCTCCACGTTTGACCTACACCTCATTCAGTGGTGATAAGGGACATCTACATGGAGCTGTGTTACAGATATACCCATACCAGTTTACCCCCAGAATCCAGACTAGGCTGGACAACTCTTAATTCCTTGAATTGCAAATCACTCACCAAGCTAACAAGCTAGACACATTACAGAGGGAGTGTGTTATTACATTGCAGGTTGTAAGATACTGCCCTTTAAGATATCTAAGCAACAAAAGCCTTTGATTTACCTATTCAGAAACTGATTGCGCAAATGCTTAGCTAAAAGAAATGTTTACGCATATGAATTTCAGGCTTCACATTTCCTCCAGGGAGGAAAAAACACTGAGCTGCCCTGCAAAGAAGTCAATATATCACTCCAGACAACAAGCAAATGTAGACCGCAGTCTCTCTATCCCTCTGCCTTATATTCATTAAGATGACCAGACACTGCAGATTGGCCAAGACAATAAAACAGCTGACAAGTCTGCCAAAAGCCATACAGATTTCCTTTGTTAAGCCAGCATGTTACATTGATACCAAACCCAGTATCAGAAAGGGTGTTCTGACCCCTCCCCTTGCAGACGGGTCTTAACACCCTTGGATTTGGAGAAACATCACTCTTTCTGTTGGCCAGGTCACCAAGTGTATGTCCATCTCACTTCAGATCAGGGACAATTTCCTTTCTACCTTTCCCTGAACTCCTCCTTAATTCCAAGAGCATTTCCATCCATCATCTTGTCATCTACAGCCTCCTGTCCTTTTTTTCACATGCAGAGAGAAGAGCTCTGTGAACTATCTTTCCCTGATCACCACCAGGCTGCTCCCAGGCTAAGAAACATGCCAGGTGACAAAAGCAACCATGGATTCAGTAAACTGCTGCTTGCCATGAAAGATTCAGTTAGGTCCCTGTTACTTTATACTTCATCCCCAATTTATTCCTTCCACTAACTTTCCCAAAACAAAATCAAATTTCTTGGGCATTTTTAGTCCTGGCTTCTGAAAAGCTCTCAGCAACCATGACTCCAGACAGGAATTCAAACAACTGTATTTCTCCTTTAACCATATGTATGAAAAAGTGAAGTTTTCAGACATGCTCAACACAGCAGAAAGATCTCAGTAGAAGATAATAGAGGCAGAAATATATTTTTGCAACAGTGGCTAACCAGGAACTGTGGGAGCAGATCTCTGAAAAAAATATTCTTTTAGACACCATCCATGCTTAAATGGCAATATTGACACAAGTGTCTCGCGCTCCACTGTAATTGAGTGTTCCATTTATGGTCCTTTATTACTAGTTTCAAGAATAATCTTCTGCCTCATGGGGTAGGGGAAAGAGGGCAGGCAGAAATCAACATTTCTATTCAATGGGAAATTCTAGTAATTCAATCTTTTTCCTTCTGTGTAGAAGAAAATAGAAGTGCTTACAAGAAAGCATTAACTTTTTTTTTTTTTTTTTTCCAGAACGAAAGAGTTTGGGAAAAAAAGCTGTTTCAATTTTATTAAACAGTTTCTCAATTGAAATGATTTATTCTGCCTCTCTGCCTGAAGAAGTTGCACTCCATTTTGTTGAGCCAAACTGAGAAGTCATGTTAATCCTGCTCCCTGTTTCAACAGTGTCACTATCAGACTGTATAACAAGTCAGCCCCTCTCCTGCCTATAAGCTCCCCTCAAGTACTGGAAGGCCACAGCGAGGTCCCCTGGAGACTTCTTTTTGTCAGGCTTAAACAAGCCCAGCTCCCTCAACCTGTTTCACAGGAGAGGTGCTCCAGGCCTTGGTTAATCTCTGTGGCCCTCCTCTGGACCCTCTCCAAAAGCTCCACATCCTTCTTGAGCTAGGAGCCCCACGCCTGGATACTCCAGGTGGAGCCACACGAAGGTAGAGTAGAGAGTAACAATCACTTCTCTCACCCTGCTGGCCAACCTCTTTTGATGCAGCCCAGGATATCATTAGCCTTCCAGGATGCAAGCACACACTGCTGGCTTACATTAGGTTTTTCATCTATCAGGACCCCTAAGTCCTTCTCAGCAGGGCTACTCCCAAGGAGTTCTTCTCCCAGTCTGCACATATATCTGAGATTTTCCCAACCCAAGGGCAACACATTGCACTTGCCCCTGTTTAACCTCATTAGGTTCACATGGGCCCACCTTTTGAGCTCAGTCAGGTCCCTTTGGATGGCATCCCTTCCTTCTGCCATATTGACTGCACCACTCAGCTTGTTATCAGCAAACTCGCTGAGGGTGCACTTGATACCACTGTCTATGTCACTGATAAACATGTTGAAGAGCACTGGTTTCAAGACAGACCACTGGGAGACACGATTCATGACTGTCCACATGGACATAGAGCTGTTGACCACAATTCTCTGGCTATGACCATCCAACCAATTATTTATCCACTGTATAGTCTAGCCTTCAAATCCATATCTCTCCAATTTAGAGATAAAGATGCAATGTGTGACCATGTCAAAGGCCTTCTGAATTCCAGGTAGACGACATCAGTTGCTATCCTTTGTCAACCACTGTGCCTTCACTCTATTGTAGAAGGCCACTAGATTGGTCTGGTATGATCTACCCCTTGTGAAGTCATGCTGGCTGTCTTGGATCATGAGGATCTGCTCCATGCCCTTCCTAGGTACAGGAGTGAGGCTCACCAGTCTGTAATTCACTGGTCCTCTCTCCTCCCTTTCTTATAAATGGCAGTAATGTTTCCCTTTTTCCAGTCACCAGGGACTTCACCTGACAGCTACAACTTTTCAGATATGATAGAGCAGCTTGGCAATCACATCAGCCAGTTCCTTCAGAACTCTGGAATGCAAGTAATCCATCCCCATAGACTTGTATATATTCAGCCTCATGAGACAGTCTTGAACTTGCTCTCCTCTTACAGTGGGAAGGATTTTGCTTCCTCAACCTCTACCTAGAGGTTCAGGGACACAAGAGGTGTGGGAAGCCCAACTGCCACTGAAGACTGGGGCAAAGCACTCATTGAGTACCCCAGCCTTCTCTGTAGAAGCCAGTTCTGCCTTCTCATTTATCAGAGGGGGTACATTTGCCTTGATCTGTCTCTTCTGATCAACGTATCTAAAGATTCCCATCTTGTTATTTTTCACATCCCTCAACAAGTTTATTTCCATCTCTGCCTTTTAATTTCAGTTAGACTTGATTCACCCACACTACTGAGCCTCAGAGAGCTGAACCTTATCTGACATCCCTTGGAAGTCCAAATTCCCAAGCTCATCTTTTGCCTTACCACACAGTAACAAGTTCAAGTCACTCAGGTCCTTGCAAAGCACTACATCACAGAGCTCTCCGCATCCCAAATTTGATTTATGCTCCTTCTCAAGAATGTAAGTCTCCCCATTCCACCATTTTATAGTGGAAATGTCTCCCGCTGCATAACAAAACAATCTGCCATTTCTGTGGCAACCTGCCTCCTTAGGAAAAAAGAGAAAAAAAAAGAAAAATAAAGTGGCAGAATACATGTTTTCTTTATGCATAATGTCCTGTAATCAAACATTTTAGACACAACCTGAGAGTGCACTGCATTTTGAGTAGTTTAACAAAACCAATCTATTTTTGTCACCAGAATACCCAGTAGTCTTGGCATTGTTTTTCTTTTTGTCGAGAAATTAGTTTTCCCTGAAAGAAACAATCCTACTATGCCACAGAGCAGCTCCCAGCACTACCAACCCTACCAGCCTGCAGAGTGGCCGCTTCCCTACCGAGGCACTCACAGAGAGACGTGTTGCTCTCTTTCTTCCCACTCCTAGGACCACAGAGCTGATCTGGAAAAGGAGCAAGACTTCAAGTCTGGAGAAACCCTTGAGCTCCTGAGAGCAGACATGGGAAATAAGGAAGAACTGAGGAATATGTTCTTCTCAGTCATTACACCTGCTCAATACTTCTCTGTTTAGGGTTGAAGATAATAGAATGAACAGAGGCCCACGAGAAGGATGCTCTTCTGTTTTATGTTCCTGTCCCTTAGCTTCTTTATTTTAGACGCGTAGCAAGAAACTCAGAAAGCTTTTTTTCTTTTCTGAAGAGGTGGAATATACTGTGCCAAAAAATATTCAAGTGTTTCTCAAGAACCATCTCCACCCTGACTTCATAATTAGTAGAATAATGATGCCAAAACACAAAATTTGCTGCACTTGAATCATAAAGATATTATGTTTTGCATCACCTTGCAACTTCTATTAAATCTTTCCTAGGATTCATTTCCTTGACTCCAGGTAACCACAAACTACACTATTTAAGTTGCAAATTACAGCCTTTTACAGTATTTGAAAGCCCAAATCCTGCACACTCTACATTATTTCCATCTAATTGCTGAAGAGATTAAGTATTTAAAAATAAATTTTCTCTAGTACCTTTTCCTTTAGGATTAGCTGGAAATTAACTAGCATCAAGTGAGCAGGTTTCCTCTATCATTATAATGTGAAATCAATAAATGAAAATGAGTATTACTAACGTTGAGTCACCTTTTTTGTGTCTGCCTGTTAAACTATTCTGAGCACAAAATGCAAATATTTTCATTGCTTGCTATGTCAGCTTCAACAGCCGGAAAACTCCCTGAATGTGGTGAAGAAAATTCCGATGAATACAGTACTCCTTCCTTCCTATCTTTGTGAGACAGATTTTGGAGCCTCCCTTACTTAAGACAAACTGGCCCAGGAAAGATGAATAAAAACAGGTGAAATGGGTAAAGGTGTAACACCAGATGAGACCACACTTAAGAGTAAGGAAATAAAATTGATTTTCTACTCTCCTTTTTGACTAAGAATGATTACTGCATTTTTTAAATTAGGAAAAAAACAATACAGGGGACAAGGAACTGACAAATCAAGAAAGATAACACATTTTTCTCTTTTCGCATTCTGAAGCATGAGGAAACTAAAAAAAAATTTTTTCCAGCTCCTGCTTTTTAGAAATTAGCCATTACTTGATTCATGCTCTCTCACAAACACAGTAAGAAACTGCTGAACTTTCTATAACATAGCCACAAAAAATTGATTAGCAGAGCCTTTTTTTTTTTTAGACTAACCAGGGTTTTTTTAATACAAGTTTCACATTATTAAAAAGAGCAAAAAGCATTGGAATGGCTATATGTGGTCAGAGCAAGGGCAAGCCTAGCCTCATCAGCACTCTCAGACAGAAACCAGCCACCTATCCCTGACCTATGGCATCCATCAAGAATATATTAACAAAGAGCAGGTATATTATCTTCCTTATGGTCCTCTTCCAGCCCCCAACCATCTGTGGACTCAAGGACTTTTAGCCAAATGTTGTTTTTTATCTATTTAGCATCTCTCACGCAATTTATTTTCGCTAAAGCTTCAGACTATTGCTGTAAGAGTGAGAGCTTTTATCCACAATAAACAGCAACCACAATATTCTGCATCAAGGGGCTCCACAGATAGACTTCAATGAAAAACCACCTCCTCTCACTTATTTTATGCTTGCAACCTGCCAGCCCTCTTCAATGCCTCCCTGATTCTTTTTTTTTTTTTTCTTTTCTTTTGTATGTATAATCAATTTAGATCTACTAATTTAAAGAGGTAATTTTGTGAACTACTACACGCATTATCACAGGTGAAATTCAGATTGGGTTCTTTCTTTCACAGAGGGTACATTTTTAAAAATAGACTACAAGGAATCAACATGGATCTAAATTTCTGCTAGCCAACTAACAGGACCATACAAAGACCTATTCATTGCTGAAAATTTCAGGGTAAAAAGTTTACTGGAACCAGACAGGCACTGTAGATACAAGGAGGGGCCACAATCCCATGAAAGAACATGCAGGAGGCAAGCATAACAAGGCACAGTCAAAGGCTCCATTTCAAGACCTTTCCAGACATGCTAGACATCCTGGTTAGATATGAGGTGGTGCAAAGGAAAGAGTTTACTAGTTTTGGCATACACAGGCAAAAGTGTTTTCCCACAGGAAACAAGAGCATGATTAGCTCACAAGCCCTGCTCTGCCAACTGCTTGAGACTAGGGAAGGCATAGCTAAGTACTATATGAACTACATCTATTGCATACATCCAGAGGACAAGACATCAGATATTCTGACAAAACCTCAACTGACACAAAGCAAGCAAAGGTCTATGATCTCTTTTCCTATTTTGAAATCATTCATTACTAGAGAGTGGTATGGAAGAAATCAGTGGTTTGACAAATAAAATAGCAGATTGCTTTAGTTTTTGGCAATCTGTGGCTTATCAAGAGTAAGAAACATAAAGAAACATTTGCTCTCCAAACACCAGTTGTGCACTTCCAAACTGATTTCATGAATCTATCACCTCTTCTCACTTTTCTCTTCACTCTGATGAAATCACTTCTGTGTTTCTGCTGAGATCCAACACATGGTGAAAAATCTAAGGGAAATCCATTCAAGTAGTTGTAGTTTGTCATAAAGGCCTTCTATTAATGAATTGACACTCAAAACATAGAGCTTTCATCTACTGCAGGGTCACTGGTGGGAGAAAGTACTTCCATTTTCTCAAAACACATTCCTTTTCGTACTGAGACACAGTCTTAACTGAGCTGCCAAAACACTTGGAAAACAGATTGCCTAGGAGCTCAAATGTAATGAGCATCAAGTGAATCCCAGTAGCTCAAAACCTAGGCTGGTCGATTCATTTTGCACCATCATCGCCCAAGTAAGCAGCAGTGATTAGTGTATTCACCTATGTTGAGATGACAACTAAACTCAGCAGCCTGTACCACGGATATATTACAATACTTCATAAAGCCCTTTTTAGGCAGAAGATGAGCTTTCTTTCTAGAATAGATTCCACACAAGAAAGCATAATTAGCAAAGAGGAAACCAAGGCACAATAACAGGTGTACATTATTCATGGAAGGCTTAAAGCTATGAAGAGAAAACACAAGAGGCTCCTCTCTCGCTTTGAATGTTGAAAAGAACAGGGTATATCCTCTTGTATTTTCTCCTTGTTGGTCTGTTATTTAGGTCTAACATATTCAGGCTCAAGACAGAAAGTACCAGTAATAAATGTACGGCCAGTAGAAGTTTTCTCCAGACCATACTTTCCTTTGCATTGATGTTTGCTGCAGAGCTTTAACTACGTGCAGGGAAAATCCACCTTCCTTTGATGTACTAATGTAAACTGGAACACCAGATATGAGTCAGGCCAGTGCACACCCTCTTTTAGACCGGGACTAAAATAACTGATCACACTCATGCAAATTTATTCTGTCTAATCAAACTGGAGAGGTCCAGGATGCGGTAGCCCTGATGTTTGGGTCATTATCTCTTTTACCATGTAAATTAAACTAAATTCTTTGCTGCTGCCATTGGCCACGAAATCAAATTAGACTACTTTCTATATCCCAGCCCTCCACCTGAAAATAAAAATTTAGCACTCAACTTACACTGCCAGCATGATGTGTGTCAGTGATTTTGCACTCACAGGAATCACGCAGTAACAAGCACTATATCACCCAGCTCTTTATTCTAGGTCTAACTGCTTTTTCACAATGTCAGGAAGCATCTCTGGGAAACCAGAGAGACCTCAGGTGAAAACGATTCCCTGTAGCATCAATGTCAATAACTGGTCATGATAGCTGAACGAATCAAGCACCCCTAGCTCCAAGCCCTCATGTTAACAATGATCCTCTGGGAGTTTTCTACTCGCTTTGCTGTGTGGGTTGTTTTGCTTTGCTTTTTTAATAAGTGCAGACAATTGCATCACATGCTCTTGATGTGATAAAACTGTGCAATGAAATTCAGTGCAATGTGCTCCATACCCAGAGTTAACTAGAATATAATGTATGTTATTTGCACAAGGGACTGCTTTTCATCTCTCCGACTGCCATCTGCCCCAATGTTCTGTTGAGGTTTTTCAAAAACATGCTGCTTTCCTTTTTCATAACATTTCAGATTTCACTGATTGCACCATCATTCTAAAAACACTGACTTTGGGACAAACGCTAACTACGTTAGAAATGCAGAGCAGAGGTTCAGCAGGCGTGATTTCTAATTCCAGCCTTGCCACTGCTTTACAATACAAGTCTTGAAAAAATGCTTGAAAAATTATTTCCCTACTGAACGCTGAAAAAAAATTTAATGAAGTATTCTCTCTACTCAGCTGGAGGTCTTTGAAAACATATATTTATTTTTTTTCCCTCCAGCTGACACATTGGTTCCAGATTTAAAAATACAGTAGTGTGGAAGATGTGAGGGAACAGGTGCCACATGAAATAAAGCAGGACTACAATTTTAATCCAGAGTTTCCAAATGAAAAAGCACCAAAATTGCATCAAAACTACTCTTGGAGGAAAAGAAAAAAAATGCTTTTACTTCTAAACTTTTATTTCCACCTGAAAAATGTTCTTCAAACGATTTTCATTCTCTATGTAGGTGGCTGAGAAGACATGGCCTTGAAAGCAGCTGCTGTCCTGCAATAACTACTGTATTCATGCTGCAACAAGTTTCTCTTAAGCTTATTGATAAATGAAGAGAAAGAGGTAACACTGTGGTTGAACACTCCAAGCTGAGCACTTGATATTAAGCTGATAGATTATTATGATCTAAATATATTAAAGTCCCATTACTTTAATACTAATGACAATGAGAGGGCATGTTTGTTAAACAGTCTTTCTGTCTTCTTAGTCGCCAGTACTTAGCAGATTACAAGAACGACATTTCAGCAATCAGTCATTTTTGGTAGGTTTCAATAATATGCTGTACTTACGAAACAAAAAATGGAAATAACAGCTTTGTTCAACCTGGTCTCAATATTCTCCTAACAGAACAGCTGTGCAATAGGCTTATCTGGGCTCACAAAGTGGGCCTTTCTCATGTCTGTTCAATTAGAGATAATAGTTGAAGGCATTAATCATGTATTTTCAAAAAAAATTTTCCTCAGTTAAAGACACCATGCAAAGGATGTGGTCCACATCATTTGGCACATCATGCACATCTACCTATTTGCGTTGCTATGGCTTTGTTGTCCTTGCTCTGAAAGAAAGATATAATCAAAACTTAAACAGTGAGCAGATTTTCATATTTAATGGGGTGGGCTTTCCGCCTAGCACAGCAATTCAGTGGCAGTGATTCTCTCCTGACTCTCATTTTTCCCTACTGTTGTTGGAAGGGTTAGGAGAAGTCATCCTCACAAAGCCTGGGAGCATGCCCACCACCAAAATTCAAAACACTACGGAGTTGTTCTTCATCACTCTATTCACCGTAAGTTGTGGTAAATGTTTTTAAGTGATGTTCTATCCTCCCAACCTAACAATTTAACCCCAGCACTGCCCAATATCGCTGAAGTCAGAAAAAGTTTTAATCTGCAGGTCTATCTCTGAGCACTGAAACTGAGGCACTAGAATTCAGATGTCACTTAAAAGGCAGCCTAAGAAGTTGAGATAACAGAATTCAAATGGTTTTGAACAAAATTCAACTCCCTTGAGTTTCTTATAAATAAGGACTGGAACACAATAGTAGTTGTGTTTCCAATATTGTGATGACAGAAGACCTGAGCGAGAACATTTTCAGGATGGCCCCTGTTATTAATCTTTTCCTCAGTCCTCAGATTTTTAGAACTATCATTGTCAAAAAAGAAACAAACAAACAAACCCAAGTGTTCTTCCTGTTGCAGAACCTTACACTGAGAGTAGACAAATTCAGATATGGCGTTCTCCACTGCTTCCATTTACCTATTCTACAAGGGACGCCTATTTACTTCTCTTCCCTCTAGGAAAAGCAAGTCACAGGAGAAAGAAAATCCATCACACCCAGAACATTTCATGGAAATTGCCTGTGTTAGGACAGCTGCAATACAGTCTGAGTTTACTTATGGCCTCGCTGGTCTCCAGCTGTCTGCCTGCACCTGCTTGGGTCTTTGTCTCTAGGTCACTGGCCTTCTGCAGGGATTGCTCAAGGGCTGAAAGGCAAGCCTGGTCACCACTTGTGAGGAAGGATAACAGAAGCCCCAGTGACAGAAGCATCAGTGGCTCTGTGTTTCTTGCCATCTATCTGGGAGCCATCATGCTCACAGTCTATAGACCATACCTTAACGCTGACCCAAAGGACCTATGTTTCTTGATCTTTATTTCTGGGAAAAAAAGATACATATCTATATTGCAAAGCAAAAAAAAAAAAAAAAAAAAAAAAAAAAAAAAAAAAAAGCATTCAGTTCTCCCCAAGCCTATGCTTTCTTAGTACCATACAAGAAATGAAGTTATTTACTACTGCAGGAGATACTCAGACTGCATAATGTAGATTCAGTTGGAGGAAGAGGGCATGCAAGGATAGCAGGTTTTTCTCCTCCATTAGTTCTGCACATGCCACACCAAGCTTCAAATCAAGGAGTGGATGTACGCTTCTGCATCCACACCATGTTGCCTGGAGCTCTGCACTGTCAGATCCACTAAGCAGCCAGATGAGAGCTGCATCTGTTGCCAGTACGCTCCACAGAAGGATTTCTGCTAGCAACAGGGGGCTCTCATGGCACTACACATATTAGCCCCCAGCTCTGTCTTGTGAAAAGTTCTCAAAAATGGTTTTCAACTGCTGTGGAGATAATCGGTTATGTCTCTGGTAATAACATATTTAACAGCTCCATTTACTACAGAGTATAAAGAAAAGGTCTTATACATCAGCTATTTCTTCAGAGGCTAGAGAAAGTCACTGGAATATCTCCTTTGCGCTGTTTCCTCAGGACAAAGCTGTTCTGTTCAGCGCTGAACAGCAGCCAAGGTGAGTTCATGCTAAGTGATGAGCAGAAATCATCCTGAAGAAAAAGCAGCAAAGAGAAGGAGGTGAAAGAGAAGTCCATGAAACTAGGGTTGAAAACATGGGGAACAATAGAAATTTCTCTATAGGGAAAAGAGATCTGGCAGAGCCTCAAAGAAACAGCCCTTTATTCAGAAAGAATTTGTCACAGATTGTCACCCATCATATAAGAAGTTATACACACTGTACCAAACAGAAACACTGGCAGGGCTCACAGCAAGTGTACATGTGCATAGCAAATTGCTATGTCCTGAATAACATCACTAGGCAAGAGATTTGTGACTTACTTGAAAGTTTCCACTTCCCCTACAGCAGGTCCACACTGAAGTATGTAAATGCAGCAAAAACATTCTTTCATCCTTTATTTTGAAAAATTATCAGTTTGACTGTGATTCTCGTGATGCTTTGCAGTTTTCTTAAGTCCACTACATCTGGACTCCTGTGATTATGTGAAAAAAAATAATTGCCATTCTAAAAAATGAACAAAATTACACAAAGATAGTGAAAACACTCTTTCAATTAGTAATAATAAAAAAACAACTATGCTCTTGCATTTTCCTCCTGAATATGTATAGACAGGGAACAGCTGAGGTGTGAACACTGCCATGTGGCAAGGCAAAAGAGCCCAGCTCCGAGACAGCACCATCACAAATGGCTTCTGGAGACAAAGGTAAGTAAAATCTTCACTGTGGAGCCAGTTTCACAGTAGTACACAAGACGATAAAAAGACCTCTCTTCCCTAGATTACAAGGCACGCACAGAAATCAGCTACGAAATTTTGAAAATCATTACCTCCACGTTTGACTGAACAAACCCAAGAGTAAAATCAAGCTCAGGTGTATGACATGCCTATAAAATCATTTTAAAGTACTGCTTTACTAGCAACTGAACTATTAGTATTTGCTACTATTCTTTCCCCATCTCTCCCCTCATCTTCTGTTGTTTTGCTACTTACTAGTCCTAGTACAACACAGATGACACGGAAGCAGAACTACATCTTGTCTGAGCAGCAGCTAAGGATGCCTGCAGCCACAGAGGAGAATGCTTCCCAAGCAGGCAGCCAGCAAGGGTGCAGAGCAGTGAGCTTCTTTGGCAAAAAGGAGCATCCACACCAACTTCCATGAGTGTAACAACCTGAAAGCAGGATTGCCCAGACAGCGAGGCTCTTTCTCTAGGACTAGGCTATTTCTAAACTGATACTTTCTTTTCAGAAGTCTTTCTTGGCAAGAGTGAAATGACAATACCAGTCACTGGATTCAGGTAGAAAGGAGAAGGGTATCTGGACAGACTTCTGGTATGGTAATTCTCATTCCATCATAGCACGGTGACTTTGTAAGCTTGCGGTAGGCACAGAAATAGACTCAATTTTGTCTCTAGTACTACTAGCAAGAGATAACTAGAGAGAGCTGAGCTCCACAAATGTTTTACGAACAGCCAGTGTGCTGCAGAGAACAGGCTTTAATTGGCTCCAACTTATGTCAAATCCATGGAGTGACTTGTGTCTTGATAGAGAATAAGAAGAAAAATTCTTCTACTTTACTGCAGCCTTCTATCTGAGTCCTTTTAGTCCTAACTGACTGAGTTTAACACAGACTTTGGCACACTAAGAGACATAGCGTATAGTTGTTAGAAGACAGATCTGTCAGAATGGAGGCAATTTATCTAAGGACTCTTTTGCATATGCAACTGCTAGACAGAAAGCAGAAGTCACAAGAACTATGAACCAAAAAACAGAGCTCAGTTTAAAAAAAAAAATAAAATCATTGTTTTCTTCCAGACTTAGGACAAGTGTTGACATTTTTCTCAGGAGAAGTGAACAAAATTTCATTTTGGTGGTATTCATTTTTAAGCCTCCTTGACATTGAACGGTATTTGGCAGTAAATTCAGTCATGTTTTGATCTCAGTCTTTCCTAGACCAGAGTCTCAGCATAAACAACAACTCAGACATGGCACTCATAGAGATGGATCTCCTGAAACACAGCCCAGTGTCACTGAAGTCTACGTGGCATTCAGCAAAATAACCAGACTTTTGCAGAAGAGAGAACACACGTGGCACTCAAGGCACCATAATGCATGAACTTACTGAAAAAATAAACCGAGATAACAGCATTAGGTTACGTACTAAAAGCACACCTGCACACACACAAATGAAGGCAGACGCAGGATGGCAGGTGCCCAAACAACACCCTGCCCGCCCATCACAGCACCAAGCAGCCTTGTGAAGACCATCTCCAAGCACACAGCCTGAGAGGCACAAAAGCAGGCAGGGGACCCAAAGGGAGGAAGGGATGGGCTGTCCCAGGAGAGCTGCCAGCTCCAGGTGCAGTGCTGTCATTGAAGCAAGTAACTGGGGCACCTCTTGGATGGAGTGGGGTTGCTGCATCAGCAGGATGCAGGGGAAGTGCTCCTAGGGACTGCACAGGACTTACGTAGGTGACGTGGGGAGGAAAAACTGTGGGAAAATACAGGGATAAGGGGATACATAAAGGACCAATCTCCTGTTAACAGGGCTGATTTCAAAAGGCACCTCAACACTTTCTGAAGACAAACGCTACCATTGATTTCACATTCTTTGGACCAACAGGAGATGCAAGGGAGCTGTACATTTTCACTTGTGTTTTGTTATATTAGAGGTTTAAAGTACTTCATTATTTTAAAGGAAACAGGATTCAAATCATAAAGTTAGCTTTCTCATCACAGTCTTTCTTACCAAGATATACTAAGAATCTCGTGAACTCATAATCAGATGTGTTCAGATGCTCAGCTTGTTTCCCTTGAGAATAATATGCACAGCTTTCAAAATTTGACCATTTATGTGGAAAGAAAATATATGTAGCTAATTGATATTATGAAATAGTCCAATCCAATATGAAATATTTAAATTCCCCTATTTTCCTCACTGGAGAGAGTCCAGTCTGGGGAGGGGATAGGGGAAATCTCCAGCAGAAGACTTCCTTTACTCCAGATGCATTGACCTCTGAGACAATGACTATAAATGCAAAAGCCATTAACACACCTATGAGAAGAATATCTCAATTTGCTTTCTTACTTTTATTAAAAACAAAAAAAAAAACCACCTGAAATGTGTTATCTTATTCCCACAAAATAACACTAGTTTTCCATTTGGATAAAGAGGGGAATGGGGGAGTCTTACATGTGATCCACTCTAAGCCATTTTTTATTATTATTGTTATTTTTAGTTTGGCAGCTGAACCTAAAAATCAATTATTTGTACAGCCTTGGATGACAGTTGAAAAAGTAGTTTCTAATCTTGTGTCAGTAAAGGCTGTTGCCATGAGCAGCAAGATCCTTTGATTGACACGTAAACCAGCAGCTTTCAGAATAATTTGACAGCTATTTTTCATTATTTTTGTTGGGTTTCTTTCCTTTTTGTTTTTTAAACAAGTCTCTTATTATCATTTACACACAGCAGTTCTTCTCAGAAGTATATTAGATGAAAATCCACTTGTTTAATTAAGCTTTAGGCTGTAAGCCTTCTGTTCTTTCACTTTAACACGCACTCAGACATGGAAGTACGCTCTCTGTTGGTTTTACCTTGCGTATCACCAGGCTGCTGACTTCTGAACCAGATTACTAGATACAAGGCTTTGTAGCAAGGCCCTGTTAACTCTAGTGAAGGGAGAGAAGTCCCAGGCAGCCTGCTTCTCAATAATACAGATGGCACCGCCGTCCTCCTCATAAGTGAAAGAGAGAAAGGCACTGTGTTTTTATACTCGGAAGTGCAAACAACACCAGTTACGCAAACATACAGCAAAAACTAGTCATGACCCCAAGAAGAAGTTGACAAGACAATCAAGTACAGGGCTAAATACAATTGCCTACAGTTATCCAGCACATCAGTGAGATCGAAACAGAGCCAACACAGCACTCACTGACTCACACTGCCCTTTGGGAGAACGTGCCTCTTGACCCTGAGCTCACCTACAAGAAGATGAGAGAGCTAAGGACTGAAGATCAGTAGCGCTATCAAAGAAAGCAAAGGAGAGGGGCAAGAATATTGTTGTGAGGGGGCTGTTTTGTGTTTTTTATTTAATTTTTAATTGTTTTTTAAATTTTTATTTATTTATTTATTAAGGCTACACCTCTTCAAAAGAGTCAGGAATCTGCCAGTACAAGAGAGGACTGTAGTACAGCCTTTCCTCATTGGCACTGCCCAGTGGTATCACAATGTTGATGCAGTCATATTCCTCTCTCTAAAGCCCCTTCTTCCACCCACTGTGCATGAGCAACTGCATATGACTGGAAGCAGGAGCATGCAAAACTGTTCTCTATTTAACGCCAAATTCTCAAGAATTTGACTGATATCCGAATCAGCTTTACTGACAAAAGGCAACAAGCCCCATAAATGCAGTGCAGCTTGGAGAAAACAGTCCTGAGAGAAATAAGGCAAAACAAAGGAAAATCTTTCCCACCCTTTCATAATCTAAGTCTTTTCCCCTTTTGGCAGTTTTTCTTTCTGAATTCAAACTCTTTACGTTCTTTTACCAACTCAGATATAAAACAAACGCAATTATTATGAGTACATTTTCATTCAGTACGCTGCACATTATAAGTGTTCTTCCTTCAGCCTCAATAAATCTCACTTAGGGTGAGCAGACACGTTAGGAATTTTCATTGAAATTTAAGCTATAACAAAACAAAATTATACTCAACAAATCATAATGGACAAGATAGTCAAACAGAGATAAGAGCACACAGCAGACCAGTCAACATTGATTAGGTTTGCCAAATATATTTGCAGTAGACAGCAAAACAGAGCGCAAAAATAAGTTGCCTTAGATGAAGCATTTTACAGTTTTTCATAATCTTAAAAATAGGCAATGTAGGAGCAATACGTTAGCATGTCACACATCCTTGTATCTGAGCATACAAAGTATATATTTAGTGTGCTGGAGACACATGATTGGAGACAAAGGCTCTGATATTCCTTAAACACGTAGTCTGGTATAGAGATTGCAGAAATGTAAAGTGTCACTTCTGCAGCACCAGAGCACTGGGAATTTCAATCCCAGTCTGTAAGGAGAAGTGACCTAACAGCATCCATAAATCCAACAGACAAAGGTTGCTGCAGGAGCTTGTTCCAAAGCAATTACCTACCTACCCTTCAAGAGAAGAAGCCTTGGAAAACAACAAGATGTTCACTTGCAATGATCTCCTTGATTCTCCCCTACCTTGCCCTCATTTCTTAGTATTCAAACCATATTTTTGCACCAGTATGGCCAAAGAAGCATTAGAGAACTCTGCTTGCAGGATATGGAAATTGGCCACTTCTGCTCTAATGCTTTCTCCAGGCAATTTTCAGAAGCCTGAATCTGAACTGATAAGAAACAGTAAATAAATATTTGGTGGCAATTAAGTGCAAAAAAAAACACCAAACATTTATTCCTTTCAATAATTTCCTAACTGTTTATATGCTATTAAAAAAGCCAAGAAAGGTAATCAATGGTTACAGAAAACCTTTTATGCCAGGAACACACAGTCAGCATAAGAGACTTCAGTCCAGCAAAGGGGATAGGAGTGCAAAGGGGAACAATAAGAAGTTCAGAGAATGCAGTCAAAGATACATACGGAGCCAAAGTTTGCTCACAGTCTCTTCCAATAAAGACACTAGGGGAACATCAGGGGAAGCCCAGAGGTGCCAAATCAAAAACAAATAAAGAGCTATGCATAACACAGTCATGGAACTCCCCATCACCTTCTGTTTGCGCGTCAAACAGAAGCTGCTACCCACAGTCAGAGACTCCGTGTTAGGCCACGTGAGCTGCCCATCCTTTTGGTCTCAAGTAGTCACACAGAAAAAAGCACAGCAAGTGCAAAGCCTAACAAGTTACCCACCACACCTCCCAGATTTCTCTGCTTCAAAGCCTGGCTAACAAGGGCTTTAGGAAACCCACAAAGGCCATCAAACCAGCTGGTAGCTGAAGCTGGTTTTTACATTACAGAAGTTGGCCAGATGCTTAACAGCAAAAAAGCAGTGTCCTATGCTGGCAGGAAGAAACTGAAATGACCTCACCTCCAGGTCACACAGAACAGATCTGATAATTAGGAATAAGCAGTTTGATCGTGAAGATCATCTATACCTAACTTGGAAACATGCAAATGCCCTATCACCTACTGCACATATAAGGATGTTTCTACACGTGCGCATAGCACCACAAGCATATTAAAATGCCCGGCCATATCACACTCCAGCTGCCTCTTCAGCTTTGGTCAGAAAAGACATTTCCTTAACTATTTCTGTTGCTTAAGGTTTTCCTCCAACTAAGTCTTCATTCGTGACAAACATACGCTTTTCAGGCTCTATCTTTCCCCCTAGTCACAGACTAGATTTTTAGGCTTCATTTTCTCTCCTTGTTTCTAATCCCACTCATTCCTCTCTGCGTTGTATTTGTACTCTAAATGGCATTCTCAGTCCTTCGGAACGGAACAGAGTCTATGAAACAATCATGTTTTGTTTACTTTCTCTCATGGGTCATTAATGAAAGCTGAGGAACACCTCACCCCTCAGCAACCTCTATTTCTCCTCCCTTCATCAGACATAATAAATACATTGCTTTTTATTATTTATGCTCTTTCTGACAATCTCCAATCCACCTGACCCCAGTTCAAATTTATCTGAATTCATTTTTCTAGAAGCATTAAGGAAGATATCAAAACAAGTGCTTCAGTCATATCCAAGTATGTGACAGGATAGCTGGCACCATTGCTCAACCGGTAAAAGGGAGATGATCAGAACAATTTCAACAACCTTTTCCTCACCTACTGCCATTTTCCTTTAAAACAAGCAAGGCACGTGCACATTAAAGTTTATACTCACCATACTGTCTCTTTTTACAGTTTTGTAATAAATAGTTTTTTGGTGTTCTGTTTTTGTGGAGTGTACTTTCTGTTCTTTTTATTTATTTGTGGCATCCTTTCACTGGATAGGACGGATTAGATTAACAGGTTCATAAGGAGGAAGACAGGTATTAATACATTTGAGCATATCAGTAGTGCAGATAGCCTGTTTTTATTCAATAGGTACTAGTAATGCATTCATAAATGCTTTGCACCTCCCTATAAAAATCCAGGCAATATCCTGGCAACTCCTAGGCTGATAAGCTTGACGTTGATTTAAATGTAGAAGAAACTGGTATGAAAAACTCAGTGAGATAAAGATACAGTCATATGGGTGATATTTTTCTGCAGCCAGTAAGGACTTGAAAAAATTTGATTTAAACTCATATGACAATAGAGGAAAATAGATACTTTTGCAACTTGATGTAAGTTGCTAAGTACTTCAGCAGAGGAGCACAGAAAAATTTTAAGTGGGAAACATTTAACAGTATCGTTTCCCTTCAGGTCATCATTAAGTCCTTGCAAGTAGGCTTCACACAGTATTGAAATTGGAAGATTCATTAATAATGACAATGAGTCTGTTCCACAGACAAACTTGATCCTGGTATGAGATGATTTATTTGAGTGGCAGGGATTTTTAAACAAATCAAATACACAACAAATTATCTTGAATGTAAAGCTGTCTTTGTAAGATAGGGGAGGAACATGAAATCCGGAAATACAGTGCCACTGAGTGAAGGACCATAAAACAGAACAGGGACCACAGATTCCCACAGTTATGGCTGAGGATCCATCTGACGATTCCTCAGGTCTTCAAGCAGGAGAATGTGAGACAGGATCAATAAAGCATTCAGAGTTTTACCTTAGCTCAAAACAGAAAACACAGACAGGATATCTGTAACAAGATATACAACCATAGGCTCCACAAAAGGAAGGTGGAAATTTTTTGATCCATTTTCAGTAAATTAGATTTAAAAAGAAAATTACTCCGTTACTCATAAGCCTAAAACTAAGACAATGTATTATTTTAGTTTATATGAATTCATTTTATTTAAGCCCCAACCCATCCCTGCTGGCAGCATTGCACAACAGAACTGTCACCATAGCAATCTATCATGACATTTAAAACAGAGGTCTCTGCTAAGTTGGCACTCAAGAGAAAGCTACAGTGCGGGCATTGAAAGCTCTCCAAGTTAGATGCTGGAAGGAAGAATCTACTATAGAAGAGAAAGTCTCGTATATCATTACTGAAGCTAAGTCATCAAGATAAAATGGTCAAAAAATTATGAAGATGATCTCACTTTTTATTATACTCAGTTGTAGTTGAGGCAATCCAACCCTGAAAAGCCTAGCAGGGATATCAAAGATGAGAATGTTAAGTCCCTAAAGACTTCTCTGAGTCAGCCCATTCTATGATAAAAAACAGAAAATAAAAATTGTAAGAACCCTTCCAAATTTCTCAAAAGCATAGTTTTCCCTTTTGACACAAGTGAATGCAGTGAAACACATCAACTTCATTCCACAAACCTCCTCCATGCTAAGCCCTTTCAGAGCCTTGATTCTTGTGGCTGCTCCTTGCTGCTGCCATGTGTGGGCCAAGTTCCTCAAGTACTCATTCCTAAACATGCCAAGGAAGGTGTGTGATAAAAGCTGACTCCCTCAAAGGGGAGAAAAGAAAAGTGACCGGAAAAAAAAATACTGTCCTTCTAGATTTACTTCAGCAACTGATTTTCATGTATCAAATTATGTATGTGTTGTTTTGCCTCGTTTAGGCTGTATTCTTGTATGAAGAACACTAGCTATGGACAACCAAGCTAAAACAATCCCATGCCAAAGCTTTTCACTTGGCATTGTGTATGTTGGGAGAGTTATGCATGCATTTTGAACATGACCGCTTGAGAAAAATCAGAGTTTGCAGAAAGGGTTTCTAAACTGAAAACCACTTGATGTTTGCTTACATTGCAGCCTATACCAGACATCTCCTTTGGATCAGCTTCCTATCTAAGGAGGGAATATTCTAACAATCTTCGCAAACATGACAACTACAGAAAAGACTGTTCAGTTATCTCAACTACATTTCAACACCAAATGTTCACTTTGAGTGTTTTATTTTCACCGCTTTTACATTACACATTAATGTCTGATACTGAAAAATATGATGAGCAAACTATGCCATGCTGCCAGTTTTTATTTTGCATTCCCATCTTTGAACACAGTTTTTGAACTTTTATCTCCTTATCTCAACTGAAGATAAATTTGTTAACTGGGAAACGCAAATTCAATCCTAACTTCACTTGAATTAAGAAAAAAACACGACTGTGTGTTTCTTAAGCATTCTCAGTCATACAAACGTGAACCATAAGACTGATTTCCTGGCTCAGCTAAAGGCTCTACGCAACACTGATTATACACTGAGGTAAGGAGTAAGTGGCTTTAGCAATCAAGACTCTTTAGGAAAAGGTGCAACGAAGTTTTGAAAAATTTTCACTCAAAGATGGGAAGTCAGACAGATATAAAGCTCAGAGCCTACCCTTTATTTATTAGGTGTACCTCAGAACATGCAGCAGTCTTATTTAATGTATTTCAGGAATTTGAGGTCTAATTCCGATAGAGCTCCCTTACATAATTTTGAAATTGTCAAGCAGATCCTAAGGTCCTAAAGCAAAAAGGCAGCACTATTTCAGAACAATATCAATTGCATAAAAACATTAACAGTCGTGATAAACCCTGAAACAGCGATAGCAAATGGGAAACCACACTTGTATTCAGCTCGTTCAAAATGTTGTCCTATAAAAGATGCTAATACGTGTTTGCATAAGCTACCTCTACAGCAAAAGAATTGGTGTAAGGCATATGGAAAGGTCTTTTGCTCACCTTAAAAGAAGTTTTCAGAGGTCAAGAAAGAAAACATTAGGGACATTCACTGTAAGACAGAATGAGTTCAACTAGAGCTTTCAAATAACACTGCTCAGAAATCACAAAAGCCTTTTCGCACCCAGCTCAAAACTGGTCTTCACATTCAGCACTGAAATACTGTCTAATCACAATTACCTTGGCTTTGGACATCTCTAACTAATCTAAACAACACAGTCCTAGACCACCACCTTAAGCACAAGCAGGGAGAGGCGCAACGTGCCAAAACTGCATGCAAACCAGCACTGCTTTCTTTAGAGCATCAGAAATGCTGGCAACTCATTTTTTGTTATCTCCTGTTCAATTTTATATACTATTTCTTAGAAGAAAAGGGAAGCGCTCCCTAGTGAATGAGCAGGTCAGAAAGGCTGCTGCAGCATCTCAGCTGCAAAAGCCAGTCTTTCTGCAGCTCTGCACCCCACAGCAGCTACGGTCTTAGGAAAGGCATTAGAGATACCATCTACCAGTGCAGCAACCAAGGTTGGTGACAACAGTATCCTTTTTACAGCTGGGAATTGGCAAGTTCTCATGACTTTGTGCACTTAACTAATGCTAAATGGGCTCACCGCAGAACAACACTTCACAAAGCAGACCTGCAGAGTCAGAGCAGAGCTGTGCCACTTTGCCTGAGCTCAGCATGGGGCTTACAAAGTCCTGTCAGCCGATGCTGGCAGTAATCAGAGTTAGCTCTGGAGCTAAGAGTCACAGTTAGAGTACCACAGCTCTACTTACAGCTGCAATTTAACCTCTTAGCCTGTCCAAGAGAAATCACACGGTGCCAGGTGTCAACTACAGGCAGTTCTTAAAATGTCTTTCTTATCAGTTCCCATAGATAGTATCCTGTCCCCCACAATGAAGAGAACTAAACAAATATTTCAGCTCTCCTTTAGCTCTGTCAGAGAAAAAAACAATCTGAGAGTTGGCTTTAACTGTAAAAAAAAAAAAAAAAAAAAAAAAAAAAGTTAAAAAGAAGCAAGCATCACCTTCCATTTTACAACCAAAGGCCAATGTTTCAGCTATAGGCATCAGAGCAAATTCCTAGGATGTACTTGGCTTTCAGAAAAGGGCATATATAAAAATAATGCATGGGAGATCTAACCACACACCTCAAGAAAGTTAAAACATTCTCTTAAATGGCACTCCTCAAACATGCATAGATATATAGATAGAACATGCAAAACAGGCAGTGGAATTAGGTAATATTTCGGGTAAAACTAAATGCAACGTTTTTTTCCCAAAGAGAGACATAGTACAACAAGGAGTTAAGATTTATCTTGCTGTCTAGAGCTTATTTCACTGTAGAAATACTAGAATCATTGACTTCCCTGAAGGCTGTCTCACTCCCTTTTCCAATACAGATTGAAGAGGATCACTTTCCCACCATACTTTATCCTGCTTTCCTTCTATCTGAACTTCTGCTGTCATCTTCATACAACAAATTGGATTACAGTTTTCCTCCCTCTCTCAGGGATATGCTACTTTATACTTCTTGATTTAGTGAGCACAGCATGGGTCTGTTCCACTCTAGTAGCTGACCTATGCAAACCCATTTAGAGAACAGGTACTGCACCACTCCAGTGCTTTTATTGAAAAAGTTGTGTCAATAAAACAGGGATATAAGACTGGGCTGTGACATGGTCCATTATGCAGTTTGTGAGCTCTGCTCACAGTCTTCAGTAGGCCAGCCAGTTCAAGGCAAGTGAACCACTGTATGAAGGACAGAAAGCTTCTGTAATTATGATCAAATTATCTTTGCTGTAAAGAGGAACTACCAGTAAAGAATCAGAACTGAACTGACTGACGCACTCCAACATCTTAGGAGAAAACTCTGTGATGGAGTTGGCATCCCACTGAACTGAAATAAGAGCATTTCAGGTAAGTTCTTATGAGCACAATGTCTCCATCATGCTTCTTCATTCACTAGAAGGGGTTGTTTCCAGTCTTCTCCTTCACATTGCACCCACAACAGACATTTTGTAAGGAGCTCTTTATTTACTGCACTTAATAGATTATTTTCACTGGAACATGAATTTTTAAGCTCATAAGTGATATGAAAGATGAGAAAAGAGAAACACGTCTGCATTTTTAGAAGGAAACAGTAGTAGATAGACAACTTTAAGGGAAGCTCTGCTAACAGTACTACTGGTTAGCTATAAAGCATCAAGGTTTGCAGTCTGTCCTCTAGCTCCAGAGGAGAACATGAATCAGTAGTATCCCACTGTAACACAGACTTCTGGTGAAGTGCTTTGATGGATGGATTATGTGGGAAGCTGTACAGGACACGAGCACCATGTTTTCTGAAAAGGTTTAAGCCTCCAGTAGTATCCTTCATACCTTTGGCGGAAACATTTAAGGCAATCATGAAAGAGGGTAACAGCTGTCAAGTTCATACTTCCTTCTGTTTTCTGTGCTGAGGTCATGGTTTTGATTTTTAAATTTTGCTTTACAGACATTCTGTGTTGGACTCATGACAACTACTCCTTTCTCTACTCAAAGCAGTTAGCATCACTATTACCAGTGGGGCATTGATGCCCGTAGTATGGTGGAGCCAATTATTTTCAGCAATGAAACAAGTCTGCACAGACATACTATTGTATTTCCTCTGTCACCTGCCCAAAATTGGAATTCAGTTGCTTTTTAAGACATTTCAGTCCCTTTTTCTGTGCTATCGAGAGCCACATGAATGCATTTTATTTGGCTGAATTCTTTGTTAGTTCTTTCGTGGTCAGAAATCTTAGTTTCACACCTTCCCATTCACTGATATTGCTTGAAATGATGCATCACTAGGGCTTTCATAAAAGAGAAGCAGTTCTGTGCTGAAGAGGTTTATTTTAATCGCACAGCAGTGTCATTTATAAATTAAAAAAATACCCCCACATTCTAATTTAAACCATTAGCATGGCCTGTGGTTAGATGACATTATATTGCTAATGGATCCACTGTGGAATATGACACCAGTTGTGCTGTCCACTGGGATTTACAGGCATATAATACACATGTTTATTTCAACTCTAAAAGGCTGTACTAATGGCTCCAGCACTTTTGTGTTAAGTAATCGACATTCTCCCCCTTTGGCAGTGAACGCATATGTAATGCAATCCATGTTTTCCCAAGTTAATTGGTCTTTCTTTCTTCAATCAGAGGTACGATGAAATTCCAGACTAGATGTGTGTCAGAGACAAGTAAGGTTTGCCTGTAGGCTGTCCCAAGATTTCGTTAATTTTCTATCTTTTAGAAGACTTCTAGGTATTTTCAAAGCGTTTGCACTTTCTACACTTCCTCTTCTTCCTTCCTATTGCTTCACTTCAGGTCTGCACTCATCAGAACAAAAGTGAAAATCAGTATGCTAGGATTTTGGTCAAGATATTGCTATGCAATATTGCATTTAATGTACAGATTGCTTATGTGAAAATCATGGAAATGTTTCCTTCAGTTACAGGCATTCTAGCACACAACTTCACACCTGTATTTAATTAACCAAACAGAAGGTTCTTGTCACCAGTCAACTCCTTTAACCTCAAAAAAACCTAGCACACAAGGGACAAGCTAGAGTAGGTGGTTTTCCAGATGCTGCGTTCCATCTTTGGTGACCTTGTGAGCAGAACACACTACGGTAACTCTGGTTAGAATTTGAATGTACAAAAACTGATCAGTTGAGTTACAGTCAACAGATCCATACAAAAATTCGGATACTTTCTTTCTGGTCATATTTACTGTATTACAAAAATGTAAAGCTATAGATGCTGGATGTGGCTTCCAGATGGTTTTGACCCTGTTATGTCAGACCACAACACATTCCCATCTCATCTGCCACGCTACCTAAATGAAAAAAAAACAACAAAAAACAGAAGGATGTATCTAAGTCTGAAACAGATCCATGGAGTGTCATGAGCTCCCTCCAAGTGGCTGACTGTAACAAACAGGTCTTGTACCAAACCTCTTAACAGGTAGCAACCAGTTAAAGAGTCAGATTTTGGAGAAGAAAAAAAAAATCTCCCGCTTGCTCTTCATTTCTTCCTTTGGACCATGGTTCTGTTTGAATCACATAATATTGAGCCAATAAAGCACTTTGCTTGTGCTGTTATGTTACCCTTTATAAATACCCAAATCTATATGCTCCTGAAATCCACCCATGGATTTGAGCATTGTAGTTGCAGTGAAATCCAAATGCACAAAAGTCAGTCTGTTTGGATGGGGAAGTTCTTTACAAACACAAAATTCAATTGCCTATGAAAACAGGCTAGAAGGTCAGAAGCTTTATTAAGGGGCTTAAGTTACCAGAAAACTAAGTCAAGTGCCCACCTTCTTATTTCCTTCCCTGAAAGATATGAGTTCATGTTGATCAGCTGCTTTGGTAGAGAACTTGATAATCAGTGTGCACCACTTCAGGTGTATGCTAAAATTCTGAGGGAAAGGAATTGCAATTCTGACCTTTAATTGAACAGCAGTTTCATCGCAGTTGTTCTCTGGACCTAACCTTCATGTTTCTATACCAAATCATGAACAGAGCTAAACTGAGAAAGAAAACATATAGCTTTAGCTGAGCAATAGTAGACACACCACTGAAGGAAAACAATTCCTTATTCTGCCAAAGGAACTTAAGACAATATAGCAAAGCATAGTTCTATGAACATATGGAACAAGAAATACTTCTCATGGATCTGGAAAAAATGAAAGAAAAAAATAAATCAGCTCTCTCCAGCTTACGCACATGCCACACACTGGGAATTAAAGACAAAAAAGTCTAGAGGAGCACTTCCCAACATCACACAGATATTCCATTAAAAACAAAAACAAGGAAAATGTTATATTAATCTCCTCTTTGAGGAACAGAAGCTTTCAGAAAAGGGCTCAACATCACATTAAAGTGCATACTGCTGAGTGTTTAGGATTTGCATATTCCTAGATCCGTTGCAGTAGCATGTATGCCTACAAGGCAGCTAGTGTCTGAAAGTCACCAAGTGACTATTAAATTTCACAAAGGAGGTAAGACTGTAATGCTATACCACTATTAATTAGATTTCAACTCAGATAGCGATTACCAGGGATTTGTCAGATTTGTAAAATTCTAACTAGTATAATTTCAGTGTTATCGAGGGACCAGAGATAGATGTCTCATTTCACATTCAAGTTAACTAAACATAATTTATAAAAAGGTATATCCTCAGTAAAAAGTGAAATCATTTCAATCAAAACCACACAATCTGATCAAATACATGGGGAGGCTGCTTCTTCTAGCTTGCATTTAACAAGAGGGTTCTAATTTGCATAGCTTTTTAGTAGGAGATGATGTATCCAATTTAAAGTTCTCACATTTTATTTTCTCTCATAAGTATAAAAACACTGCCACCTGCTTTGGAAACGTCCAGCTGGCCAGTCTGTGTGGACAGCATCATTATTAAATTGTCTTTTGCCTCTTGTTGGCAGCGGACCTAACCCACTACAGCACACATGACTCCCTCAAAGGAGCTCAGCAACCACAGCACCCATGCTGGACAGACAAGTGTAAAATTGCAACATTTCACAGACTTAAGTTCCAGCCATTCATCAGTTAACCCAACAACTGTAAACAATATTCCCAGTCCTCTTTGGATCTGGTACACACTGACAGGCTGATGTTATGAAAATGCAACACCTACAATCCACAGACTTGCAACAAAAACCATCCCATCTCCAAAGTTGTCCAATACTAATATGAGAGCAACTAAATAAGAATATAAATGATTCTAAACTTGTACCTCAGTTAAGATCTATGAATATATACACGTGCTTTTCAAGATTTCACCTGAGTAACAACAGTGATGCAAGACAAAAAAAAAAAACAAAAAAAAAAAACCAACCACTAACTTGATAGCACATCTATCACAATGATATAGCTAATGGAAGCCTGAAACCTTTTATTTTCTTAATTGTCAGCATAAAAGACCAAAAAAAAAAAACCACACCACCAACACAATTTGCCCTTATGTATCTCCACAATAACCCCCACACCATGCAATTCATATTCTTGGCCATACATACATGCATCTATTCTAAGACATGTCTTTTAGACCCACACACGCATGTGGCTTTCCTAACACATTTCAGCTGATATTTACAGGAATCGTGGTGAGAAAACAAGTTTGTGGGATTTTCTTATTTTTTAATATTGTTACTATTAGTATTTTAGTTCTGAAACCAAGAGAAATAACCAGCATTAGATAAGCCCGTAGCTTTAATCAAAGCCACTCAAAAAAGAGATGAAAGATTCTAATTCTGAGAAATATGCACCAACAGCTGGAAAGGCATGAGGAAAAAAAACCCGCAGACTACATTTATAATCAGGATGGAGAAAAAAAAAAAATCTGTTGAGGGTTACTTTGTTGCATATTCATGCACTAATAAATTGCTGTAATTGGCTAAAAGAATGAAGAGGCAACCAAGAATGAATATGTTGTGCTGAGTACACACACCTTAAGAATAACAATAATGTTTCAAAAATCTATTCGGACAGAAATCCCCACCAACCCAAACGCTTTTCTTCTCCACTCTGCATATTCAGACAGGGTCACCCCTGACAGGACTGAGGAACCGTGTATGAAAGATAAAATTACTTTGCAACAGTTTTCTATTTACCTCCTTCTTTACTCTCACGTATAGCTATACTTCAAACAAACAAACAAACAAACCAGAACTGAAACCTCATGTTCATTTTCTCTTGAAGGTAAATGTATATATGCTGCTGTGGAAAGAGGTAAGGTATGTCTGAGTATCACAGGTATCATAAAAAACCCAAGGCAGTGGTTCATTATTGCACAAAGCCCTACCTATGGAGAGGGCCTTGGACAACCTCAAAACTTCAGAACCCAAGTACTATATGCACACCTCAGTTTACAGTTTTTCTTACAGAGACTACCAGAAAAAGTCAACACTCTGCAAATGCATTAAAAGTAAGGCGAAGATCATGCAGATGGCAAGAACGTGAGGTGCTCCTGCCTTAAAGTGTCCAGCTGCTTATGTGATGTAAGAGCTAAGTATCTGGCAAATTTAGACTCCCCCCTAATGGTTTTAGGTTAAAATCTAGACCTTACCCTTTCACACTGATAGTCAGGAACATCAACTTAAGGGAATATCAACCTTGCTATTTGAGCACACTGCATCTGTATATTACTTTAGAGAATAGTATCTCTTCTTGATTTGAAATTGGCACTCGTTTTCTCAGCCTGATCAGATTATCGTTCTGAATTTATGCTTCTTAGGCTGATCAGATTATAGTTCTCATTTTACCTTTCTATTTCATGTGCAAACAATACTTATAATGAGAGCAGCAATCCTGAGTTAAGACTAGACCATGCAGAACATGAAGGGAAGGGACAAGAAACAAGAGAGAAAGCTGACCCTTTATTCAGGTCCTAGTCCAGAGGGTTTCCCTTCCTCCTTTTAATTATAGACTTCATTAACAAGCCATGTGCATCTTTGAGCACTTATTGATGGGTTCAGATTAGATGGGGACATGGCTATTTCCCTTTGGTATTGTAGTGAATAGTGAAGTAACAAGCTAGCCCAAGAATCAATTTTCACCCAAACTTCCTTCTAATTACCATTCTCATTTAAAAACAATAAAAGGTGATTTCCCCTGACAAATGAAACAGTTTGTTGATATCCCTTTGAAGATCAATTTAAATTAAATTCACCATATAATTCTAAATAACCTATCTACACACATACACATAATTTGTTTAACCATCAGAGATTCAAGAAGCTTGCATTCTGTCTTATCACTGTTCAAAGTAGTACTTTTATTCCCCAGGATGACACACAGCTACTAGTAGCCAGAAGTTCTCCCTTCCTATCAGTACTTTCACTCTTCCTCCTACCACTACTTGTTCTGTTGCAAATACCTGGAATGCTGTCCTGGTACCACTAGAATAAAAAAAGAAAAAATCCACCACCACATCCTGGGCATTTTATATCCGAAGCTCTCTACTTCAGGTTACAGAATCACAGAATTGTAGGGGTTGGAAGGGACCTCCAGAGATCATCGAGTCCAACCCCCCTGCCAAAGCAGGT
>JAOWBP010002392.1:27569003-27624965 GCA_028571105.1 Tragopan temminckii | reverse complement strand
CCAGGCGGGTCTTGAATATCTCCAGAGAAGGAGACTCCACAACCTCCCTGGGCAGCCTGTTTCAGTGCTCCGTCACCTCACCATAAAGAAGTTCTTGCGCACATTTGTGCGGAACTTCCTATGCTGCAGTTTTCGGCTGTTATCCCTTGTCCTATCTCCACATACCGCTGAAAAGAGTCCAGCATCGCCACTCTGCCCCCCACATCTTAGATACTTACAGACCTGGATCAGGTCTCCTCTCAGTCTTCTCAAGGCTAAGATAATCACCAGTAGGATCTGACAACATAATCTGTAAACCTTTACCTGACTGTCTTCACTGCTGTATAGACTTCTAGCTTCTACAGCCCCGTCAGTTATATTTATTAAAATCTGAAGAATGTTTCTGGAAAGGAGGAGACCAAATTTGCAGGAGCCATTAACTTTCATTGAATGTAACCATGTCCTGATTTCAGCTGGGGCAGGGGTGATTTTCTTCATAGCATCGGGTATAATACTGTGTTTTGGCTTTAGGAGTAAAATAACAACTGATAACACACCCATGTTCAGTTGTTGCTGAACAGTGCTGTACAGATCTATTTCTGTTTCTCAGCTTCTCATACTGCCCTGTAATCAAGGGAGACTGAGGGGACACAGGAACTGGGAGGGGACAGAACTATGCACCACGTGGAGATCAACTGGAACTCACTCATCATGTCTAAACAATAAATACATACAAATAACATGGCTGCCGACAGGTTGAGTCACAACTCAAAGAATGTTTTACAATACAGCTGAAGAAGTCCAGAAGCCCAGCCAGAGCCAAGCACTGCAGCTTAGCTGGAGAAAGCAGTTCTGATTTCAGGCCTGCTATCACAGGCATCCAAACTTGAAAAACACTCTACTGACTCCCACTAAAGACTGCAAGAGTATGGGCTTGGACACCTTGGTATCAAGTACCTAACTGCATCTGTTGTTATCAACAAACACATCCCCAATCCTCCTAGAGATCAAAGAGAAATAAATCAAACCCAAGCTTATGTGGCTGTTTTGAAATAGCAGCTGTTTGAGAACCCTGAGTAGCAGTGGTTCATAGGCAATAGAGCACTCTTACAGTAAAAAGCATTTAATACCACATCCATCATTCTCATATTCAGCTACATTGATGTTAATAGTTGATTATCAGACTTGCCTGCTTGCTTTCTGCATGCAGAAGTGTCTACATAGATGTAAGTCACACACTGGGTACTGAGCAATTGTAGGGACAGAAGTCTCTTGCTGTAAGCCACTACTTGCCTTGAGCAAATCATCTATGGCTGTGATTTCTGAAAGAGCAATCTTCTTATAGATACACACTTCTGCAAAAATCCTGAAAATCCAGTCAGTGCAGCAACCAGATCTGCCGCTGCAGTTCTCCATCACTGTTAATACAGTCCAGTGGTTTGCCTGTAATACCTGTTTCAATTCAGCATTCTTGCCATTGTGCTTGTCTCCACATTTCCTCTTAATGGAAGTACCAGCAGGCTCTCATTCGCATAGGTGTTTGGACAAGTTATTGTTCTTTGAAATCTAAAATATAAATCCATAGCTCAGATCATCAAGTCTACATGCACAGAAAGATACACATCCACCAACTTCACTGGAAACAGAAAAAGCAATAATTCTGAACCCACATGGTTTGGGCCATCGTCTACCAAATGCACTGTGCAGTGCAATACCCTATGCAGAGACTGACTCTGCTCTGAAATCTGTTACAAGGACCAAGAACACTGTATCTGGAATTATGACCTAAATAGGCAAGCTATATTTAAAGAAACAAAAAGTTACTGTCCCTAGAGTCTCAATATTACATCTGGAAATTATTTCTGTATTTTACAATATAATTAAATTCATTTCTTGCATAGGTTTTAAATGCTGGCCTGGGAAAAAGTGTGAACATGGATAATGAAATGTGTGCAGTCGTTATTGAACTTGGAGGATTTCTGGTCCTAGCCAAATTTGCAGAACCCACAGTCAAATAAAAGGAAATGAAAACAGGCACTCTGAATATTAAAGAGGATATGCACAACGTCCTTGAAAACATGAGAAGAACCAGGAACCTGGCTCTGAACACTGTACAGCATCAATCAGTATTACTCCAGCATAACAGTGCCTATCACACTTCCTTGTATGCTGACTCCTTTTGTGCTTTCCTTTATGGAGAATAGCAGAACTCCAGCAACTGCTACATCTGAATCACCAAAGGGAAAAAAAGTCTTTAATGGAAGCATTAACTGACATTCTGTATGCGCAGCCCAAAGAGAAGGTCCAGTAGAACCAAAGAATGACCAATCATACTCATTTTCATAGATTTGTCTTCAGTTTGCAAGATATATTTGTGAGTTTTGGCTACCTAAACTCAACAGGTAGGAAGACATGAAAGAGACAGCCCTGTAACACAGCCTCAGCAACAAAACTATGATTTTATATCATTTATTTTTTCTTTATTTCAAACAAGATTTGAAGGTGAAAATCCAGTTATCACAGCCTATTTTTAACCTGTCCCATAGTTACAGCCTCCTAGAAAAAGTGAGGTTTTCTCCCTTCAGACTTAAATTGGACACACAAATTTGTGTAGAATTCTCTCTTCACAGGCCGTGATCAGTTTGGGCTACAATGCAGGTTTGGACCAGGCAGCCAAAGAAATTAGTGCAGATGAAAGTATACACATGCTTTCTAGCTGCTTATATTTTTAAACACTGAAATCAACAGTTAGCAGTTTCAAAATCTCCTAAAGGTTATCATAACACTCTGCATTTGTACTGTACACTACCCAGTGAATGGGCTACTGTTAAGTTGGACATTTCCTCTCACTGGGTACAGCTGTTCCTCAATTCACAGTCTCTTCACCACTGTCCAGGTTCTCAAGAAAGCCATTAATACGTCCAAAGATTTGTTCACAGTCAAATTCAAAACCCAAAAAACAGCTTGAGAACTTGACACAGTCCTGTTCAGAAACCTGAAATTTGTCATTAATTCTAGAGGCTTCTCAAAGTGACATTTGATTCTGAGTAGGACATGGAGCTTTGAGCCCAGAAATAATAGAAAGTATGAGTAAATTTACACTTCTTTCTTTCTTCTCACTTGGAAGTGTCTCAAAGGACATTAATTACACTCTCCAAAAACTCACAAGCTTGGAGAGTTTGCTGGCAAGGAGTATTTTCCCTTGCTGCTATAGATTAAAGCAAAGCATGAAGAGAAGTACAAACACAGGATACTGAATTTCTGATGCCTTACAGTTGGTAATGTATGATGTAACCCTCTTATCCTGCCCAATATACATATGCTGAAAATGCTTAGAAGTGGTACCATGCAGCTGTCACTGTTTCACATACACAAATTCAACATTTGCCACAACATAACATGCAGTTACCATGGATATTTCCCTGTTTTTAAGCACACTGGGAAGAAAGGAGAAGAAGAAAAATATGCCAAGAGCAAAAATCTCCAACATCCATTGTACAGTAACCTTGAACAGATGTTGGCTATGTAGCAACAGCCACCATACTGACTAAAACATCCGCACATTAGTTTGCCCTGCTTACCACAGATGAATTATCCGTGCTCTGCCTGCGCTGTGTGCCATACAAGGATTGGCACAGGACAAAAAATACCCAAAAGACATTGTGAACTGCTAACAGGCAGTGCAGAGTGAAAGTTGGTTCATGGCCAAGATCCTTCCTGACATCACAAATTCAAAATAAGTTTTCAATTAAGGATAAACAATCCAACAGAAGAGGTACAAAATAAGACTACTAGCATAAAGGAAGGGGGTATGGGAGCAGGGGTGGTTATGATGAGCAATCTCCCTAAAAAGGCAGAATATCAAACATGGCTTCTTTATCCTACCATCCTGGAAATATCCTAGGAAGAGAAAGTATATTAAATCCAAACAAATGCTGGCCCCAAAACAAGCATGCATCAGACCACCATCAATTAGATGGAGGTGATAAGAAGGTCCTCAAAGACAACCGGCTGAAGGTAGATGCAACCGCCTGCCATTTCTTTATTTCCCACTTGTCTTTCTTACCATAAGAATTCAAACTGGAGCTCTGAAGCTGCAGAGCACATTTTGCTCCACAAAAGTGAGTGAACTACGGGACAGAAAAAACTTTGAAGCCTGCCCAATCTCAAAGAAATCTACAGTAGAAAAAAATCATCATCCCATCTTCTAAGCATGCACTTTAGCACTGCACCACCCCTGCATCTCCTTCGCAGTTCTCAAAACAGTATTAGAAAAAAAAAAAAAAAATAGAAAAAAAACAAAGAAATTTGAGAGCTTCTATACGTATCTTTTGTATCTTTTGCACCCAGCATCAAATAAACAGAACTTTCAAAATTAATCCAAACTGTTGCCTTGACATTGCTTGCAATAATGGCAATTAGACATAAACAAGCCAAATTTCTGAGATGGTGGCATGGCAGGATTACATCCTTGTATGGAACAGGACACCCTGCTGCCCCTAGTTTTCTCTCTCAGTGTTTATTAGAGTCTCTGGGGTGCACTGATTGCTACTCATCCACATTCTGCATATTGTACAAGCATGATTATTCCCACTAGACCAAGCTTGTTTCTCAAATACCTAGTACAATATTTCTGCAAGGAAGTTGCATGTTACTATTTCCTTTTTTTGCTCCAGTGAGACATACTGCTAAGGTATATTTACTAGTTGATCACAATGAAGCATTGTCATGAATTATTTAAAGAACAATTGTCAAAGTAAATGAGCAAGGTACTGCTTATTTGAGAATACATTTGCTTGCTTGCTAATTTGTAATGAATAGTCTTCCCACAGAAGGCTTCATGGCTATTACTATGAGGCAATGTAGTCCCACAACATGATTTATTGTTTTGCTATACTATACCCCTGATAAATACTATAAACATCAGTTTGCTTGTTTGCTTAAATTTTACATCTATAAGCAAATACTGGGCAGATAATCGCCACATAAAGAAAGACCAGAGTATCTAAAAATGCACAAACTCCATTAAGGAATAAATAAATAAATAGTTCAGAGTTTGATCAGCAGCCCCTGCATCTATTTGAGAAAAAAAGAATCAATAACTGAAGCTGTGAACAGCTAGTCAAAGCAAGGGCTTTAGTGGACTATTCTAGACCATGCATTAAAGGTTCTAGTGGTCAGAGTCACCTAGAGTTCATGAAAGATTTTTCTTAGTGCAAAACATGCAATATTACATTTAATCACTCAAATATCATCATTTAATTCTCAGTATTAGACAAGCCTACGCTCATCTCCTCAAGGTAATACCATTCAGAAATTGCCAGCTGCTGCAGAATTACTGAAAGCCTCTTACACAGCATTAAATATGAAATGCCTCAGAGAAGACAAGAATGTTACATTTATCAAGACAGAAGTGTTGGTATGCCCCAACTGTCCCCTAATTTTTTGTTTGTTGTTTTAAGATTAAGCAGTGATATAAATCCAGTTTTCCCACAATCTAAGAGAGGACACCCCAAGACAAGAGGATGTGAGAGAAGACTCATTCATTGTTCCTGAAGTTGTTTCATAACATGCACCCAATTATCAATTAAAAAAAAATAATATATTTACATTCCTGGAAGCAATTCCTGGAGCAAGAAGCATTACAGATCGTAGAATGGCTTGGGTTGGAAGGGATCCTAAAAATCATCTAGTTCCAAACCTCCCTGCTTTGGGCAGGACTGCCACCCACTGGATCAAGCTACCCAGGGCTCCAACCAACCTGGCCTTGAACATCTCCAGTTATGGGAGATCCAAAGCTTCTCTAGACAGCCTGTTCTAGTGTCTCACCATCAACTCATCCCCCAGGAAAGATACCATCCCCAAAGAATCCTGAAATATGAAAAAATATATATAATAAACCATGCAGCACAGCTAAGAAGTTCTATTCAGTCTAGATGGTAGCGTGAGAGACAGTAGTAGTCACCTGCCCTCCACTGAATACTGTATAATTCACAAATGAAAGAGCTTCAACAAAAGCTAGTAAGGCTACCCCAGAGCATCACACAGATAGCCAAGTAGTTGAAAGACATGGGAAAAAATTGCTTTCAAAATCCCCTAGATGTGTTTAGGATTTGCAAGTGTCTGACATGCTGAAGAAATAAAGAAAAAAAGACACTAATCACTGAGCAAGCAAATAAACAGCCACAGCAACACATAGTGAACCTTAACTATCTAGCAGTCAAAAGTTAGGTAACTCAACAGTCACTGTCATAATATGTAAACATTCTGTCTACATTCAAACTGAGGTGCTAAAAACAGAACAAAACAAAAAACCAAAACCAACCAACAACAAGAAAACACCATAAATTTACTTTCAGTGAGAAATAAATATCCAGTTCCTCATGTATATCTTTAAAGAATCGCTTGGATAACTTAAGTCCCATTTTAAGAAGCATATGGGATAGCTAAAGCCATAAATAGCATAAATTTAATACAGAATTCATCAGGCTTTCTAATGATAACTACAGTAGCCTTTGCAATCATGCTCTACTTTCTTTTGAAATACCTGCCCCCATTCCCCATAGCGTGGCTCTTGCCTATTTACACTTTAAGTCTTTAGGGCAGGAACTGCATCTGAGTAGAACTGTGGAGTCTTGAACTCCGCTGGGCCTGCAGGCATTCTTTTGATGCAGATCATAATATGCTTACAGAAAGGGAAAAGACAACGTTCTTTAGCAGCTAGATTAAGTTTGGATAAGCAGCCACCTATTTCTGGCAGTTAATACACAAGAGGGCAAGCAATACTGTCTTTGATCTACACTCACCTAACAAAAAGGGACTGTTTTGACAGGTAATTTCTAATCAAGAGGATAATCCAGACAGTGCATTGCAGCTAACACTGGTGAACAACATTTTATTAAATTCATATACTAGTGAATTGTCAGCACTTATTTCAGCCTGTGTGTAGTGCAGCTTTCAGCACTATTGATCATGCAATTTTAATATAATGCTTGGAAACATTCACTGATATTTCAAGAACACCACTGGATTGATTTAGAACTTAGCTGCTCTCCAGAGAGAAGTCCTTGTTGTCTGGTATCCTCCTTTTCCTTTTCAGCTCAGCAGGTTACTGAAAAAAAGAAGAAAAAAAAAAAGAAAAAAAAATTGCTTGAAATTCAGCTTTACTCAGAATCCACAGGCCATGCTATTGCCCTTATGTTACTGCCCATCACTGAAATTCTGTATTTCTCGAGAGCTTTCCATTGCTGTCTAGATTTATTTCACTTTTATTTCATTTGATGTTATGCTGGGATCTCTTTTCCCCAGCTCCGTGCAACAGTAAAAACTCACATGTAATCAAGTTTCCTTACAAGTAAATGCACTCAAACTCAAAATTATGATACCATTTCACCCCACTGCCCTCATAATAGCCCACTTCCATTTGCTTTTCAACAGTCAAGTTTGGATAAAAACCTTGCCTTCAAGATCATTTTGGACTGCAACCCATCCTGTGAATTAAATTCAAAATGTGACAAATACGTGCACAAAAACCTCACACCATTACTCCCTCACATCCTCTGCCAGTCTGTTCTCCATCTCATGAATATTGTCTGACTTTGCCGACATTTGTTTCCTAAGACTCAAGTTCTGCTTTGCACACTAATTTCCCCCCAGTCACTTCATTATCACAGTTCCTGTTAGTTTGTCTCCCCATTGCATCAAACCGTAATACAGAGAGAGCCAGCGTGCACTGCCCGGCAGGAGACACCCAGCTGCCTCTGGCATGCTAGCCTGGTGCTGTGCCAACTGCCAACATGAAAGTAACCAAAAATAAACACAAGCTTCATTCCAGCCACTTGAAATAAGACCTGAGTGTGGAACAGGCTCTGGGGGCCAGTTTCACCATAATAAATTGCAGGCATTTCACTCTTACACCTTAGGAAAGCTGGAGATAGCTGGAAAAGTAGGTGCATTCGTAGGGCAACCTAACCCTGTCAGAGCTACAGTCCTCTGAGGAGCACCAGAGCTTTTAAACTACTAAGTACAGTCATTATTTAATAATACATACTGCCTTTTGACATGGCTTACCTTTAAAAAAAGAGGAGCCCTCGTTTTGCCACAGGAACTCCAGTCAGCCTGCCCTCTCGTTGCCCCTACACAGCTCCTATCCAAATGCAAGCCTCTCAAAAAGCTCCAAGAACTTTTTTCCCTTTACATCTGCAAAGATCACAATGCTCTAACTTCAAGTTCCTGCAGCTACTGTGAGGCTGCTGGTGTCACCACACAGATGCCCAAGACGACAGCTCTCCTCAGCCAAGTGCATGCAATGATCGCACCTGTGCAGTTCCTCACACCTGCACTCCAACAGCTGCACCTCAGGCCTGCCAGCTCTTCTAACAGTCCTATCTTCCCCCCGGGAGCTTGCCTTGGTTTTGGGATTCAAAACCTAAGCATTGAGGTGCTTCTGAGATTTTTAGCAGGGAGACAGCCACTGCGTGGCTGGCAAACGCTCACTTCCCTCTAAAATCTAAGCTGTTCTCTGCTGCAAAATGGCTGCCACGCCACAAACAGTCGCATGGCAGTTTTACACGCATCTTTCCAGTGCCCTCATAAAAAGAAGCAGGCGTCCCATAATTGAAATGGTATGAAAGCACTTTTAAAGTAAGATAAAATACAGTGTAAACTTTTAAAAAAAAAAAAAAAAAAAAAAAGGTAGAAAAATACTCAGCCCTCCCCCTGCTTGCTGTATTGCAGATGTATTTGCCACAGGTCTGCTGTCAGCACGCACACCCTCTCCTAGGGAAAGCCCAGGTGTTGATGAAAGAGTAATTCATTGCATCTGACTTAGCCACACCATGATAATGGAGGACAGGCCCGGAGCTTAGAGTTAAGGCATCATCTGCTAGGGGGTGCCTTGATTTCTGATAGGAGAGCTCCTCAGAGGGAGCTTCTGTTCAGTACTTCACTGAAATTTGCTCTTGTGTGGCTGCTGTAGCTATGAAGAGTTTATCTGCTGTATGCTTTGCTAAGGTAGAAAGTACCCCTGCAAGAGGGGTACATATCAGAGGAGTTAATTACACCCTACTAAGTCAGTTGTAGAAAAAGCTTATATGATATCTAAACTTGGAACTTGCCTTCACAAAGGTCCTGACTTTACACTGTAGGACTGGAAGGAAAAGCTGAGAGGAAAGTAGAGACTGTTTTCTCAGTAAGGCAAAACTATGCAAGAACAGCCATAATTTGCAGAACACCAGACCTCCTCATTTGTTGCCCCTCTATCTCCTTTCAAAACATTATATTATTCAGCAATGATTTCTCAGCTGTGATAATTATCAGCAATCACGGCCTATTATGGGCTTAAATCTGAGAGTAGTGGTACAAATAAGATCTAAGCATAAGACAGACTATATTCAGAATTAATGGTTATTCTCCTAGCCCTATCATTTCCTACTGTCCATGTTATCAGAGATACTGTAGGATCACATAAACAGCTGGAGCCAAAGCAAAAATGTAGGGTCAGTGGGGAGCTGCAGAGATGTAAATACCTCATCTTCGCATCTCTTGCTCCTAGGGCTGCTCTGAAAGTAACGCCTATCTTTCTATCATGTTGGTCCACTGTGTCAGAGGTGGATGCTGATGGTATGGCAGTAGAGGTTGAACCTTCCTACCAATATTCAGTTCCATTTTGTTGCCATGTGAATGATGGCAGCAGATGGCAGTCTGACAGAATGGTGTCTGATGTGGAGGGGAGTATGAAGCAAAGGTGTGTCGTTAATTCCTCCGTGCAGAAGCAATGGCACCCACTGACATTCATCAACACTTGCTGAATGTTGATGGAGTCCAAACAGTGGATATGAGCACAGTGAGGTGGTGGGTGGTGCATTTCAGCAGCAGCAACAGCAACATGAGAGACAAGACACATTTTAGACAGCCATGCAAAGCTGTTACATCATGAAATGAAGAGCATCTCTAACAGCTCATCCACACAAAGCAACTAATGATGGTGAGTATGCTGAAAAATAGTGTTTTGTAACTTAGAATTTTCTCTATCAAATAGTACTATTGTTCTCTTTGTATCTGTTGTAGTTTCCATGGAAATAAATAGAAGGTATTACTTTAACGGTGACTTATGTATTTATTCAAAGCCAAAACCATTCCTGCAGGTGTTGTACTCAGCAATCTCTTTTGTCATAAGGATTTCCAAGTCTGAAAGCACCAGCAGTGCTAACTCTCAGAAGGGTGATTACCTTTCATCTGGTCACTCCATCTAAGCAAATACATCCCTACAGGACTGATAGCTGCAGTTTGGGTCTCTGCGAAATCCTTGGGGGAAACTGAAATATACATAAGTCTTAAATGTAGGCTTGAATTCCACAAACTCATCTTTCACTTAGAAAGCTGGAAAGCACACTAGCAAATGACCTTAATGAAAAACAATTGCTCTTGCTTCAACAATCACAGGAGACAATCACTTTGCATATGAAGGTCTCATTTCCCCTACACCAAGACAGGACAAAGGGTTGAGTTAAAATGTAGATTGTAAAACAACAAATTCCCATCTCCCCTACATCATCCAAGACAAGCAGCAGAACTATTTTACATCAAACACAAAAAAAAATGGGGGGGGGGGCGGAGCAGGGCCCTTAGCATTTCAGTGGAACCAAGTCATTATCAGCTGAGTTACCGGGCTCAATACTGTGTATATATATTGTAAGCAGAGGAACATCTGGCCCCAAAGCCTGCTTTTTCATGAAAGGGTTGCAAGTCACCCCTACTGGGAAGATAGCACTGTGACTGCCAGATGAGAATGTCAGCCAAAAGTTACGCTATTCTTACAAAAACTGGACAATTCAGGATGATGAAGACACAATCTTATAAGACATAAAACTAGAGGACAACTGGGAAGGTTGCTAGATGCCTTGTTAAACTTCTGTAGAAGTTGGTGAGCACTGGTTTGCCAGCACTACCTCTGCAGACAGCATGGGTCAATGTATTAGCCACAATGACCAGAACTGACATAGGACCTGATTTGAATGGTGTGTTTTAAGCAAAGTTCCTCTCAAAGTTGTTAGGGATGCTTTGTCATCTTCCTTGCACAGAAGCTTCTCCAGAAGAACTAATTCTGTTGTCTTTCCACTTCCACAAACTCAAATGGTCATTAAGAAAGTGGAATTGAAGTGTCATTCCCAAAGATTCTCAGGTGACTAAGCTAGCATGGCTAATGATTTTTTAATATCTTCTTATGCCTTCAAGAAAAGTGATGTAAGTAATGCAGTATTTTGTTTTCCAATTCTACAGACTCATTTGTTTTGGTCTCATTTCACGGTCCCTCTGGAGCAGCTCTCCAATTGGGCTTATTTTGTATTTGTTGAAATATATATCTGTTTATTGTCCTAGTAACAGAGTTGAAAGGCAGGAAGCATAATATCTTTCAATTTCTGAGAAGTCATTTCTTTCTGGCTAACCTGGTCTCTCTGACCCAGAAGAAAGAGTATCATCATTGAATTAATTTTCTTCCAAAAAAAGAAGAGCCTAAAATGAAATAAGCTACGGGGAACTGTGTGGAATAGGAATAATAGCAGACTGATATGTTCATTTTATGTAACTACTTCTGCTCTTTTATGCGCCAAGTAAATTATTCTATTCTTCCAGTTCTTGTGGCTTGTTAAACATTAGAGGTGTTATTATTGCTTCATCTATAATAATCTTATTCCATAACTATTTAAAAATGCTTTAAAAAAAAAAAAAAAAAAGAAAAAAAAAAGTAACGCAATGCATCTGTGCTTAGACAGAGATACTATTAGATATAAAACAAAACCAGACAAAGATAAACTAAAAAAGAATTAAATAAATTGCAGGAGGTAAATGCATCTCATAGAAAGTAATACAAGCAGTATTTTTCAGGCTAGTGACTACTTTAGAGAAATTAGAAACAGATTACTGCTCATTAGGACTTTTACTTAGACCTTCACAAACATTTAAGCAAGCTTATCCACAGCATCCTCCTTAGACCGGTTCAGAAGGTAAATACTAGGACACTCAATTATCTAAAATGACTTATTTTCTTTCAAGCTTATGTTACAGCTGTCTTGCAACTTATGGAGGAATCAAGCCGAAAATTGTAGTGTATTGACTCCTAAGAATTTAGGAGGCCAGCCAAAGGAGTTACTGAGAAAGGAGTTCTGCTTTTATGAAGCTGAAAAAAAAGTTGATATTTCACTTCTTCCTTTTCTGCAGGATACATATACTGACCCTTCTTACAGCAATAATAGCTGCTTTTACCTCAGGACTTAGCAACCTATTTTCATAAGACAGTACAATAGGGTGTTTTTTGGGACATTGTTTAGTGTGCAGACTTTGTGCTTCCATACATCAGATCACATCTCCCTGTCTTTACAAATGTGAGACTTCATTTTCTTTTGTGAGAGGATGGCTTTTCCCAGTTTAGACTGAAGCTGCAAATCCTCCCTTCTCATCAAGAACCAGAGGCTAGCCTGGTCTGTGATGCTCCCATCAAGTGTTTCCACATTGCACATGGCTCCATATGGAGCTAAGGTTGTGCCAGCTGAAGAAAAATAGCTCCCATCTCAGATATGTTTTTCAAGCAGCTTGTTCCTTCCTCTGTGTGAACATGCACTGACAGCCTGTCTCTCTCCTGTCTAAGCTTCAGCATCCCAAAGAAGGTTGTTGGACTGCAAGCAGCAACTGTCTGCTGATAGTTCAGGCTTTTTTAGTGATGATGTGGAAGAGGTGGTATTACTGATACCCCAGATAAAGGTTGTTCAAACAGCATCTCCTACTCTTCCATCACATTTCCCTTCCAAAAATATTTCTTGTCACGCTATGGAGAGCAAATCTCAAAATCCAACTGTCTGCTGTTTAGGCTTTCTATAAACAGAAACAAAATAAATGACCCCCATTTCAACACTAGTCTCTGGAATTCAGTGCTTTTTCGGCCACCTGGTTTCTCCATAGTTATTCACGTGAAAAGGAAATGATGGCCGTTCCCTCTTCCTATTGTGCTATCTGGTTCTATCAAGCTGAAAATAGTATGCTAAATGCCTTTCCAGAACCAGCCAAAGCCAGGTAATCCAGTTCCTCTTTCTGCTTGTGCTATCTGCACTAATGCTGACCTAAAGGGGGCTTAAAGATCTGACCGTAGGAGGTTCGTATAGGAAACTCCCTCCAGATCTCCCATTCTTTTAAGCTTCTATAAGAGAAATTGTGTACTGTAGTTCACAGACTCAACTCCTATCTGCCAGCTTTAGCAAGGGCCAGGATTGGCTCACTTCACCACTGGAAGAAGTTCAGCCTGCGTACAGCATTGCTTGCTAGCCATCCTGCCAAAGCAGCTTTATTTTCCACTTCAGGCTTCCTGTATAGCCAAAGCAGCATTTCCATGAATTTGTTGCCTATAGATTTATTATTTTTTTTATGATGCAAATGAGAAAGCTTTATACCAGAGGATTTATAAGGCAGGTGAGCCTTAATTGCCCTGTATCTTTCTCTGGCCTTAACACTCATGCTAAATGTATGTAAAAGCTGTTGCATCAGCAGTTCTTTGTTATATTCCCTTTGTAAACTATCATACAGGAGACAAATTAAGGCAATGTCAAGTTCATCTTCCAGAACTTGCACTTCCCATTGTAAAATTGGAAGGCAATGGAACCCTTGATTGTTGTAGAAAATAATGTCAAATGTAAGCAAAATTAAATTGTTTTGCATTTAAAACATTTCAGTTCAAGCACAATGAAGATAGCTGTATTTGCTTCAATGAATTTTCTAAGTACTCACACTGTGGTTGTGCCCATTTGACTCCAGACCTTGTTTTTATGATGTGGTTGGGTCCTAAGTACACTTATCCTTAAACATGTTATAGAAAGATCAATACAAATTAGATCATTCTGTATTAAGATAACCCCTCCCCAAACAATCCCGTAAATTCTGATTTTGTGATTCAGTGTAATTATGTAATGCTTGTTCAAGGCCGAATACACTGATAGGTTGACATTCAAGACAACTTTGAGCTATTCTAGTCAGTAATGATCATATATCCAAGTAATAAAATTAATCAGACCTCTTGGTGCTCTACTCTCGTGCTTTGAGAGCTCCTCAGATCACCATGCTCAAGAAATGCCTCCGGAGTACAAGAGGCTGTAGAATTCCCACCAAAGTTGTGTTTTGCTGTCGTATGCCCTTTCTTCTTTTAAAATACTTCCATCTGCCTCCTGCAGAGCTTGATACAGCATCTCTGTGTGCAAATAGCATGCTCCTCTATAATTAGCTTCCTCCTCTGTGACTTAATCAGTGATATTGTAAACCAGACACTGTGATAATTTGATCAGCTCAGTGGTGGTGAATTGTAGCATGACTAAAAAGTCCAGGCTGGTTGTAACTATAGGAGAAGCATCTGCTTGAGGGGAAACGCAATTCAGTAGTTAGGGTCAGAGCATATGATTGCATTTAAATCCTATAGCTAATCCCCATTCCTACTCCCCAGGCAGTGTCCCACTCCCTAGAGCCACATGTTTCCAGTAGGCATGTGAACTTTCTCTGCCCCTTAGATACCCAATGAATCTCAGCTATTTCATACACTGCTTACAGAGAGGGGGAAGGATAGCTCCATCTTCTACAGAAGATTCATGGATCATCCCATGATTACACATTTTCTTATTATGTAAAATTTAGGTTTCAGGGCTATTTGAGCAGAGAGGACAAACTGATACACCTCCTCTGGCCATATGAAAGAATATGGCATCAGGAATAGCAAGTTTTTCCTCTTTGTGCTTCGGGGGGGGGAAAAAAAAAAAAGGAAAAAAAATACCAGTAGTACCACAGGATTTTTTGCAGCACACTCACTACAAGCTGCACCTCACACATGATACTGAGGCCAAGGTAGGCAAAGGGGTGGCATAGCTGTGGGTCCCAATGGTGCTAGCCTGCAAGGAAATCTTTTCCCAGCTTTTTTTTTTTCTTCTGGTGCTTGGTAACCTGCTAGATGAGTGGGCGTATAAAAGAAAACCTCTGCATTTCATCTGTCTTAGTGGAGAGCCATGCCCCCTGAAAAAGAAGATATGCCGTTGCTTCGACCAGCTCTTCATTCATTCTGTCATTACTAGTTGCAGGCAGTACACTGTATCTCCATATTACCTTGAAGAATTTCAAACATGTATGAATAAGTAGATTTGTTTAGTCCTCTTCCCTACCCTTTCAAAACAGCAGCAGGTTTCTGCAGTACATTAGGCGGCTGTACATATTCTGGCTTCAAGCCATCCATAGTAAGATATCATTGAACCACAAAGTTTCCTTTTGCAATGTCATTCTCTCTAGGTTTCTTGGGTAACTCCTGGCTGTGTTAGTACATGCAAATTGCACTCTATGATCTGCTAATGAGTTCTCAAGCTGGAATGCACACTCAAATAGCTGAAAGTCACTTACATTATTCATCTTTTTCAGTAAGCCTGGTTTCAGACATACAGATTGTGCATACCATTTGGAGCAATTTGCTCTGCATCGATAAGGAACCATTGTTTCTATGTGTGTGTCAACTCTGGATTTGCAGGTATATGCTTGCATGGACATAGCATGAGCAAGCTTCCTTGCCTCATGCTGGTAATTATTTCACAGCACTTAGTGCCAAAGCTCTCACTCCGTGCTCTCACTCAATAGCAGATTTCTCTCCTTCCTGTATATCAGCTGGGTGTGAATTTCAGAGCATATGATACAATGAAGAAGAATAAGCAGTGCATTTCTTTCCAAGGAATTCTGGAGAGAAAATTTATTGTTAGAGTACTAGGGCAGTTCTGGGAGTAGCAAATGACGACCTGGACAAAAGAAAGTGACCGCACACTGTGAAGAAAATACACGAACAAGTGAGAAGTTAGGCTATGAGGGGAAGGTGGATTTATGTTACATATCTGGAAATTCAGCGCAGACGTTCTTTGGATGCAATCAGAAGAAACAGGTATCAACATCTAACATAAGTGACTGCTTTCTCAGCACACAGGAGAAGCACACCTGGGCTGTGTTTGCACAACACCAAGAGGGAAAAATTCATGAATGGAATACCACCTCCTCACAGGTCAAATTCTGCCCTTCATGAGCCTGAATGATACATGCCTAGTTTTTCGCCCCCTTGGCTACCTAAACTGAAAACACGTCATGCTGCAAACAGGGGGATCTTTCTGTTCAAAGATCTGTCCTTTTCCGCATGGCAGCAAAATAAATAGTGGAGGCTGTGCAAGCTGTTGGAGATTCCATTGATTAATGGGATAAACACACTGCATCAGTCCCTCTACTGGGACAGGTGGAGGCATTCACAATCCACTTTATTTTAAAGGCCAGAAAGAACTAAATGAACTGTAATAAATACCATCTTAGCATCGAAGACCCTGGAGATTTTCAAGAAACACATAGATATGGCACCAAGGGACATGGCTTAGTGGGCATGGTGGGGATGAGCTAACAGTTTGACTACACTATCTTAGTGGTCTTTCCTAACCTTATCAATTCTAACCTTAATATTCAAATGACTCAGAGATTTTAAATTTTTTATGTAAGAAAAGCTGCAGGGCTGGATTGTGTTTCTTCTTCCCAAAAGGACTGTTCCTAGGGACCCCATTCTGTGACTATAAGGCACAACCCAAACCTCACTCCCAAAGACACTGTCAAGCAACAGTGAAGAGCAGTAGAGACTCTGCAAGCAGTGCTGCAGCATGACTGTGTTGTCCCCTGTGGCTCACATAACAGGCCAGAAAAAAAGAAACAACAAGCTTTTCAAAACCCAGAGTGTCTCATGGAACAGGCACCTTGCCCACTGTGACACAAGTCTTTTTCTTTACTTAGGATTGTCCAAAAATTCTCAAATTTCTGTTTGTTTCCTACAAAGACAAGATGCTAGATTCTGTCTTGCCTTCAGTGGATTGCTCCTGTGCCATTATGGGAGTGTGCTGCTGCAAAACTCTGAAAAAGCACTCAAAGAAGTTAGCAGTACAAGTGCCATTGAAAAATTGTGTCCCTAGCACTTTTAAATCCTTTGGCAGCCACTGGGAAAACTGCCCAGTGTTAATACAGACCCTAAATACTCAAAAGACTTTGTCACTGGAAGCAGCATAGTAATGGCAAGTCACATTGGTGCATCTCTGTTGTATAAATCAGTAGCCAAAGTGACAACAGCCCAATCCACTAAGGGAAAGAAGTAAAGTCTTGCCAAACTTCAAAAAGAGCTAAATTAGTCCTGAAAGCTAAAATAAAGTTAGGTGATAGATACAAGGATGAATTCTGGAAAGATAAAAAAGAAGGCACCTTCAAAAAAACTGCTTTTTTTTTCTGATGAATTCCCTCAGAACACATTCTTAGATCTCACTTTGGCATCCCTTACTTTTCTGAAACATTCACTTTCTAAAAAAGTTCTCCAAGGCATCCATGTTTTAGTGCTTTTCACAATATATAAAACTCAACCAGAACAAAGTTGTCTTTTCTTGGCCTCTCACTTTGGCTAACACATTAGGATCCTACAGAGCACTCTCTGCACACTGCAATTTTTGGAAAGGGTAAAGCTTATCCTTACAGAAAGCCAGTCACAACAACAGCACCCAAACAGCAAGTTTGCATATGGGCTACGTACTGTTGCAAAGCAAGTACTTAAAGAAGGATCCAATTTTGGGTCTTCAAAGGATTCTTGAAATGTGTTTTACATATGCCGTGCCTTACATTATTTGCCATAAAGCTGTTGCATAGTTACACATCTTGGTATTTGAGAAGAGTGTTCACTAGGACATGACTGACATCACTGCTAAAACAGCACATACAACAAATTTTTCCTTTTCTGAAAAGGGGCTGGAAAGTTAGAGAGGAGACAGAATTTCACCATGACCATAGTTTGAGGAAGGAGAAGAAACCCCTGCCTCAAGAAACTTAAATTAGTGCACTCCAATTAAGTTACTAAAGAAAGTTAAGAATGGAGCACAAGTAGCTTAACAAAGTTCTGGATTTTGAAGGTACTTTCCCCCATTTTACTAATGAGAATGATGTAATGAAGTAACAGCTGAGAGTGGAAGACAGATAGAAAGAGGACTCAGATTTTAATAGTACTTAACAGAAGCTTAAATACTGCAACAAAATATTGGGGCAGAGGTCAAGTCTCATTAACTACAGAAGTTCTAATCAAAATTCCAGATCTTTATGAGGAAATGCTTCTGTTACCTAGAGACTACTTTCTCAGTAAGGAAAGACACTACCTACTATTTCAACATCTTGTGACATCAGGGGTCACGTGTTCTAATACCAAAATGCCTGCATTGGGGACCATTGCTACACTCAGATCCCACGACAAAAATAAATACTTTAGGCATATTAAGTCCATTTGTGTCCTGTGCTCAAGTTGACTAACAGCTCATCTCTTTCTTTCCATCTCATAGCCAACTTAAGTGGCACTTTGAAATGGGGTCCTTAGAGAGTTTTCCTCTGAGGAATCTTCCAAGCTGACAAATGAAAATCTGGTTTTGGCAATCCTGTAGCGACATCTCTACAAGAAGGAAGGCTGGTTTTCTTGTTTGTTTTTATGTAAATGACTGCTTCGTTTCTCTTGGGACAAAACCATATATAATGACTTTGCTAAAGGCATTAAGAACAACAATTAAGACATTCATTGAATTTAGAGATGTATATTTTGTTACCTCATTGCTTCCATTTCCTGCAACAGATACTAGCCAGAACAACAACAGCCCACTGACCAGGCAAATCCTACAGCAAGACATACCCCTAAATTACGCTCCTTCACCAACAGATTACCCTTTTATATTGCCTCATTCTGCAGTGAGAAATATCTGCTGCAAGGAAGGGGGCTGGTTCCTAACACCGAGATAGTTAATTCTGGCAGGTATCCACTGTGTTATACATATTCTTTTCCTAAATTCCAGTTTGGAATGACTTTGAGATGACTTAAATACAAGATGAACATACACAACAGATTCATGCCCTGTTTAGCAGCTATTGCACTGCTTTATGAATTCACCATACTCAGTTAAGTAATATATGCACACATACTGTGGGATGCAAGTACTTTATGTATCACAACATGTTTTTTAATCACATGCCCCTCACTCTAATCCAGTATCAGCAAAACAAACCTTTTGCAATGCTTTCCCTTGTATCCAACATTTGGATATTGAATTTGGACAAATGGAAGGGATTCCATAAAGACGATCTCTAAATGATAGCAGCAGAAAGCATAATTAGATTCCCCTTTTGGATTAGCATAAAATCATCTGCATGTACTTAAGAGTTCAGCAAGGCTTAAATACTTTGCTGCTTGAAGATTGATGGATATGTCAGATCTGCAATGATTTGGAGGTTTTTTTGATCGCAGCATTCCCAGCACACCAACATTCTGATTCCAGTCTGAACATTACTAGCTGCATTCAAGCCCTAGATTTTTTCCACTGCCTGGATGAATTTTAGTAACAGAGGAGCTGCTGAGTAGCTTTACCACAAACTGAAATGCTTGAAGGGAGTTTGGCACCAAAGTTTCCTAAAAAATTCTCCTTAAGGCTGTTTTGCAGCAGTCTGATAGGTATCCAAGATGCTTCCCAATAACAAGTAGCATAAGACAAATACACATCAGTCCAATTAATGGTATATACAGATGTGAATCAAGTTTGCCTATACTAGACATATCAAGGAAAACAGCCACCCACAGCCAAGTCACCTTAAAAATATTAAATCTTATTTAGTGCTGTTTGCTGTAAGAAAAATAAAGCAAATACATCCTATTTTATTTTTTACTCTAAAAGCTTACTACAGAAAAGCAGTGATTATCCAATGATTGGGTGAAAACTCAACACTGGATGAGACCCGAGGTGATGATTTACTGCTCTGATTTCCTTGCTGAAATACAATTCTCCTGTAACTACAATTTCACTGTAGTAGCATGGATGTACATCTATATGCATGAACAAACCTGAGCCCAGATCTTCATTTTACTAAGACCTAGCAGAACAACCTTGACTTGAGGATCAGTAGACTGCTGCTTCAGGATTCACTACTGCAACCATGAAGCTTTGAGCAAACCAAACTTCTTATCCTTTTTGTTGCTTAATTGCACAGGAAGCTCTTAGAAGAAGCGTCTCCTCATTCCAGGCTATTTGTACCATGCGTAGCATGATGCAACTCTGATTTCAGTTAGGGTTTGTATGCAGAACTTAGTACAATAGTGATACAACCATTACACAGCCTGCAACAGATAGTGACAATTGAAACCTGATTCCCTTAAGCTTAGACTTAATCCTGTCATGGCCTGTGAAATTTGCCCCTTCTATCAAAATACCAGGATTCCCACAGCAGTTCATTCAGTACTCAAGCTTCTCTTATAAGACTTCATAGCACTCACAGCAGTTGACTGAATTATTTAAACAACTTGGTTATTTTTTGTAATTCTTAATTCTTCATTTCTTCTCAGCTTCCTCATGAAGTTCGAAGGCATCAGTTCAAGTCTCTGCAATGAACCACTTTAAACTGTTTCTTTGAAGCACCATCTCACAATGGGACTCAACTATGAGTTTTTTCATGTATGGTTGTTTTTGTATTTTTTTTTTTTTTTTTAAGATGCTGCAACAGATGAATGACATATTTAGCAAAACTCCTGTTGCTTTAACATGGTAGTCAGCTCTCTGGCCAATGCTTTTACTGTCTTGTCTACCACCTAGTGCTAACAAAACATTTAAAGCTGCAAGTCAGATCCAGAGCCTGTGAATTGGGATGTGTCCTCTGACACCCTGGACCAGATATTCATCTATTTCACACCATGATGGGTCACCTCTGAGACATGCAGAAGGTAATTCCACCCAAAGAACAGCTTTCAGTAGAGCATAATTTGGGATCTTGTAGAAAAAAAAAATCAGCTTTTTATTATGGCAATGGTCAACCTGTCTCATCCTAGAGAAAACACTGGTATTTACCCTGACACTGGTTTCTTCTCTGGGCTATGTAAAAAAAGTATTGTGCTTTCTGGCTTCAGTTCATTAAAAAAAATTCCTGGGACATATGATTTCTTGGATTTTTTTTATTTTTAAGTATTATATAGACACAAGCCAGGACTCTTCTTAAACAAAGGAGATTTAGACTACCCTATTGTGATATAATTTAGTAACTTATATGGCTATATATTTTTTCACCTCAGCTATTAGTTGAAGTAATATCCAGGACAGGTATAAGGAAAGACAACTAAATACAATAATAATGTTATTATTCCAAAAGCAACTGCATTTTTTTCCCACTAAACTTAAATGTTGAACTTGAAAAAAAGTTGTTTCAGTTGACAGTAAGCTTCAGAACTATGGCACCAAGTTGTCACAGTCTTTATATCATACATTTCTGCTAACCATCTGGCTGCTGTCGGTGCTTTAGCCGCTCAGGGAGAATGTAATTTACAAACAACCTCAACAAATACCATATGCATTAAAGTGGGAAACAAATGATATTCCAGCACTGTAGAGGAGCTTCAAGACCGCAAGATTTTTTTTTTTTTTTTGCCTTTTTTATTGCCTTTTTTTGTCTACAGCCCAGCAAGCTCAGACACTGAGGGCCTAGTCAATAACCCTGCAGGCACCTGCTTGGCTGCACAGGATGAGATGTGCAGAGACTGTAAAGCCACTCTGTGAACAGTTCAAAGGGACCAACTCCAGAGCACAAGCCACATCCTGGAGCCAAGAGCCCAAGCTCCCTTATTCAGACAAGAGTTAGGACTTGAAAGACACATCAACCAACACTAGGGCTTATGGCTCTGGATTCAAGAGCTCTTTTCCACCTACTGCAGGTTCACTGAAAAAGCACAGGATCTCTTAATACTGAACACATGACAGTTCCCTGTAAGTATTCAGAGATTCAGGTGTGAGGGGAGGTTCTTTATAGCCACTCAGGTTGTTAAGGAACAAGTATTGAAATATTTATGGTTGTCAGTTAGCAAAGTAGAGACTTCCTTTAAGGAAACATGAAAGAAAAAATAAACAAAGTAGAATTCATTAATCTTTTCATGTGTTTGAGAGAGTTCAGATAGTAAATATTTTACCAGTGCTTCTAATTAGTTAACATATAGTCATCTAGTCTTGAAAATAGAATGTATGGAAAATTTCTAATCAAGTTGAATGTTAACAGATGGAACTTTACAAGCAGTCAGCAATAATGTAATCCTTCTTCTATTTAAAGAAATTGGAATTTTACCACTTGCTTCAGGAGAAACAGGTCTGGGCCAATTTTAAAGATTCCTGTGCTATTAAATACATAATAACTACCAGATTGAGACAAAGTTAGTCTCATTTCAAGACAACTAGATAACTAGCTGATAAGAACTGATCACTTTGAACAACAATTGCATTAATTCCATCCTACTGTTTTATAAACAGATGTTAATCAGGACTGAATTGCTATTCAAGACAGTACAAGGTCTTACAATAGTATCTTTTGAACTCTTGCTCAACAGCAATGTGAATGACACAAAAGGAAGATACAGAATGATTTCTTCTAGAGATACAGTTCAACTCTTAGGCTGATCCACATGGCATTGAGTTGGACTCACGGATCCCTTCCAACTCAGGATATTCTATGATTCCACTCGATCTGAAGGCTCATCCTTAGGTTACAAATGCAGATTCCCTTTTAAGGGTATACTACCTTTGCAAGTGAACAGCAAAATATTATCCTAACTTTAAGTGCTAGCAATTCCATTCCTTTCACATATGTAGAGCCTTACAGCAAAACATGCCTTAGCAACTGAAAAAGCATTTCATACAAATCACTTCCACAGTCAAAAGACCTTGTGCAAAGGAACTCACATAACCTGATATTCCTCAACATTCTGAAAAAAAAGATGTATACCAATTTGTATTAATGAGGGAATTGATTTCCCTGCACTACTCACAAGCAATGTAGCTGGTGAGTTACAAATGACACATTATCTGTGCATTTAATTTTTCATGGAGGGCTGTAATCAGTACTCTTCTTACAGTGCTGTTATTTCAATGGAAGTGCTCTAGTACAGATCAGTTATTTCAATGGAAGTGCTCTAGTACAGATCAGCACTTTGTCCCTGAATATCACTATACATCGGATACACCTGATTTTGTTCCTACAGTGCAGCTTCTAGAATCATCACGGGTTTCAGACATCTCAGAAGTAGGTTCTACAGAATAGATGAATACCAAGCATGCAGAGGAAATACTGCACCATTATAGTTAATCTTTAGACACTGGAGTCTGAAGAGTACAGCTGCCAGCATTCTTGTCTGTATTACACAGTTTTTAAAGATGCGTCATTTTCAAGTATTCATACCAAATTCCAACAAAACTCCAGAGATTTTATAAATATAGATTTAAGAAAACACACCAAAGAATAAGAAATGTTTTTGTTAAAAGAATATTTTAACTATACAGAAGTGTGGTATTTGTACAACAGTTACATCAAGAATAAAAATGTATGAACTAGCTCCTCCAAGAGTTATTGTTCACACTCTGAGTAAGACTGGTGGCCTGTGTGAAAATGAAAAATGCCAGATGCAGTGTAGATAAAACTATTTCCCCACTGCTAATCTGCAGAATTCTACCACAAGATTTCAATAGAAGATACCTCAAGCATTTGAAACAGCAGCATTTGTTTCAATATATAGAATACTATCAGCAGTAAGGAAAAAGATGAAATAAAGTTACTTTCAGAGTTGAATCAACTTTTACTATTTAGACATGGAAGAAAACTTTCTTTGTAGAAAATACATTGCACTGTAGAATGCTTACAGCTCCCCCTGAAACACCTGGTATGGTCACCACTGCGGACAGACTTTGCTGCGGTGTGAGGCTGGCCCAGTCAAATTGATTCACAGCAGATAATCAAAGAGCCTTATTCAAATATTTAGAATAAAATATCTCAGATTCACTTTTTATCAACATTAGCTTTGTTTTACGCATTTGTGCCTATCCTTGATTTACAGCTACACACACAGAGCACTCAAGAGTAGACATCTTATTTTTCCTGCCCTCCTTCACAAAAGCAGCCAGTAGTAACTAACCTACTCTCATACTGAAAACACATTGAGTCAGCTTTAATTAAAATTCACTCTTTGTGCAAAACAAACATTGTGTGAAAAATCAGGTGCCAAACTGCTTATTCTGTTTTTAGTCCAGAGCAACATTTAGGCAAGTACTTAACTACACAAACAGCATTTCCCAGCCCACGGAGTGCATGTACAGTTGCTGATCAGCAGTCCATGGAAGGAGTAGAGTACCCCAGCAGCAACACTGCTGAGGATGACAACAATGGGAGAAGCTGGCAAGGTGAGTAGAAAAATGGTTGGTGAAAGATGTGGAAAAGAAGCACTGAGAAAATGCTGTTATATCTACAGAAATAACTGAAGAAATTCACAGCCCCCATGGGGGTAGCCAAGAGATTTCAAGGTCCTTTCCTCCGAAAGTCTCATCTTTTCAGAGTTTCCATCTTACATGTCAGAGCAAGGCATGAAATTAACTCATCCAGAACACAGGAACCAGGTCACTCTCCACAGTTGCTATGTGACATACTGTGCCAGGGCTACACCAGAGCTTGCAGAACCCAAGCAAGACTCCCCACTGTTCCACAATAGAGCACGGAGCAGGCAACATGGACTGGCCACTCCATAGCTTCTGGGAGCTGGGTAAAGAAAAAGGACATGACAACCCACTCTGTGTGCCTCCTAACTGCGTATGTTTTGCATTTTGGTTTACAGCTGTGTCAAGATGGGAGGCATATGCTTGCACTGTTCAAAAATACACTGCAGATGCACTGGGTTTTGCAGAGGAGCATCTACCCCAACTCAAGAACCCAAGTGCCTGGGAAAAAAAAAAGGGACCTTACAGTATTCACAGGCTCAAGCTAAGTGAAGGACTTCTCCAGAAAATCCTTTTTCATTTAGTTGCCCCTAAAGATGACACAAAAAAAGCTAGAGTTGAGTGAGAAGGAGGAAGAGTTGAACAATTGCTGAAAATACATCACACTTTAAATCCAGAAAGCTTCCTGTTTCTATGATTCCAGCTGTAAAAGCCCTGGCAGAGAGATCCAGCTAGAGCTGAGCTTCAAGCAGCTTGGCAGGGGATGCTGGACACATTGAACAGCACAGACAGAAGGCAAGCAAGCAGGTGGCCCTGGCCTTAAACCCAGTTACCAAGACCCATGCAAAGCTGCAGGAGTTGTCTTCTACTCCTTCAATGAGACACCAAGGGCAAGCTCTGCCTTCTCTTGGGGTACCACTCTGACAATCAAAACAGCACAGTTCACACGTTCCTGACTTAATCTGATGCTGTTTATCCTCTAATCCATTCTTCCTCAATAAATGGAAGGAATGCAGAGTCACCCTGAATATTTAGAGGCAATGGGATGAAGGCAAACCGTTCTGTCATTTTGGCCGAAATCTATATTCCTGACTCTGAAGAAGGTTCCACCTCCCACCATGCTTCAGCCTCAGAAACAAATCAAACAAATCAAGTTTGTTTGTTTTTCTTCAGCTGTTGAATCTTTCACTCTCATTTCTTCTCTCACCCCATCCCAGCACTTCTGCTTTGCTCAATGTATTGCAATGACAGAAGCAAATAGGTTAAAAAAAATCACGGATCTGTATAAGCAAAATGCAGTTTTAGCAACAGCTTGTTTTCCATTTGTTTTTGTCACTACACATTTTTTCCTCCTGTCTCAGGTAAGAGATCAGACCATCAGGAACTAGCTCACCATTCTACTGGTAATCTGTGAAGGACTGGAAAGCAGATTGGCCTCTGAAGGATGAATTGTTGCAGAAGTGGTCCAGCCCACAACACTGCCCACAATTTGAGAAGTGCTCTTGTCCCTGATGTGTCACACCAGATGCTCAGTGAATTAGAATGGCAAAATCTTTCTCCTCAATCCTTCTGCATTGTGCCTAGAAATTAGCTGATTCCTTTGCCTTCTCTTAACATTTCACCAGAAAAACAGCATTCACTTTCTGTAGCCCTTAGAAAAGATGAAATATTTCATGCAACCCCAATTCAACATGTAGAAGAGTTTCAGTAAGGAAAGACAAAACCATTAAGAGGAAGTTATGTCAAAAAATTAAAATTCCTCTCCCACATTTACAGAGTAGAAGGATATCACTGACCAGTGTTTGCTGACGAGTAAATAAAAGAGGAGGAAAAAGCTGGACAAAGTAAAAAGGACCTTCTGTACGATTTAATGGTCAAGTGTCTAGCTTGCCACTGTCATCTTCCCTGTTCTTTACAAGATCTTGGCTCAGAATCAAGCTAAGCAGTTTGCAAATCTAATTTGAATTCTTAAGCAAGTCTAATTTATCATGCTCCTTTCTAAGGTCAAAACTATTCTGTATTCTTTTTCAAAGTTTTCCAGTGCAAGTACTGTAGCAGCATAATAAGAATGAACTCTTATTTTATGGAAAACTTCCTTCAAAAAGAAAATAGTTATGAATTTCAGCTTTTATAGTGCACTTTGGTACACTCATTTGTTTTCACAGGAGCCTTGTACACCTTGCAACTGCCATTTTTAAAATGTTTATATACATATATTTGTAGTGCTCAGAGAAGATGAGTTAAATCAAAAGACACCTGAGTGCAGCGAACTTGGGAATTGCATCCTCTTAATACAAGTGCTTTGCTAAACCTTAGAGATAAGTAGAACAGTAATTGACAGACTTGACAGGACCAAAGGATAGCTTAGGAATATTAATTGCTAAATATCAGGATAAGTTTTAGTATGGCTCCTACTCTAGTAAATGATGAACTGGAAGGCTTGAAAACACACCAGAAATAATGGAAGATGAGTTTAGTATGTTTGGCTACACAGCGGAAGCACAAATTTTAGAGTACAAATCTGATTCTCCTCTCTACTGATGATCCAAGCTCACAAGGGATACAAAATTACCTGCAAAAACTTCATATGTGAGAGAACTGTCACGTCTCAGACTTTGGCTGCGATTTTCAGAAGAGCCTGAGTGAGCCAGTGCTAAATACCACTGAAATTAAATGCATACAGAATCTGATTTTCTTGAATAAGTACTTGAGCTACTAATAATTCAGGTAACCAGCTCAGTACTGCTTGATTCCATCTTGCTCCACAGTAGAATAAACAGTTATTGAGAACTTGTATTCTTTTTCATTGCCCCTTAATTTTTGTTTTATTTTATTTTTAAACTTTTGACATAACACAGGGCTCTCAGGAAAATCAGTCCAAACTTGAAAAAGGAAGAAAAGAAAAATTTCAGAGTAATTCTCTGAAAATACAAAGCTGCAGTAGCACCGCAGGATGCTGTAGAAGTAAGAACCACAGTTTGTTTTAGCAGGACATGACAGATGTTGCCTCCCAGTGGCAGAGGAATTCTGCTGCTATTGCTCCTATTTCTGAGAATATAATATTCTGCTTATCCCTTCACCAGGACTCTACATGGCCCAAGTATTAGAGCAGACTATTTTCAAGTGAGATCACAAATTTGAGCTTGGTGACTGGAAGAAGCATAGCCTGGCATATCAGGCAAAGTGTTACTCTTCATATTGCTTTTATTTTGCAGTATTTAAAGCTGTTTGCAGTGTTAGGCTGAATCCTGAGGGAGGTAAGCTAACAAGGAGAGCAGAGAAGAGATGTTTAAATGCATACAACATACAAGTTCACAGCTGTAAAGTCTCAGCTATAATAAACATGCACACACTGCCAGAGCTAGGTGCATGACAAATACTCATTCCACAATGGGCATCAAGTATGCACGTGTAGGTATGTTTCTTTGGTACCTAGTTTAAAAATCAGGGTGTAAGCATTGATCTGATAGGCATAGATGAGGAGGTCTGCAAACATACCTAAAAGCATAAAGCATTTCAAAGATCTGACCACAGAAGCTCCAATTTGACAGACTGACTACTGACTTGGAAATTCCCATCTCTAGGTGCTTCTCAAAATCTGAAGTTGGTTTATTCTCTGAGGCTGGGTAACTACAGGGCAGGCAAAAAAGTCTTTGTGTCAAAGGCACAGGACTTCTGCTTTTAGTGGTGAACCATGGCAAACTCAGTCCAGAGGTTAATGGATGAAGCACGACTTTAATGAAGCCTGTACCAGTTTTTATTTCAGCTGTCAAGTTCTTAAATTCATTAAGTCTTGACAGATTTTTCCTACCTTTAAAAGCTGGGATTACTTCAAAATTTTTCAGTACTGAAATGTAGTGCTCAAAGAAAACAAATGCAGCCTCAATTCTTCAATAATATGCAAAAGACATATCAAAAGCCCTCCAGGCATTGTTCCTACACTAAGTTCCAGTGGTCAACAGCTAAAATTCAGGCACGCTCACAAGGACAGGTTTCCCAGGTGGCAAACGAAAAAAAGCAAGCAAAGGGGAAGAGTTTACTAATCAATAGTGTTCATTAAGCCAACATTTACCTGGCAGTTTAGGACAGTGTCATATACTCTGCTCCAAATGCAGTCAAGCTCTTTTAAAGATCTCCCTCAACTTATTTATTATATCCAAGCTATACTACAACATGATGAAAACAGGCCCCAAACTCACCCATCCCAGAGAAATAACCAGAGAGGCTTTTTCTTAATAAAGCATTTGTTAGCACTTACATTGCTCTTAGCTCAGAAGCATATTCACAAGCTTTCCTGAAGAGGGGTGGTTCCTTTGAATCAGGGAGTCTCATCCTGTTTTCTTTCTTTAGTCACATATCACTTTCATTATTCTTTTCACAACTTTTGACTGTTGTAACATCAGGATGGATCGTTTTCCCCCACACTGGATAAAGACATGGTTTTTCCACAACAGGCCTCCAACCTCACTGTAAAAAAAAAGTGTACAAAAAATGACTGAAATCCAAAATATTCTCAAGCCACTTTGGAGATGACATTGAACAAGAGAATTCATCCCTTTCCCTGATATCAAGACTAATTATTTATCTGAGCAAATTATGAATCACTAATCTTTACAGTGTACCAGCATATAATTTCTCAAAGCAGCTCCCTGCATCTGTTCTTGGACATTTGGACACATTTTGACACTGTCATCTCTTTCTGACTATTTGCCTTGAGAAGCCTGTTCAATAACATACTGCCTTTCACAATAGTCACGACAAGGGAATTATAGGTTGTTATTCTATTCTTGTCGGCTGGAATGTCTTTTAACTACTTATTGTTTATTTAAAAACAATAATCCTCCATTTTAAAGATTCACAGAGCAAATAAGATGACTTGTTTTTCTGAAAAGAAAATTGCCCCGCAGACGTAGATGGTCATGCAACCAGTCTGGGGTGACAGCTGGTATTTAAATGGAAAATTAATTCTTCTCAGTCTGTCAAAGCAGGGACATCATCTTCCAAAAGAAGTGTGAGATTGCTTAAGCCCCTGCATATCATAAAGCCACTGACAGCAAGAAATGAGTAAGAAGAAATTAGAAATCAGAAATCATCCTTTCCCCATGAAATCTGCAGCTCTCTTCCAAACTCTGCTTCCAGATCCCAGGGGGGGTGAGGGGTTAAGTAGAGAAGCAGAGGCTAGCTTTCATCTAACAATGGTGGCAACCCAACAAATCCTAGGGAGACTGCACAACTAGGATAAAGGCACAGGTTTTTGGGTTTTTTTTTTTTTTTTAAGTCTGCTTTTAAGTGCTTGAGACATCAGGAAAGACGAGAGAATAGGGCTGCTCAGAGCCACAATTGCTCCTCACTGTGGGATGCCACCAGTAACTCATTTCACTCTATAGAACAGCTTATCCTCTGCCATATCCCTCCAACCTGCTTTCAGGAGGAGCTGCCCCAATGAGTGTTCCCTGTTGGGTGCCTAGGAAAATCTTTGTGTGCACTGTGCTGTGCAAACTATTTTCAGCTCTATTGCCTTTCCTTGTCTGCACCCCCCTCTGCAAAGACTTTCTCATACATAACCACTGTGTAGCACAGCAGTAGAACCCAAGAATAAAATCCTCAGCAGCTTTTCAGAAGGTCCTTCATGCTGTACATACCAGAGAAAGAAATTCTCAACTGAATTTTCAACCTATGTGTATTTGTGATACTATGTTCAGGCTCTCTCACTACACTTGAGTAGTGTCTCAATGGTTGACAAAGCAAAAGACCATTAATGCAGACCATTTCTTCTCACAAAAATGACCTCAAAGCTGAAATATTCTAAAAGATGTATTGAAACAGCCTTCAGACAAAGTACATCCATTTAGTTTCTGACATTTCCAAACAGTGACCCCCACTTACTTGAAGATATGTCTGAAAATGTTCATTATCATCTTCAAGTCACAGCCCTTTAATTTCTATCATACAGATAAACCTCTGCTGAAGTACTTGTAGTTGTCCTCCTACTTCCACAGCACAGTAGTACAGCACAACTAAACCAGAGATGAACATGAGACCTAGAGAAAGCCAGGGCAAGCCCCCAGGCTCACCTTCAGGCAACCTGACTGAAGCAACGCAAAACACTTCACAGAGCTAGGAAGTGAGCCAACAGTAGGCATGTATAAGCTGAGGTTTATGTACACTAGCTCATACTAGCCTTTACTTCAGTAAAATACTTAGTTTAGTTTATCTTAAAGCCATCTCAACAGGAGATAATAAGCATAGAAACACACATGTAGGTTGTAAGTGAACACCTGTGATATTACAAACACCATGAGTAGCACATAGCTTTAGCTTGTGAAAGACCCGCCATATACTACATTGCACGCTTCTGCCAAGCTGATGATCTGGATGCACATCATTGGTTCTGACTGCAGATGTTAGGAGAGCACCATTCCTAACAAATGCATAATCTGATTAAATACGAAATGCACTGATATTGTCAAAACCCATTAGTCACTTTCAAGACACATTAATGTAGGCGTTAGTGACAGCTGTGATGATTGTACCATCTCTGCAGGTAACATTGCTCAAAGTTACCCCATTGGATCTCAAAAAGAAAAAGATAAAGAGCATGCAGGATATACTTAAGTGCACTTTACATATATTTATATCATGGAAAACTTGAGTTACATTCATACAGCTTCCTCTGCTATTAAATATCTGTTTAACCTTCCACATAAAGTGCCTTATGCAAAGACAGCAATAACTTGCCCAAAATACTTGGATTCAGAAAAAACTGCAAGCATAGCAGGTCTCTGAGTTAAAACAGGTCCATGGAGACCCTGTAGAACTCCCTGTAGAACTAGGGGAAACCTAAAGATATTTCAAGCACAACATACATTGCAAATTGACCCAGCAAACCAGAACCACACACTTACTGAGTACATTGCACAGGAAGGCTTCTGTGTGATTAGGGAATATTACAGGTTAAGAATCCCAGAAATAACTGCACATCCAAGGCAATGCTTAGGTAATCCCCTACTCCGATCTTCCATTCACTATACCACATGACTATGGACCTCTCATATCATCAGTCATTTTTCTATAGTTTAGTTATTACTCAGAAGTGGCCTCCTCTTTTTTCCAACTCCACTGTTTTAATCCTTCCTCCCACCTCAACCATCTTGTCAATCTAGAGACTTCATTCTGCAATTTACAGGATCAAATAGAAGATAAATGAGAAACCTTACAGCTTCAGAAGTAACAAAGATTAGCACAGCAGACCACTGTGAATTGTTGATCAAAAGAACAGGATTTATACTGTAAACTTGTCAAAGCAGAGACTTCTACTATGCAGTGGCACAGTATTTGTCTCAGTGGGACCTCATCTTATCTGAGACTCATGGGTGTTGCTTAATAAATTGCAAAACAATGTTAGATAGAGACATTTAAGAAGAAAAACAAGGAATGCTCAGTTGCAGACCTACAAGGGTGCTGAAATGTGCATTAAGTAGGCATTACATAGAAATATATTAGCATATAGCAGTAAATAAAAGTGGTGCTTTCTGCCACATAGGTGGGAGAAAATTACTACAAGGAAGCCATGTTTCTGCTCTGCCTATTAATGCAATACCTTGAAAGTCTGAAAGATGCAGTATTGCACAGTAGTGCCAGAAGCAGAATGGAGGACCCTTAAGTAGACACTGATGTAAGTTAAATGGTACAAATGCCAGTCTCATTATCCCTATGAATTTATGAGATAATGACTAATATGTGAAACTTGAACATTGCTAGATTTTTGTATGAGGCTTCATGTTGTACTGAACTCGTTTTTTAACCTTCCAATTGCCTTAGCAATCAGAAGAAACATTGTGGACTATGGTTCAAAAATCACTATAGTAACTGTTACCTGACACTACAGCTGAGGAATTCCTATCATGACCCCTTCAGTAAATGCCTATAATGGTGCTCCATAAGAGCAGGCATGCCCATGAACAGAGCAACTCAAATATAACAGAATCTTCAACCATAAAGAAATTCTAACAGAAACACAGCACATTAGAAGAACAGAGATCTGTTATTTCAGATAGGACCTATTTTTCTCCTTTGGGAAATACTGGTATCTTCTATCCCAGGCCAGAATCTGAGTTATGACCATACTATCATGAGAACTGTACTTGTAGGTTTTTCATTGTTCCTTCCCTATCTTACTTCCCTGCCAGACATCTCTCCTATTAGGTTTGCTTCTATATCACCTACACGCTCTGCTATTAATAATGCAAAGGAAGCAGGTGAAGCCAAGCCCTAGTGCCTATATCAAATACATTATGTGAAATGTGCAAAATGCCACATCACTGGAAAGGGAAGCTCATTTTCCCAGCACCACACAAAATGGACTCTAACATCTAGAAATTTGTTCTGGAAATAATTATATGCAAAAAAAATTGCAAAGGTAAAGCCTATAGAAAAAAATCGTAGCTCGCACAATAAAAGACAACTGGTCCACAGAAGAGAATACAGCTTCAGAATCAATACAAGCACATACTAAATGCTGAAATACCTCAAAAGAAAAAGTCAGGCTCTGTAATAACTACTTTCTACCAAGACTCTTAGCTGGTTGGGGATTTAAGCAAGGGTTTTTATCACCTTCTTACAAAATAGTAATGGTAGAGAAAGGTGCAGTTCTTCATAGATAATACATAGAGTTTACCAACAGTGCATACAGTTAGCACAGGCATTCAGCAGCAAGAAGCAGCAGTCCCTTTGGAACTCACATGTTCCTGTTTGCTGAGGTCTGGAAAGGATTTCTACTCCCTGCAGCATTTGAATATACTGCCTTCCTTTTGTTAAATATCTCCTGCTGCAGGTTTGTGTTACTCTGGAACAACACTGGCAGCTCACAGCATCACTCACAACAAAGCTCAACCTGAAGGTCCCCTAAAGATGTTCACTGAAAACCACTTACAGAGTGCTAGTCCAGAAGTTATCTGCTCTTAGGACCATTGCCCCATAAAGGCTTAGGTACTGTGAAAAGAAAAGCATGTATTCCTGGAACTACTGGAAACAATTGAACTACTGGAAAACAATTTCTACTTTTCATAAGCATGACATTCATCAATAAATGAGCATTTAACTCCTCCACTTGTACAGTACAAAGCATGTGTTTGACCTGTAAGGCAACAACCTGAAATAAGCTAAAGTAATCACTAGTACAGTTCATTGAATGTTAAAAATTTCAGACAAAATTTACATTAACACTAAGGCTGTCGTTTAGCACTGTTGCAGTATAAGTCAACCACTCTCCCATCAGAGCATCTAGGAGTGACTTACTGCTGCAAAGAGTCATGCTTGTTTTTACATCCATGTCTTTAATAAAAATATCAATTTCCTAAGCCCTTATTACAGCAACACTGAAAATACAAGCTTCTCTGCCAGCTGTCACTCACCCAGTCTACCTCCAAATCACCTCTGCTCCTATCAGCTGACAGTTACTCCTAAACCATACTGCAGAGACAGTTTGGTCTCTCTCATTTGAGGAACTGGCTCTCAGGATTCACATGCAGGGCTGGTTAGGCAAGCAGTGGGCTCTCCCCTGCCTCTCCAGGGCAGAGAGAATGAACAGCAGAGAACTGCAATACAGGAACCCGCAGCACTGAAAACCAAGACTGATTCACACTGCACTGAATGAGCCAATAATGCTCAGAGATAGGATTATCATGACCATGCATTTACCTTTGGTTTTCTCCCCTCCAAGTTTATTACTATTGCCACCATCAGTAGCAGCCACAGAATACCTCATTCTGGAGTGCTGAAAGCACCACCCTCTAAGCATGGGACAGGTCTCCCCTAATGTTGCTCTGATGCCTCTGCAGTTCAGCCACAGGAGCACCTGCTGGGGGCAGTGAAAACCAAGCTTAAAATTGCAATAAGCCTGCCTGGATTCATTTGACCCAACAAACCACTACAGAGAAACACACGTACCCCAAGACAATGCTGGACAATACATGGAAAATCATTTCTCCAGCATGGGGAAAAAGGGAATGACTCATCTGGATATAAGGTGACTCAGTCTTGGAAGGCAGAGGGATACAACTCCCTCATAGGTCTCAAACTACAAAGCAAGCATCAGCAGCTGCATCCAGATCAAATACATTTCAAGGTGTTTTGTTTTTTTTTTAAAGAAAAAAACACAGCCTGGAGCACCTCATCATTTCTCATGAAAATATCTAGTTTTCATATTAAAAGAGAAACCTGATGGAGGTGAGAACTTCTACACACTTGCTAACATTCATTGTGTCATAGTTCAGAATAAAAGGCTGCCACAGGAGCAGGAAAAATATTACAGTTTTCAGATCTATTCTGACTTGGACCCCTGCAAAAAGCCTTTCCACAGTAGGAGAGGGCTGCAACCTCCAGCAAGATCATAGAGCTCCAAAAACAAGGTGATATTTTCTTCCCACCTAGAAAAAAATGATGACAGGATCAAGCAAAGTATTCTGCAAATCCCTGCATCTCAGAGTGGAGAACAAGAAAAACCAGAAATAGTTTCAGCTACCTTGCTTAGGTGGCAGATCCCACTGGAAACGTTTTATCTCATCATTTTAAATAAAATCTACCCTGGGATCAACTTGCAGCAAGCTGAGGAGAAAGAAAGGTGCAGCCATAGTTGCCTGGGTACAGAAGACCACAGAACCACTATTTCTCCATCACACCTTACTGAACCATGGATAGGATCCCACTTTCAGACTGCCTGTCAAATCCTAGGATTTAGTCTAGCTTTTATGAAAACATTTTACTGGCTGGATATGAATTATTTAAATAAAACATATCAGAGAGACTGTGTAAACCATACTGATGAACAGCATTAGAAAAGCATTCCATTATTATTCACCCCATATCAAGATGAATGCAAGTGAGGTTTATAACAAGAGCTCTATCAAATATCAAAGTCAACACAGAACTGTCACAGAAAAACAAATATCCCACACACCATAATCTCCCATGTGTGATAGTTAAAATGTGCTTAAAAACAGGGCAAGAGTTGGAGCAAGATCTGTGCCAAGTGTTGGCATTGGCAGAGCACAGTTCCTGGAATAACACAGCATAAGCAGGAGAATTACTCATAGAAGATAACATGGTCTGAATTTTTATTATTCTGGAATTTGCTGAAAATGCAGCTTGGAGAGAAGAAGCCAGGCTGCTGATGTGTGACAATAGTTGTGAATGTTGTCTGTATTTCACAGACAACACGCTGTCCCTTTCAATAGCATCAGCTCTGTGTCTCCATGTAATCAGTTTAGTTCAAAATTAGAACTGGAGCCTATGGCGAGAAAGCCTTAACACTTCTGCAGCACTTAAACAGTCAACATTTTGGGGGAAAAAAATGATCAGGTGATCCACAGTGCATGCACTTTGCTAGCTGTCAGGAGGTTAATGCTGTGCCTCAAGCACAAGGCTAAATTAGGATGTGAACACCTTAATCTACAGTTGCAAATGCTGACAGCAATGGCACTTCATCAACTATTTTTGCAGTCTTATTTGCTACATATCTCCCTGATTTCTCAAGCCTGTGCAACCAGCCCTCCCTCATCTCCACATAAATTAGCTAAATGACCTCTTGTAGCCTGCTTGAAATGAAAATTGTCATCTGAAAGAGAAAATAGCTGTTCTAAATGTTTGCAGGGAATGAAGAGGGTGTTAAGGATTGCAAGCTTCTCTGCAATACAAAAACTTCAAATTCATGTGTAAGAAATTAGTCTTACCTAATATTTAAAACCAAGAAATCAGTGATCTTCTCTATAAAAAGCAGATTTTTCTCATATTTGCATTTAATATTTAACAGGCTATGAATCTTGTTTAGGAAAAATGTTGCTGTAGCAGAGCTGAAATTGGTCTATATTTGTTATATGCATTGTATAACAGATTCTGTGCCATGCTTCTAAAGAAAAGTGATGGATAGAGATGTCTGAGTGGCTACCAGATTCAATGACACTATGCTCTTAAAAGCTTTATTGCAAGTACAGATTAAAGCCAAAAGGCAGAGACAGCTTAAACTTTACACTGGCAGTGTTTGAGAAGAGATACCCAAATTAGAAAACAGAAATTCAAATACTGGCCACAAGTGCAATAAAATACCAGTTCTCCAGTTTGTTACACACATCCCTGAAAGGATTAATTTAAGGACTGCAAGAGAAACAAGTCAGTGGACTGACCTGGGAGTAAATTATTTCCTCCAGGGTTGAGTGCCTTTGGAGCACATACTCATCACAGCAAAATATGAAGTAGTCTTAGCACAAGAGGGAAGCCCCTAATAACCTCCTCCCAGGAGGTTCCACAGCCCATCAGGCAGGGAAGAGAGGAGGCTGTCAGCTCCTCCCACCTGCTGCCTGTGCTCTTACACAGCCCAGGATGTCAGCAGCCTCTTTCCACTGCCAGAGCACAAGACTGGATAACACCTAGAACCCTGAGGCCCTTTCTGGCTGCCCCCTCAGAGGTCATGCACAGCTCTTATTATTGCCCTATGAATTTGAGATAATTACTATGAATAACTTGAAACCTTGCTGTACAAAAACCTAGCCACACTCACATTGTACTGACTCATCCTCTGCTGGACAGGACTTGGCATTCACACTTGCTGAATTACATAAGGTCCCTGGCAGCCACTCCAACCTGCCTTGGGCCCACTGCATGGCAGCCTTGTGCTTGGGCTTATTACTCATCCCACCAACTTGGGATCAAATCTGCTGCCAGCATGTTCCATCCCCTTTTCCAAAGGATAGATAGAGGAGTTCAGCAGCACACATCCCTGTACAGATTCCCTTCTTCATCCTTCTACAGATTATGACTCATGAACCACAACACATCTCAGCTTTAAGAGTTTGAGAGCAGTGTCCAAGGCACAATACACTAGCCTTCAAATTTTTCCAGCTGTTTGAAAACAGAAAAAGCCACTTCTCCCACCACCAACTGTTCAGTGTTTGTTAGAGATTCTAAGAATCCCATTATTCATCAGCTGAGTAGGCAGCCATCTCACCCTCAACACAGTGTGGACCAAGGCTCAGTAAGCATGTCTTGTGATCTTGCACCAACACTACATGTCCGTATGTGTAGGAAGCTAAATAGGATGGGACAGAAACAAAGGATAGCAGTGATATGTTCAGTTATGTCTTCATCTCAACTAAGATACTCACCATACACACATCACACCTGTGACCGAGTCTAAAATGCTATCCCCAGATGAGATTGAAATTCAAAAGAAAATCTAAAATGCTCTAGCTTATGAACCTCTTAAGAAGGCAGAAAGAGGGGATGTCCTCCAGAAAAACATCCTCAAGAAGAATAGAGACAAGTTAAAGAGCATATTATATATCCACTACTGGAGGGCAAACCATTTCTTTTTGTTCTGGGAACTAAATAGGTCTCTAAATTTGACTCTTTTAAATGAGTGAATGGCACTTATGGCAGAATAGCAAGTTCACTCATTTGTTAAAAAGCCTAATATAAGGCCAAGGTAATAGAGTATTTACACATCTCTATACAAAATGGCACTTCAAGCACACAATATACACTACCTGAACAGCATGATAGAGGTCCCAGCTGCCCCACCTCTGCCTCTGATGCTCACTTGGTCAGTTCACATACAGGCAAGACTATGCTTGGCACACATGACTGCAACAAGTGAAACTCAGATATCTGAAGAACACCCTGAGTTTCTTTCCATGTTACCTGCATAAGCGGAATGCTCACAGAAGGTGAAATGATCTGAATCGGAGATGAGAAAATACCCACAGATTCCTAAATAGTGACCAAGTATTTGGAAATCAACTACACTGCAAAAACCATTTGCTTCACCAAGTCACAGCTTTGCCTGCCTACTATTTCTACTGCATGAACACAGTTTCTCTCCATCCAAAAGATGGTCATTCTCTCTGGAGAAAGATAATTAGGCACAATCACCCTGAAAACTGTGGGAGAACACACCATACATACCAGAAAGACATGCAAGTTGTCCAAGCTGATCCTAGAGCCCATTCACCTTCCTCTTTGACAGACATCTGCAGCCATTACACAGAGATAAACACAGCTTCAAAAGTGCCAGACAAGTAAATCTTGAAGAAAGAAGTCACAGCATCTATGAGGCTCAGAAAATTCTGTGCTATATTACACATCACATGTAACCATACAATTTGTATATTCTATCAAGTGCCCCTGAATCCCTTTATGCAATATTACTAAGCTGTATTAAGAAAATTTGTCACTGGCTGAGAATCAGACACTGAGGAAAATACACAATGTATTTGGGGGTCATCTTTCTTCATAACAGCGTTGTGTCAATGGTCATTAAATACTTAAAATTATGCCTGAAAGTTTTTCTTCAAGTAGCAATGCTTTTCAAATAGCAAATGAAAGTAAATGAGTATTCTTGTCTTGAGATCTTAAGATTAGCGTTGCTCTAAGATTAAAACGCTTAGAAGGAAAGGCTTCTAGTGCAAATTTAAAGTACTTACACCCCAAAATAATTCAGTGCTAAGATGCTCTCCCTCTGTACACATTTGCCACAGGGCTATTGTTAATTCACTTCTGCAGCACCTCTGACTTAGAGTTCTTCTCAGAGGCCCAAGCCTCAGCCTTTATTTGTTTGCAGCAGGGGTTCCTGAGTCCTAAATCCCATGGGGGCTTTGAAGCAACTACTCTACACACCCAATTGTTCTCTAATTGCAGCCCATGCTTCAGAAGGACCTGTGAAAGAGTACAGACAATTCAGCAACTCTATCACTGCCCCAGAGTGCCTCAAAGAGTGACCAGAACCTCATTAGTTTCATACAGCTACAGTAAAAGGGTAAAGTTCCAGAGAGGCAAAAGATTGAAGTCTGACTAAGCAGCAAGGTGTTATAGCCATTATTTCCCAATGCAATAGTGAAGGGCTTATTTACATTTGTTATCCAGAGTGCAAACTACTGGCAAACACCCCACAGCAGGTTTACTGAGTGTTTTATCTGCAGGAGAAATTCTCATCTCTTTGGTGATTCAAGTCCAGCAAGCACAAGATGTAAAAAGATAACTTTCATTATTACAACAGAATGTTTTTTCATAGCAGTTGTTACCCCATTTGGAAAATATTGCTTGATATCCTGTAATCCCTCTGCATCTGTCATTTCAGTTTATTAGTTCCCTGAGTATATTCAAAGCTGTAAATGGAGAAACTGAGCTGTCCGGATTTCAAATTGAAGATGGGAGCCAACTGACAAAATACCACGTAGCTGTTTCAGTTTAATAATCCCATGTGGACAGATGATGCATCTACTATTCCCTCCAAAGCTTATTTCCCAAATTCAGTTATTATGCAGATGGTAAAATCTATTCTTTGAGGGTCAGGATTAAAGCCAATGGAAAGCGCCATCTAATTCATTGAGGGAAAAAATAGCTATTACTGCTACCTGGAAGGTAATACCCATTTCCAATACAAAACACTACATTTTATGACAGCTAATGTTTTCCAAAACCTTCCTAAGCACCCAAACCTTAAAAATCACCAAATGACAGACACTGCAGAGAAGCAAGCAGTTTAATATAACAATGGATGCTTTCCAGACTGCATACTCCAAGCCAGAAAATGGCCCACAGGAAGAGCATTCTCTCCCCTTCAAAACTGAGTGCCCTGGTATGCACAGCAGGGCACAGGTGCCCACTCCAACAAAACTCTGGAGTGACTGAAGAGCTTCCGCACATACTAAAGCTTCCCTGCCAGAAGAAGCCAAATAGTCTTTTCCCTCTCAGCCTTACTTACCAAGGACTCAGCAGAAGTGGAGCAATGCCTAGGCCCTTTGGAGAGTCTTGGCATCCTCACACAGCCTGAGACACATATGCATCCCTCCTGGGCACGATGAGGTGTAGTATAAATTGAGTGACGGTCCAACAGCTGTAGGCACCTTCAAACCATCTCTGCAGCATAACAAATACAGCATATGTGTAAAAATCATCTAACATTCCAAAACCAGAAAAATATTATGCTAGTGTCTTAGAATAAGTTAATATTTATTACTTTGGAAATTACTAATTCATACAGCTCAAGCACTTTATTTTTTACTAGAAAGAAAAATAGTTTAATTTAATCCTGGTATTTAAATATACTTGCTAAATGTAGTAGGGCATTGTTGAAGACAAATTAATTTAAACATGAGGCTGACTCTATAAAACATCAGAATTGTCCTTCCAAGACAAAAATACTTGAAGAACATTTAGATCTTTTTAAAGAAAATTAGTCAGTGACTTAAAACATCTTCTCTTGGTCACAATAAATTGCAGTTCTCTGGCTCAGTTGCATTTCCACACTTTGTACACCTGCAAAACAGGCACTGACCCAAGCTCCATTTTTTTTGTATTCTCAGGCTTGTATTACTCTCATCTACAGAGCTGGCTAACATTCAGTTTTACCTAGAGGCATTTGCAGTCTTATTAAGGGGCATAGTGAGCTAAAAAAGGTATGACCTACTCATGGAGGCAAACTGTGATTATCAAAGAGAAAGCCACAGGGTATTCATCATTAAAAACTGAATTAACAAGGCATTCTGCATTTCCTCTGTAGAGTTTCCTTTGACAGAGAATTTAAAGGATGCTCTGGATTCAGGAACTCAATGAATACATTAAATGTCATAGCAAGCCTTCCAGTGCACATCCTGACCCATGCTGGCATAGTACCACACCAAGTACAAGGCAGGAACAGGCTTGGAAGTCTTCCTTTAAAGATCTGGACCTTGGTCACTGAATTCAGGTAGACTAAATGCCGCTTTTAGCACCAAGTATGAGCGCTTCTGCATATTGGCTATCAGCAGATGTACTACTTTGGGCATCACCCCCAAGGAGCTCTGCTTAGCCAATACTTTGCCAGTTCTAGAAGGGAGAAGTGAAAAGCATTTATGTTACAGCATCCATCTGAACATTCATTTTTCTCTAGCAGGGGTTGTTTAGAGTCTACCCACTTGTGTGGGGGCGTGTGTGTGTGTAAGATCAATAAGTACACAGATGTTGTATAATACTGTATAATCAATAAGTATACAGAGAAGTTAAGCTGGTAAGATTATCACATTGGAAAAGATAATCGGAAATAAATGAAAAATGCTCACCAGTGTTGGAAGCTCACAAGAAACTCCACAAGGAGCAATCTCCAGATAGAGATCCTTCCTCAGTGGCAGTCAGCCCTTAAATGGGGTCTAGGAGAGGTGCAGCCAGGCTCCACCCCTTCCGGTCACACAGCTGAATTGCCTTCACCTGTGCTCCCACAGCTGACTCAGTGCTCACCTCAAGTGATCAATCAGAGATTCAGGGTGATTCAACAGTTCCCATACAGCATGTGTGTATTTTTATACAATCCTGTTCTTTTCCTCAAGCTAATGCACTCCACACAGACCTTTCTGACTAAAAGGTATTGTGTTTTTAATCTAAGTCCTCTACAGAGGGGCACGCACTATCAATATCTTTGAGCAACTCCCTACTGCAGTCAGCAGGGAATTCTTCTCAAAAAGAATCAATGGCACAACGAACCCTATGGTTGTTGGGGCTCTTTTATATATTGTTATAGCTTTTAAATGAATCCTGGCATTGATTCTTAAAAAAATTAATGAAAAAAATAAATGAAAAGAGGGGAAAAAATATGACAAAATACTTGCCACAGTCAAATGGCTGGTAAGAATAAAGACAGTACCATTATGCTGGTAGAATATTAGATGTACAGTCCTGATAGTCATAAAATACCTTTGCTGTAAGCCCAGCAGGTATTTGTGGGGATCTGTCTGCATCATTTGATTATTTATTCTAGAAGCAGCTGGAAAAAAGCAAAGTAGAACTATCACTACCAGAAGAGCAGGACTGCAAAAAACAATGTTCAACATGCAAAAGTCAAGCACAACTTCACCATTAAGAGCAAAACAACTAGCTCTCCCATACCATTAGGCACATGGACAGCCAAAACTATTAAATGCAAAAAGTTAGCTTACAGGAGAAGCTTTGCCAGCCCACTAACTACAAGATTCATTTATTTTATTTTATTTTATTTTTTACTGTCTAAGAAGTCTCCTCCACTCCTCAGAGTTTTAATGGAGTTGTGATTAATTGCACCAAAGTGGATTTGGCCAAGTCTTTCCAACGCAACACTATTGATTTACTCCCATAGCACAAGTAGCCCACCAGATTTTGACATTGAAATATGATCTTATTTAATGACACCATCTTAGTAATATCTTCCAGATTTCTGTTATTCATTCTGGGATTTAGATTTAATTTTGGTGCTGTTATGTTGCATATACTTTTATTGTGCTGTTTACAAAATGATTCTTGCAATTAATTACAGTAATGAGATTATGGCTAAAATACTTAGAGAATGCTGATTAGATAATTAATGATTGGATGTTGATTGTAGCATTTTATTGAACATACACTGTGGGTTGGCCTCCTCTTTCCTTTTTTGGTCTTTCTTGCTCAAGTTCTAATAAGTAATTGAATAAATGATTAGTGAGAAAGTAGATTACATGAATCATATTTAACCCCTTGGCACTTAGACAGGAATCCAGAGTAATATAATGTGAGGAATATAAGGAATCAATTTCTTTGGTATTTTCATTGTAGTAATTACAGCCTGAAAATAGTTTTAAATCACAGTGCAAAAATGGCAGATCAGCTGGACCTGAACTAAGGAGCCTCCATGCAGCAGCAAGTGACGTTAGAGTAGCTGCCTGTCAGCAAGGACAGGACCAACCAGCAAGCAAAAGGGCTGGCAAGGGCACACAAGAGCTTGGCCACATCACCTAGTGTGACCACACCAGGAGTCAAACAGCGGACCACAGGAAAAATATATCCTTTCAGGGTCTGGGTCTGAAATAAGATATCAGGTCACCCTTTCCCTGTTGTCAGTAAGCTTCTCTGCAAGCCTTCAGCCAAGCCAAAGCTCCATCTCTTCCAAGGTGAAGCCATAACATGAACAACATATTTCCAAGCTGGAGTTGGATGAGCAGCTGGTGCAGCCACAAGGAAGTTCAGCTTGACCAAAAGCCACACATCAAAATAATGCAATTGAGGCCATCTGGTGTGCTTTCAGAAAATTAGAAAGATGTATAGAATCACAAAAGCAAGCACTGTGTATGCATATTATAATATAGTCTAATTAAGAGAGCTCCCATTGACTTCAGCCTCAGCTTTGAAAATTCATCATTTCTGAGAGTCAGATCTTCATGTCTCCAGCAGACATATGCCAAGTGAGTAATCTGTATTCAGGCCACTGAAGCAAAGGTCCTTGCAGCTGTCTTCCCTTGACAAAGCCACAGAGAAAGTTCATTCTGTATCATAACAAAAGCAGGGGCTTGTGGCAGAAATCAGCTAGTATTTAGATACCTGTTGATGCTTCATATACAAAATTGGCCAAATTAAAGTTGCCAGGCAGCCTTAACAGCAGTCTTCCTGGAAAAGCAAAGCACATTTCCCCAGGTATTTGGCTTCCTTCCCTACTACCTTCAGTTTCTGATGTTGCTCAAAGGGCACTGATGTCTCCTCTCTGATGACAGCAATAGGACCCAAGAGAACAGCATGGAACTGTGACAGTGGAAGGTCAGGTTCGATTTCAAGAAAAGGTTCTTCACCAGAGGGTGACTGGGCACTGAAATAGGCTGCCCACATCAGTGGTCACAGCCCCAAGCTGTGAGAGTTCAAGGAGCACTTGAACAACACTCTCAGACATAGGGTTTGGATTTTGGGTGATCTCGGTAACCCTCATGGGTTCCTTTTAACTCAGGATATTCTATGAAATCGAGAATAGGAAATCATGATTAACTTTTAAGTTACAGTTACTCAAAGATATCAACCCACATCAGAGGATGAATTACGGTCATTTTCTACCATTCTGTAGAAAAAAACAAGTGATAAAACCTCAAAGTGTCCAGGAATTATTCCATGTGATTTCCGCAAATACAATTATCTAGAACCCCCAGTAAAATGGAACATGCAGGAACAGATGGAACGTTTGAGTCTGGTTCTGCAAGACATTTCAGGCAATTCCAACATTGCTATGAATCTTGTAGAAGATGTATCTTGCCCTGTGAAAAGATGCCATTTTCCTGTCCCTAAGCATCAAATAGTCCCATCTCATGCCTGAAGATGCAACTTCTTTTTAAGCCAAATCCTTAGGAAGAAAAGTCACTAGACTGCAAAGGAAAAGATCATCCAGACATCACCTTGTGACCCTTGTTTCCCACTTTCAACAGTCCTTGAACTGTAGCTTATCATAGAAAAACAGATTTAAGTACTTATAGGATTATTTACCCTCCTTAGGAGCTGCACAGTTTGGTCCAAAGGTGTAGGCTTCCCTAAAATCCCTCTGTAGAGGACAAAACATTTTTGTACTCAGTCTTCTGGTAAAGCCCAGGCTTCCACATACCTGCCTAGCAGGTGAAAGCTTCTGGAAAGCCTCAGCCACAGGTGCTGGGTTGTTGCTCACAATTGTTCTGATGTCAGCTTCCACAGGTGAAGTAGAAGCATAAGCTTCACAAGGATGCAAAATTTCTGTGGGGTGACTTTGACACAGGTCCCTATTTTACCACTTATGTGACAAATTGCTAAATTCACTGAGATAAGTTGCATGCATTAACATCAGAGCCAGCTGTACTATGACCAACATTATTCCACTATGAGTCAAACCACCCTGAGTACAACAGATGACATGCCAGCCTATTCCGAATACATTCTCACATTGATTTAATGAATGAAGATGAATTATCTTGCCTCAATCTACTACCAAAGATAGTAGATAAATATACATTCCTGCAAGACAGACCTATTCACTCATGAAAGAGCAAATTAAGCTATCATTTGCCTGAGGCACGTAACTTCCACATCCACCTGTATTTCTTCAACTGTCAGTTCAGTAGTTTTTTCCAATGAAGCAGATATGTCAAGATCCATTTTTAGCAGACAAAGGAAACTAGTGGAGAGACAAGTAGGCAAGATTTCTCTCCACCTACAATTAAAAACCCACATTACCAGCTGACGATGATATAGTCATACATTTGAAGGAAATTACATATTGGGCACAATTTTCCTCCACACAGCATGATCATGGATAATTAATATACATGATTGCTAAGAACACTATTACAAGCTCCTGGCTAGAACCTGACTTTGCAAGAATTCCATTCCAATTGAGAGGGTCACAGTCTGTTCTATCATGTTATTGATATCTCCAGTATGTTTAAGACAAGGCACAGGATTGCTGCTAATACAACACAAGCTTTCTCATAAGTTTTAGAACCCCACTGTCTTGGATTAAAACCAGGGTACAGCAATGCTGCTGGATTGTATGATCACAGTTAACAACTCACTTCAAATGCATTTTGTTCTACCTATGTACAGCATCTAACACCTGATTGGTCAGTAAAATTTCAAGATATTAGCATCTATCTTTAAAAGAGAAAGAGCATAGGAAACATTTCATTTTACTAACAATTATGTCCTGCAGTTGCACTTGCACACCAGACTGTGGCAGCCACCAGGCTATTGGCAGCTTGCCTGTGCTGTGCAAGCCATTTATCCTTGACGACCCGCAAAACAGCTTTTAACATATACTTAAAAGGTTTAACTGCCTTCTGTAGTGCTCCACCAAGGGCTAGATCCCTGCACCTTAAATCACCTTCTATGACCAAAGTCTGTATGAACTGCACAGCAAGACAGAATGTTTGTTTATATTTCACTTTGGAGTCTCTAGCTATTCTTCACTGTATGCAGTATCTGCTTGCAGGCTACTACTGCTCTGCAAAAGAGAGCACAAGATTGAATATTAAGAGCATACTATCTCTAGCCCCTCATCCATACAACCAAGAGGGCCATTATCAAAAATTCAGCATGTTCCTTAATTCATGGCACAGATATAAAAAATACAATGGAGTCACAGAGCATACTCTGAGCCATGGGTAGTCCAAGTGCTACTGTGCCCTCACAACAGGCCCAAGAGCTCAGCATCTCCAAAACAGGAGCACTTTCAATTTACACTCCTTCCCTATCACCACACAGGTCAACTCAGCATGTATCACCAGTTATCATCCATCAAGTCAATTCACTAAATAAATTTCAAGCTCTTGACTCAATTGCCAATACATTTGACAACACAACCATTAGAATTGACTACATTAATAATGCACAGACAGTAAGCTATTTTAAGCACATGATTCTTCATAATAGCAAGAAAAGTTACTAATTTTCCCTGTATTAAAAAACTTCGCAAAAAGAGGCAAGTCCTTCGTTGCTTCAAGTAGCAAACAAGATACATCAGAAAAGAAACTGGCAGCTAAACTCTTGCTGAAGATTTCAGAAAAACAAGTATAATTCAAGAAGGCCCTGCATTTGACTCCTTTTCCAGCCTTAACTATGCACAGCAAACATGTGGACAATCTAGAACTGTTCTCCAAATAGATGTATAGACAGGTTAGGAATACCAAACAGCATAATCAAGTGAAACATATGAAGTAATTTCATCTTCTCTATCAACCTTCAGTCAACTTCTATTTTTTGGGGTCAAGAACCCCAGATATGTTTGTTTAATTATTTGCCTTACTAAGTCAAATTTATCATGCTATTTTGCAGTCCAATATTAGTGAGATTATCTAAACTTCAGCTCTGAGCTGCAACTTATTTTTCTGTACACTATGAGAGGCCAGCAACCCTTGAATGGTATTGATGGTGCCTCATTCAAGTGCTGTCAAGTTTGCATTGAGTACTTAGACACATGTTGCTTTTAGGACATGTATAAGCTATCTTATTTATGCAATTATCACTAGACAGAAGTTACCTCTTGTTCAAATAGCTCAGAAACGAGAATGAAACATTAAAGTTCTAGTCTCTTCTGCAACAGACTAGAAGTGCAAAAATTTCAGTATGGAAGATTGGAACAGAAGATCACACCCTTGAAGCAGCATGCTAGGTAATCCCAAGCCATTTTTTACAAGTATTAACTCAGTTCCTGCACACTGGATAAGTCTTGATCTACTGACAACAGTACATTTATAGTCCACATTTGTTATTGCAGGTGAGGCTTGAAATATATTAACTCAAAAAATATCAAGAATTCCCTACAGACTGAAAACAAGGAATTTTAAATTCGTCTGGAGACAGCATCTTAACTTCTGGTTAAGTCAAATGTTTCACTCCAAGCAGTTTCAGTCCATTTCCATCTTGGAGAATTACATGGATGTTTTGATCAACCACTGAACAATTGGATTAAGAATGTTAGTCCAATGAATTAGCAAAGCAACATCTCCCTCAGGCAAGCCTCTTAAACCAAGGCCAACAGCTTCTTACTCCACCAAGAAGCATGTTGTACAGTTAGCACTAGCTCTGCAGTTTTCCTCAAGATGGAGAATAGTTTGAGGAAAACCCATGAGCATTCATACTATCTGAAATGCAGCTTAATGAATATTTTGCCCTGAGGCCAGACTGCAAAGTGCTATGAAAACAAGAGGAAATCAGAAGCTTAACAGGAAGAAATACTTGCAACTAATTATTTTATGAAAAACCCAATACAGAACAAACACCATGAAGGCAACTTGTATTTCATCTGCAAAGCAAACTCGTATCTCATCTGCAAAGCAAAGAGCCAAGTACCTGCCACATAACCCCACTTCCAAAAAGTGGGAACAACTCTGTCATGTGTATCCACACGCACCAACACAACTACCTGATCACTTCTGCATTGCCCTCACACTACTCTGCCCCTGATGGACAGTTAAATATAATATTGGCAGGCAGGAATCTGACTAAAAAAACTTATCCCCATCTACATATTGCATAGTTTACTTGACAAGTACTACCTGATTTTTTTTAACAGTCATCCAAAGAGACAGGAATCACACTCTTCTAATGGCTTTAATATGTCCAGTTCTAAATAGAAGGAAAGAGTTGGTGGTGATCTGCAACAAGCCTCAGACTTCATGCACATAAGCCATGAACCATTTTCCAGGGTCTTTACAACATCTGGCATATCATGAGCCAACTCCATGATCTGTATTTCTTATTTTAAAAAAATAAGTCCAATCTTAACAGTTTGCTACCAAAAGTTGATTTTAATAATTTGTCTGTTGATAGACAACATTTACAGCACAAGTATGTATAAAAAACCATACAAAATAGAGGAACCATCAAAATCAACTGGCCATGGCAGCTGTATGTTGAAGGAAAACTAACCCACCAATTACATTTTCCACTACAGTAACTTCATAAATTAGCATAGGAAATAGTCCTTTGGAAATAAAAATCATGGAAATATCACCAGCAAGACAGTGAAATTGTCAATGATGAGGTCAGAAATTACATCAAGTTAAACCTGCCAAGGGGAACAAGCACTTCTAGTGAAGATTCCCATACATACTGCACATTACACAGGTTAAAGGCACCAAAAATCACCTATGTAGATCTTACATATTGACTTCAGGTATACATCCATACTACAGCTTTTTGCAAGTGTTCCCCAATTTTCCATTGGGACAGCTTATACTCTAAACTCAACAGTAAAAGAGTTTGCTTTTCAGCAGGGCCTCAGGGCTATTTTCTGCACCCATTCTCTCCATTGAACATTGACATACAGTTGGGGAGGCAAGTCCATCATTATTGCAGTACTACCATATATCCTATTATAGCAATGGAGAGGTAGTCAACCAAGTTTGCAAACCTGGATTTTGCCAAAGACAACTTTTTCCTGCTGAGGTATCACAAACACTCAAAAATCAGAAGGCAGGGATGGCTGTCTGAGCTCTTCAGGCTGGGAATGTCCCATTCTTCCACATATATACCCCTCGCCCCTCCTCTGGGAACATACAACTCATGGAGCAAGAAGGGCACCTTACAGTTATTGTTAAAAGCCCTTAGGGAGCCCAGTGAGAAAGTTCCTTACGCTGCATAGAAAGAGTATGGTATCAATTTTGAGAGGCTTCACAAAGCCAAATATCACCATACACATTCTAGACTGTGAACCTAAGACACGCAGGTTAACAGAACAAAGTGAAGTGAGAGTTAATTAACAGACTTCAAAAAGCACACTAGTAGCAAGAGTAAAGCTTTTTAGTACTGTGATAATTGTACTAGTTACAATGAGTAATTGTAAGAGAAGCTACCTGCATTCTTATTTAGTAAAGATCATATATGAAGTCTCATTGGTAGTCCTTGTTTAATACACAAGAATCTTAACCAGGAGAGGAACAGTTAACATACAGACCATCAAGGTTTTAAGTAGCCCATTTAGCCTATTAAGTACAAGCACCTACATCTCAGAGGGACTTCTTTAGTAATACACTCAAACACCAGTTCACAGGTAGAGCACAGTTGAAATCCTTAGGTCCCAGGGAGGGTGGGAGGAGATTGGGTGAGGAAGATGGAAAAGAAAACACATCATACACAATTATCACAGCACTAGAGAAACTACCAATTTCCTATTAGAGGACAAAGTCATTTTTCCATAGTTCCTTACATATGCCTAGTTTCACACATCTGAAATTTCTTTACATACATTAGCAAAATTAGCTACAATATTAAGTTCAGTATGTACTTCAGCAGAGAAGCAAAAGCAAATCAGTGCATGCACAGCTGTGCATGGTGCACTGAATCACACAATTTTCACCTGTACCCAGCAGGCAAAGCTTAACTAACCCAGCTGAAACAATCAGGCTTTATACTCCCTAGGAAAAGCTTAAAGCTTTAATTTATTTTGGCCCCTCTTCTGAAATGATTACAAAAGGGAGAAACAGCAGAAGCCCATCTCTCAACAGCTCACTTTTTATGTACCAGAAGCTGAGACCAGTAGCCTCCTTCTTCTAGTTCAGCATCTCATAGGAAGAAAATTACTATTTGTATGAAACATGGAAGTAAAGGAGAAACTCAAAGAAAAAATTAGTAAATTATTTCTCTGAGAAAACAGAAGACATTACTTGTTACCATATTGAAGAAAAGCTTCCTCTACCTCCTAAAGTCTAGACACTCTTTGATAGCTAACATTAAACATACATGTAACTGAAAACCAGAGTTCACCAACACACCTGAATAGCTCCAGCCTACACCTAGCAGCAACTGCTTAAGCAAAAAAAACAACACAAACCATTACTCACCAGAAAAGAAACTGAAGAGCTTAGTAAGAGAAGATACTTTATAAAAAGTCTCTAAACACCTTAAAACATACATTTTAATAACAAAACAGTCACAACTCAGAGGTTTTTGAGGCTTGTAGCTTACTATACTTTAAGTCCCTCACAAGAAGCTAAATAACAGCAACCTTACTTACAAAATCAAACAAAAAAAAAAATAGCCTCTTAAATTAACAAAGTAAGCACCCTGGTTTTCCCAGTGCACATAATGACTCCCCAAGAGCTCAACCCCCTCTTACCATACTCACAGACAAAATGGCAGGAGTGCCTCCACATGCCACCTTTATAACACTAATGACTAACTGCTGATTGGACACAGGTGGGGAAGTCTCAAACTGTTTATTGCTTGGGTGCAGCCCTGAGGTCTGTGTTTTGTAAATTGGGGGGGGGGGAGGGGAAGTGTATCAGTTGTGTTTTACTTTATTGCTAATTTTTTTATTTATTTTGTATGTATGTATTTTTTGCTGTTATTGGTATGTCTTGATTATGTTTATTGGCTGTTTTAATGTACTACAAAAGGGTTTGGTTGTTTTTTTTTTTGAGGTCCTGAGATTTATTAAATTTGTCTATGCTGCATCTTCTCATTTTCTTGTTTTTAATTTATTAATTATAGGCTTATTCAAAATGCAGAAGAGTTAAATTGTGGTGCTTATAGAAATGATACTGTGATTTTTGTAGATATGTTGTGGGAAAATATCTGTAGTTAATTAAAAAGTAGTTCTCTATTGTAGAGTATAACTACTTAATTTTAATTATGTTTATAACATTCTTAATAACTAAACTGTTTTAACTAATAAGCCATTGTGTGTGCCTGTAAAAAGATCACAGGTGCTATTGATAATTTATTAGCATCTATGAAATACAAGTAAATGTATTTTCCTACCTTAGTAATAGTAGCTGATGTTTTTGTGCTTAGACTGATCTTTGAGTTTTATCAGTTTCTTGAACATTTTATATGTATATTTTTAAGTTCGGAATGCTATAAAAGCTGTTAATTAAGGTTTTCTTAGTAAGGGCTGATATTCCCTAACAGAGGGGAATAAAGAAAAGGACAGGCAAATAGACTTCTAAACTTTGCTTAGTTGGTGCAATGTAAGGCTGTTGCTCTGACTATAATTAGAGTTATATTTAAAAATAAAATTTTGATCTTTCAAAAAATGTTTTCAGTTCCTTTAGACTGGATGTTGATATTAACACTTTTTAGTTTATGTATTGTTATGAATAATACTCTGAGTGGTTCAGATTTTCTAATTATAATTAATGAGGCAGAATTTCAGTGCTCTCCTGACCTTCTGGAAGAGTCTTTCTGAAGATCCTTATATCTTTATAGGTAAGCTGTAAACAGCAACTTGCATTAAAATCAAACTTAGTTACATTTCTGATGGGAAAAAGTAATGGCAATACTTTGAGTAACAGCTTCCTGCTCTGTAAAAACAAGTTGTTTGATTTCTAGCTGTGTCAGGACAGTAGAATAAAAAACGGATTTAGGTAGCTAATAACAAATAGTTTTTTAGTTAGAGTACTTTTAGTTCTTTATTGTTTTAGTAGTCCTGTGTTTTAGCTCTGAACAGAATCATTTTGGAAGGTAAAAACAAGAAGGACTGAAGCTGTTGGGCAGTTCTTGGTCAACTCTTTTCTACTCAAGTGAGTTTCCCACTTATGGCCTGAAAGTTATGATCCTTCCAAATGCTGCATCTCTAATCTGGCATGCTAGTGTGATGTAATTTCCAGTTTGCTGGCAGCCCATCTTGCTCAGAGTAATTGTAAACAGTGATGCTGGTATTTTTATTGGCTAATTTTACAAGCTCACATCTGCTGTCAGCAGCTTCATGTAAACACACTCCTGCTGCAGCATCTGTTCTGCTGTATATTGCTCTTACCCTAGAACATGTATGTGCTGGGGAAGGAGTCATAAAGCTCTCTTCTGAAAGAAGGTGTACTGGAAACTGGGAGCACAGTAAGACGCTCACACCTCCTGGGACTGGATCTCTAGAAATTGAATCCTTGAGTCTATTCGAGAACAGACTTCTAAATGGCCTTCAGATCTCTCTGTAGTATCCATCCCTGCTCACTGGTTGAGCAAACTGACTTTTTCTTAATGAAAAGTTTGGAAATGTGTGAAGGTGGTCAGAACAATGGACTTTTCTGTAAATAAAAGATGAATTTTTTGTGTGAACAAAATTTGACAGACAGGATTGACTGGCTAGCAGGAAAGTTAAAGCTGATCTTGTGGAACCCGTGTGTAATAGGTGGGTATGGGCATCAGGAAAGATCAGTCTCCAGCCCAAGTGGAGACTGTATGAAGAGGTAGGTGTACATTTGGAGTTAAACCTTTCTTCTCAATGGAGAAGGTGAGAGCTAATCAGTGGCAATACCACAAAGTCTAGCTTTTTTTTTTTTTTAAGTCAGACTAATGAAATAACAGATTTATGCAAGCAAACTTAATTGTATTTTAATAAGAATATAGTAAGCTAGTATCATAAAGTTTCCCCATGCTCCTTGGTTCACATCTATCATAAACATACTTGCTTTGAGTGCCTTGTGTATGCAGTATATGTCACCATTACATTTCCTCACAGAAGAGAGATGGCAAAGAAAGCACTGACAGAAATTTGCTTTATAGTTTTACTGGGAAGTGTTGAGAGTTTCTGATTTTAGAAGTTCATACAAGGTCTTGAATTTATGCTTAAAAAAAAGTCAGTTGCAGACTGGAGAGAACTGCATTACTTCATAAATATGGGCTAAGAAGTAGGAGCCTTTATTCCTGTGTTGCACCATGCCCAAGTGAGGTTTCATGGCTGTTGCTGCTCTCCTGTGAAAATTAGGATTTCTTTCCTACTTGGTATGTTTCTCTGTCTCCAGTGAGAGGAAAAAATACTAAGAAAGTTGCTGATATAAGAATTGAGCATATTCTGCTTTCCCAGAAGTGAGGACAGACTGGCAGCAGCCTCTTCTCCATGGATGTGAAGATGTTCCCTTCTTCCAGATCAGGGGCTAACTCAGACCCAGAGGAGCTATCTGATCTGTAGGCATCCAGATCCAGGAGTGGCAACTGTGAAGAGTGCTAACAGGCCCAAGTTTCTTTTAAATGAAATAAAGAGCTTGGTGTGGAGGAAATGGCTTTACAATATCTACCTCCAACAAAGCATACTCTGGGTGATGATTACAGTAATTACTGAAATGCTTGTCCTTGGTGCAGATAGTTTTCCTGGCCAGGTAATAATATTATGTATCTTGTGGATGCTGACCTATATCTCTGAGATGAGCTCTGCTTATTTTATTTCTGATCCCTTTTTGCTTAGGGGACTTCAGAGAGAAGAATTCTATGTTTCCCTTGAAACACAGAGCTTGCCTTGGAATAACTGCATCTTATTTGGGTGAGAAAGAACAAACACGCAAATTCCTGGTGAGCTGGCTAGATATTGCCAGCAAGACAGAGGTTGATTTCTATCTCCTGATATGATTATTTCCTCCCTTGTAAATGTGTTTTTTAATCTTTTATTACTATGTGGGAAGAGTTGTATTTGTTGCTTTAAATGTGACAAGTGAACTTGCTTGTTTGTGTTGAAGTGGTTATAAGCATGTGCAGAAACAGTGCAGCCCTATGAAACTGTTTGATATTTAAGGGGCTTGGGTACTGTGAAATATGAAGTGAGAGAGTGTGAAGGCTGTTGAATTTAGCTACGCTTATCATTGTATGATGCATTGCTAAGATGGAATACATCTTGTGATGGTTCTTGTTTGGTGACTAAGCTCTGAACTGCAGTAATGCATTGACCAGAAGCTGTAGTAAGGATGAGCATTCAGTAAGAGTTCATATAAAAGGTTTGATAATGACTTCTGTTCAGCCTGCTCATTTAATTATTTGCTGCTGTATGTAGTTTTGCTGTATAAAGGAACTATGCAATCAGTGCACATGTAATGGTTTTATTAAAGTTTAAATGTTTATAACAGGCTCAGTATTTCCTGAAGTTAATGTCTTTGGGTGACTATTGCGCTCTGGGTAAAATGTCTATTTTGTGCCCTGGACCAGAGACCAATTACAAGTTCACATTATGAAATATTCTGCTCTAGGCTACAGCTGTAATCTGATTGCCACTCCTTTTTCTACTTTCTCTGCATGTGCCCCCATGTCTTTCACCTCCTGATTGAATGGAATTGTAATCACCTACTCTTGTGTTTAGCTGTGGGCAGATTTAAAGACAGAAAACAGGAGCCAGAAGTGTCTGGGAGTTTGCATGTGGGAAGGTAGAGTCTACAAGAGGATGAATTGAATGGGGATTAAGCAAAGGTGCCAAAGCCCAGATGATCTCAGAAGAGACTGAAAGGGGAATGAAACTGAGAGAATGAGGAGAAGGAGCTGTAAAAGGAGAAATAATTTGTAATGAGAAGCCAATTCTTATTTATAGCCATCTCATGATGCAGATGGTGTTTATATTGCAGTACTGTCCAGTACACTGGGCAATATTTCAGAGAGAACCTGAAGAAATGCAGAGAAACAGACTCAGGGTTGAGGATAGGAAGCACAAGTCCAGCTGGAATTGAATCTTGCAAAAGATGTCAAAGATGAAAAGTATTTTATGGAGGAAATGGGTCACAAGAGGAAGACCAGGGGAAAATGTGGACCTGCAGCTGAATGGGTCAGGGCATTTGGTGACACAGGACAGAGGGAAGGCTGAGGTACTGAATGCCTCCTTGGGCTCACTCTTTATTAGTAAGAATGGGCTTCAGGAATTCCAGAACCTAGAGACTAAGTGGAAGTGTAGAGCGAAGAGGAAGTGCCCTTGGTGCAAGAGGATCAGGTCAGGAAGAAGCTAAGAAAACTGAATTTGCATTTAAGTCCATGGGCCATGATAGGATGTGTGCGTGATTGCCGAGGTTGCTCTGTCTTTTAATGATGATGGTATCAGCAGAGCCCAAGAACTGGAGAGAAGTGTATGTTACTCTGTCCATCATATCTACAAGATGGGAATCCAGGAAACTACAGGCTGGTTAGCTTCATCTTGATCCCTTGAAAAGTGATTGAGCAATTAATTAATCCTGAGAATGCTTCCAGGCACGTGAAGGTCATCAGGAGTAGTCAGCATGGACTCACCAAGGGGAGATTGTGCTTGACCAACCTGATAAACTTAGGATGATATGACTGGCTGGGTAGATAAGAAGAGAGCAGTGGATGTTGTCTTCTCAGATTTTCAGTGAGACTTTTGTTGCTCATTCCCATTAGATCCTCCTAAGAAGCTGTTAGAAGTATGGGCTTTGTGAGTTGACAGTGAGGTGGATTAAAAGCTGGCTGAATGGTCAGTCTCTCAATGTGGGGATCAGCAGCACAAAGTTTTGCTGAAGTGTTTCTGGAGGGTCGTTACTGAGACTGATTCTGTTTAGCATCTTCATTAACAAAGAAGGTTTTTCTAGCTGTAAACAGAATGCTGGCTAGAAGGCTTGCCTCTTTATTGCAACTGGACCCTCAAGCTGGGAAGCTGTGTATAAAAGGCTGCTGCTTAGGGCTTTTTGCTTCCCCC
>JAOWBP010002392.1:27498331-27562903 GCA_028571105.1 Tragopan temminckii | reverse complement strand
ATGTCCAAGGCCACCTACGCCATGGGCGCGGGCATGGGCGCCTTCCTGCTGCTGTGCGCCGCGCTCCGGAGCCTGCTGGCCAGCCCGGGCAGCGAGGGTGAGCGGAGACGGGGCGGCCGGGGCAGAGCCCTGCGTCGGGCCGGTTTGGTTCGATTTCGTAGCGTTTTACGGGGGCGAGCGGGGAAAGCGAGCGAAGGCGTTCTGCCGGGCGCGGGCGGCTTGCACAGGTGCGCGTGCAGCCGGGGAGTTGCACAGGTGCGCGGGCTGCGCGCGAGGTGCTCACGCAGCTCGGGGTGCCCGCGGGGCTCCCGCTGCACGCAGCGCGCTGACTCCGTGCCTCGGAACGCAGCCGCGCTCAGCCCGCAGCGCCGCAGCGCCGAGCTGCGCTGCTTTGGGGCGCCTGAAATCGCCGGGAAGCCGGCAGCCGTAAATACGCGCTCAGCTCTCCTGTCCAGCGGGGTACTTCCATGCTTTTTTCTTTTCTGTTCTTTCCTTTTTATTCTTTTTTGACATCCCTAGGCACGCCGTGGTGGGAAAGCAGGGGACGGGGAACTTGAGCATCCCGGAGGGGGTTGCCGGCTGCTTTTGTGATGCGCAGTAACGGCGATTCGCAGTCATTTGCGAAAGTCCTTTGGAAGGAGGAGGGATGCGGGGGGCGGCGGGGAGAGCAATCGTCAGGATGTCGGAGACGCGGCCCGAGGTGACGGGCGAGCTGTAATTTGTTGTGGCGGAGTGCAAATAATGCCAATCGCGGCTCGAACGACAAGTACAGAGGGAGGGGGAAACGCTACTGTTCTAAGTGCAAGGATGTTTCCCGTTAAATATTAGGGAGAATCTCAGAGGGGCGAGGCACTGGCACAGACCGCCCAGGGAGGTGGTGCAGTCACTGTCCCCGGAGGTGTTGAGGAGCTGTGGAGACGTGGCACTGACGGACGTGGTCAGTGGGCACGGTGGGATGGGTCGGTGGTTGAGCTGGATGGTCTCAGAGATCTTTTCCAGCCTTAGCGGTTCTGTGTTTAGCATCCAGGATACGCGTTGCTTCGGGCATTCTGGAAATGGCTTTGGCTCTCTCCGAGTGGGACAGCAGTGGGCCCCATCCTTCAGCCCCGCGCTGCTCTGGCCGCTGCCGAGCAGCCCCGCTCCTGGGAAGGGCTCACCTGCCTGTCCGGATGCGCTCACACTTGTCGTCGATTTGGGTTTGAAAAGTTGGGTTTGGCTGCTTACGGGTTCTGCAGAGAGCCCTTCTCTGGAATTGGCGGTCCTGCCCAGCTGGCGGGAAGCTTTGCCTTTGCTGGGGTGGAGGTGGCTGTCTCAGAGCCGACAATGTTTTCTGAAGTTGTGTGCTTTGGTTTTTGTGGGTCTTGCTGTTATCCCTCGTTCTGCTCAGCATGGTTGAAAAACAACTAGCAGTATTGGTATGTAACCTGTATGAGCATTTGCCATCCTTTGTGCAGCTACATAATTGCTATTTTCACAAACTCCATGACGATTTTTGTTTCTCAAAAGCTTACTGTAATACACGGTGGCATTGTAAGACAAGATACGTGCAGTTGGCAACTCCTTGTGCCCGAGTTCCTGTCTCACCCTGTAGCAGACAGAGACTATGGGGAAAGCACTTTAATAATCTATGCTAAAATTTGGAGGGACAAAAGAATGAGTTGTTTGGGATCCGTAAGCTGAAAATAGCTTTTGGAAAGTGCAGCTGAGTTTCAGCAGCTCCTGACATTTTTTTTTTTTGGTTTTTTTTGTGTGTGTGTGTGTGCGTGTGTGTGGAAATCTTGTAAATGTCCATTAGGTATTTCCAGTTACAGGTTATAGAGTAAACACTGGGGAAACTGAATTAAATTTCTGCCCTGTTTTCCCTTGAAAGGGAAATAAAACCAACTTTGATTTTGGTTGCTTTTTTCTCAAACTGTGTATTAAAAGCCAGACGTGCTGGGCTCAATGCTATTTCACATCCCGAGTATTGTTTAGCTGTTAACAGAGTTCATTCATTAGAATTAGAGGTTTCCCTCCTCCCTTTGACTGCTTTTACAAATTCAAAAACCTGTCACAGTGCAAATATTCCAAAGAGTTCTGCGAAAATATTACATATAATTTGGGAACGCCGATATTTCACAAGTAGCTGACTGCTTTCAGATGCGTTGCCTATGAAAATGTGTAGGGAGCTGCTGCCCTCAAGTTACCATTGTGCTTGAATGAACGTAGCGCTTTCCACAGAAATAAAAAAGGTTTGCTATTGTGATAGCAATCAGAAACACATTGCTTCAGCCCGGGAGGGGGGAACGCGTTGTTGATACTGTAATTACTTGGATTATGTATTTACGGTAGCCTTGCAGATTTGAAGCAACAGTGTGCGTGAACCTGAATAGATTTGCTGTGTGGACTGAGTTTCTCTTTTATTTTTTTTTTTTCCACTGGCAGCAACCTGTGACCCGTCCCAGGCACCAGAGGCAGCCCTGCAATGGGCAGATGGGTTCCCTGCACTTCCTTTAATTTAGAAATGCTCGTTTTAAATGGTTCTGTTGCTGATGCTAGGGCTTGGGAAGTGGCTTTTGTGAATTATTTATGTGAAATATAAAATGAACAAAGGAATTGTCTGGAGACGTGTATCCCATGCCTCCCATCACCCCGAGCTTCATTGTGGTTTGTTACACATAGCCTGCGAGTTTGCATTGGTTTGCAGGTCTTCAACCAGATGACCTCGAAAAGTGGCACGTGGGCAAAGTCCCAAAAGAATGGAGTACCTGGGATCTTCTAAGTGCTTGTAACAAAGTAATTCAACAACTTGCAAGCATAATTCTCGTTAAATAGAAGGTGTATTTCACTTCAAGGGCTTTTCTGTGTAAGTGAGTGCTGAGGAGGAGGTGCTATCACAATGGGTTTTGTTAAAGCGGATGAGAAGAAATGCAGTCTCAAGTAGTGACACTGACTTAGAGAGAAGGTGAGAAAGGCAAAGTGTCTATGACTTTGTGGTATGTGTTGCCCTAGTTTTAGGGATTTAAGCTAAAGAACAGCCTTTTAGTCCTAAACTCCTGCATTTGATCCTCCTTCTCTGAATTCTTGTGGGGATTTTCGAAGCACAGTTTCTCTTGATGTATCATTTTTAATTTGAATGAATGAATGAGTGAGTGCAATTAAAGGGGCAGGTCTGGTAGAGGCAAAAATAGCGGAAGGTGGTAATTTGCAGATTATTCACGACAGAGCCTGGAATGAGCCTACCTGTTCTAAATGTGTTGACTTGAGTGTGTTTTGTTTCATACTGACGTATAATTTCTGTCCTGGAGCACTGGTTAAATGAATATTTAGGTATAACATCACAGTGTTTATCATTAACCATTGAATGCAGTCCTTTTTCAGTGAGTTTGTCATGCGTTTTGTAGAAGCGGGTGTGAAAATCCCCTCACTTTTCTAATCCATCTATTTCTATTAGTTGAATGCTTTGGGTAAAAATAGGTACGAGAACTTTTTGTTTTGCTTGTATTGCTCTTAATAACTCAGCTTCATCTGTTGCGCGTTCATATGGCTGTTGCATTTTTTGCAGTTCTGTAGGTGCAGGTAGCGCGTGCACAAGTTGTGTGTGCAGAGTGGGCAATCCTGGGCACGTGGCACTCTGCTCTGCAGAGTTCGGAGACGAATTCGTTCTGTTTGTGTATTGGAGCAGTTCCTTATGTGCTTTCTGTAACAGCGCTGCGTAGCCTCCATGCTGTACATTTATTTTAGTTATAGGAGCGATCCCATTAACTTTAAAATTTACTGTGGTGGAATTACTGAAATGAGGAGGGACAACTCATGTCTAATGGTCTTTTTGGGATCAGTCTGATGTGATGTATGGCTTTTCAAGAGGTTTAGAATGACTCAGTCATGATTTTATAATGGAAACTGCTATCCTTTTGACAGTAAAATGGCATTTGAAACGCAGCACTTTCAAGTATATGACTAAAAGCATTGCTGCCTAATGACACATGTTTTATTTAATAAAAAAAAAAAAGGAAATAAGCAATAAGTAAAATTGACTACAGTACAATACTTGTTTGCTTTTGAGCTATATTTTAAAAATCGTAATAAATAGTGGAAAACTGGCAAACTATCTTAAACAGAACTGCTGACAGGCCGTCAGCTTACCGCATCATAAATGTTGACACCATAATTTGAAGAATAAAGCAGCTATTTGCAGATCAATTTACAGGTGGATAAACTGACAGGTACCGTGGGGGAGCAGGAACAGTCAATGGGTTCATCTGGCAGTTTCTGCCTCCTCCCTTCCCACTCCCATGGTTACGTCATGTTTTGGCCCCACCACTACGTTCCTCATCCATCTCCTTATCTGCTCTTCTGTTGCTGTGAAGTAAGGAAACAAAATCTCACCAATAAATGTGTGTTTATTCTTTGTAGTAAACAAAATAAATTTTGTAGCAAACAATGGGAGGGAAAGTGGGATCAGAATTTCATGAGTTGTTTCAGAAATCGAAAGGCCGGGACAGTTTATTACGTGATGCCTTGTTCTCCAATCTCACTGGGTTTATGCTGTATTGTTCTGAGGATTTCTGTGTTGTTCCTGCAGAAATCCTTGTTCCCATCATGCAGAGTTCTCAACCTGAGGAAGAGCAGCTGAGCGATGGTGCTGGGTCCTGCTGTGTTTCGGGTCTCACTTAGAAGTGGGCTGGTAGACCTCCCAGTATTTCTAACCTGGAGTTGAAAGTAAGTTTTTAGCAGTCCAGTAAGTCCTGCTACAGGTGTATCTTTCTCACTGCCATAAGGGTTAGTGAGCTATGGGGCTCGATTTCAACCAGTGTAGTCTTGCAATAGGTGTTTTTCCCTACTCAGACAAGGTTAGAAAAATGCATAGAAATACTGTGTTAATGATTGTATCGGAATGAACCATTTTTTAAATAGCTTAGTCCTTACTAAAGTCATTTTCTTTGATCTGTTCTGTAAAGTTGCTATGTATTTTAAATAAGAAGTCTTTTTTCATTGAAAACACATTTTGTATTTGACATGTCTGTGTATTTTTTGGGACAAATGGAACGGAGAGATGAATAGTCCTCTGTTCGTATGGTGCTTGTTCCCTCACCTTGCTCTCTGGCTGGATGTGGAGATGACAGATTTTGAGTGTTTGGTGCCACAGCAGCTCTCGTGGCTGGCTGTATTGACAGACTTGAGCACTGGCTCTAAGTAGCTTAGGTCTCTGTAGGGATTTATTACCCTTTTAGTCGTCTTTTTGACCTATTATTATCACTTTCAGTCTCAGTTCTGGTATTTGCTCTGGCTTTGGTCAGTGCAGTATCTGAGTCTCTCCAAAGGTTTAAGGCGCTTATCCTCCTGGAGGTAGAAAGCAATTATCCCTATCTTCTGTGGGGAGGCTGATGGGGAAGGGACAGGAGCACTGCCACTCGCAGCCTTGCAGCGTGTGGCTTCTGGGTTCAGGAGACGTGGGCAGGCTGCACTAAGCTGTGCATATGGGCACAGCCTTCATCTCCTTACAAATAGCGGTATGATGCTTTGGGCCAGAAGTATTGCAGCATTCAGCACGTACTGTGACAGTCTTGCTTGGAATGTGACAGTGGAAAATGCTACCTTTTTTCCCCTCCCTCTTGGTACTTGAACTGAGCAGGAGATATATAAGGAGTCTTTGGCCAGTTTGAGCTTTTCAGGTGACCATTAGTTGTCTGGATTAGTTGGCGAGATCTCTTGAAGAAGGTGATGTAGCATGTACTGTCATGGCAGATTGGGGAATACTTCTGTGAGAAGGTCTGGTGACCTGAGGGACGGGGCAGTTCCTGTCCCTTTTCTTCCCCTGGCAAGCTCCCAAGTAGGGTGTTGTGGAGAGGAAATGATTTTCCCTCTGGACATTAAAAGCTACCTGCAAGCAGGTATTTGGAATTCAGGCAAGTAAATCCCTTGGGATTTATTCCCAGTCACCCAGAGAGCCTGCGGAAGAGAGAGTAGGACCTTGGAACTCAGGCTTCTGTGCCAAGTGCTTCATTGTAGCATAGCGGGAGGTACTTGAAGTGTTTTGAAAATGTATCTGCTCCTTAGTTCTCTAATTTGAATCAGTTGTTGTAAGGAAGGATTTGGAGAAACTAGTTTGGACTTTGTAATTCTCTGAGGGGACAGAGAAACTTCTGGGAATAGATTAATTATTCAGAATCGATAATGTGAATTTCATGATGTTTCTGGGTGGATTTGTGTCAGTTTCTGTTTCATTGTCAAAACAATGAAATTAATTGAAATTAGCTTTATATGAGCCTTTATGTTAGTTTCTCCGAAATCCGTCTAATGTTCATACACAATGTCTTCCTAAAATGTGTTGGCAATCTGCTCTTCCCACCAGTAACTTCCACTTTCTTCCTTCTGAAATAGAAGGGATAAGCTGTCAACCCTTTGAAAAGCCAGTAGATGATCTTAAACACTTTTTTGCTCCCAAATGCTATCTAAGCATTATGTCAGTTCCTTTTTTTCTACTTGAGTGAACTCTGTGGCAGCAGAGTAGTCATTATTGTCAACAGGAAGGCTTTATTGGTGCTGGACAGTGAGGTCTTGCAAGTCCACTGGTAGTGAAAGCTGACAGCCTTGACAGCTCTGGATGTGTCTGGTGAGTTTCTTTCCTCTTGTTGCATCTAGTTATGTGCACAACAGAATTTGATGTCAATGTCTTTGAGGACCTGTTTTCAGAACAGAGATCGAGTTGCTTGTAGTTGGCAATGTTCTGAATTAGGGCAAAATGTGAGATTTCATTTCAACACTGTCAGCAGGTGGTTTGATTGCATTGGGAATCTGTTGGGATTTTAGGGCTTCACTTTGTGTGTGCTTAATTTAAGTAGCTTTTTTTTCTTTTAATTTAAGTAGGTGCTTGATTTAAGTAGCATCTCAAAGAAATTGGCTCCGTCCTTCAGCCACTTGCAGAGACCTTGGTAGTGGTTGTTTTTTTCCTATTTGTTCAGTAAAACAGAAGTGAGCTTATTGTCCCAACCCCAAGTGCTATGGCCTGTGCCTGTAAATAACTTTGACAAAGGACAGTATCACACCCCTTGTAAACAGTATGTTCAAACAGTAATTCTATGGTATTTTTTGCATTATGTCTGTAACATTTTCTGGCCATTGTTATGACTGCGATTGCCCACCTGCCTTCAAAACCTATGAATCCGTGATATAGATTCTAGCATTTTGGCACTTGCTATAAAAGGGAATCATTAGAAAGCTAAGAGCAGAACAAAGCCAATGTAATAAAATATAAATCTGCAGTTAATATTAGTTTGCAAGTTCATTAAGTAGTGTATTTTTTTCTTCCTCCAGTGGGCTATAAATAATAGGTACTGCTACAGCTTGCACTCTGTTGTAGCTGGTGGAAATGCTGCTGGAAATATTTCTGAGGTTCTTTCCTGCTCATTTTTGTCCAAATTCGGTATAGCTAATTAATACAAAACATCTGCTCCCTGGTGACTTTGATTTCTTACAGGAGTTTATTTTTTTCATTTGTTTTTGCTTTCTTGGATTATTTTTGACTGTCAGTCATTGGAGCGCCTTAGATTTATACTTTTTGAGGAAATATTTGGCAGAACTGGGAAAACAGTTGGAAAACGAATGGCAACAATACTGCAATAAAACAAGCAAAGATTTATGAAGCAGAAAAACTTTGACTCATGATGATGAAGAGTCCTCTGCAGTCAGTGTATCCTGCTGGTGCTGTGAACTCCAGGCGTGCAGGAGGAAGAACGGGGAGGTATGCAGTGTAAGGAGAAACCAGCTTTGCTAATGGTGATGAGTTTGGCAGCTCTACCCCTGCCTTGGGTTGGGGGAAAGAGGAGGAAAGTGGAGGTGCAAGGTTTGGTGGAGAGCTTGAGATGCTATTCAGGAGACCTCCTGATGAGGTCTTGTCATGCACCTTGACCCCCATCCAACAGAGCATTTCACCTCATGTTTAATTTATAGTGTGTGAATATTCCCATGAGAAGTTTCTCACGACTGTTTTAAATGGAGTTGCTCCCACAAGCTCAGAGTGTTGGGTCAGAGCTGGGGCTACCTTGATTTAGCTCTGACCTTTCTGTGGATGGTTACATCCCATGAAGTACAGTGCAGAGGAAGCCAGGAACTGCAGGAGGAGCCTTGAGGATGTAGGAGCACTTACTAGATTTGCACCTTTTTTCATATGGGAGTTCAGATTTGGGTTACTGAAAATAGTGCTCAGATTCCTGTGGAATTTGTAACAAATGTATTAAAGCAGTGTTTTATTTCAGTTTTTTTTAAAACCAAAACACTTTCTTTCAAATGCTTTTCTTTTAAAATGTCCTACTTATAAAGTTGTGGCGTTCTGAAATATTCATGCAGGCTGTAAGGGGAGGTTTCTTTACTCTTGCTCATGTTGTGATGGGATATTGATTTGGTCAAAGAGCATATTTTTTCTCTCCTGCTTTAGTTGTATTTCAGTGAAATAATAAAAGCAGATTGATATGGCTTTACAGCTTCATGGTATGAACTGTCACTTCGTGATATCCTGACTGTTTTGCCTGTTCCAGAGTGGTTTCTCATTAATAAATTCATTAGGCTGTACTGTGTGGTAAGTCTTTTGCCTTCAAATGGTATGAGTTTGTGATACTGAAGGAATAACAGGCAATAGGCTCAAAGACTATTGCAGCCCAGAGGAGTTGAGTCTTTCATAGTCTTGTCTGAGCCATGAATGTTCTTCTGGTAGATCCTTGGATGCTAAAATGGCAGGAGGACACGTGGCTGGCAAGTTGAGAAGCACTCAATGTTTTATCCTGCTGATGGGAGATTTTTGTTTTTCAGGTTGCCTTCTTTCCCTTTTTGAAACTGGAGCAGAGCTTCAGTTCAGAAACTGCTTCAGCTGATCTTGCTCCAGAGTAGAGCTAGAGAAATCATCTCACTTAAGTGATGTGACTAAAGTCATGAGTTGGTGGCTTCAACCTTGTGGTATTGTGATAGCACTCCCCTGCTTTCAGTTGTGCCATCTGATGCTGCTGCACAGCACTGTGTACTAGGTGGCTGCATCAGATGGGATGCTCTGTGGGCAGGTGCATTGGCTTAGGTCAGCATTGAATGCTATCAGCTTTGGCATTTCTGTGCTTCCTTCTAGCCACAGTCCCAGCGTAGTCATGGTGAAGCTGCTAAATGCCTATTGGATGAGCATGATGAGGACATCTGAATGAAAAGTCAGATCCAGTCTCCCATTAGAGATTCATGAGTGAAAGGACAGCAGTAATTCACCAGCTAGAGTTCAGGGCAGAGGTTTAGTTCACTTCTGGTTTTGTTCCAACTTGATTGCTCACCCGTAGTAAGCAGTCTATCTGAGAACAAGAGTGTATGCAAATTCCCTCAGCTATTATTCTGTATTAAAAAAAATAGGAAAAAAGGCTGTGGTATGACTTTAGACTTAATCATCATTTATCCTACCCTGAAGGCATGGAAGTTAATGATGATATAGATCTGTGCGGTTTTGTGTTCCCCTTGACTGAGCATTAGAAATAATTAGGGCTTGTGGGATGGATGCACTGCTGGTGGAGATGAGCAAAACACATTTTTGAATCAATGTATGTGGCTCTTCCAAGTTCTCTGGCAAAGATACAGGTGCTAAGTGTGTACTTATTGGCTCTGAGGTTTCTTGCTTGTTGAGACACATCTAGCTGATGCTGAAGAGAAAGGAAGTGGGAATAAATGAGTTCTGTTCCTTTGGAAGTTTTTAAGGTGATGAGGTGAGCAGAGTTGCTAGCAATTTCTGGAGAGCCTTCTTCAGTGGGATGAGCTCCCCTGCATCCCGAGGGCTGCTGAGTGTGGGTCTGGGCTATGCGCAGGACTCCCAAACTGTACAGGAGCTGACATTGACCCTCCTGAAGGATGTGAGCCTTAAGCACAGCGTTGCAGATTTTCCTGAATTACCACCTCCTGTCAACAGAACATTTGGTAATTAGACAGCAGTGGCCAAATGCCTGCTGCTGGTTGTCACAGGTTTGATGGGGAGGAACTGCTTCTGCTGCTCCTGAGGAGATCTGTAGTCTTTTTTTTTTTTTTTTCAATCCTGTTGTGGGTCAAACCAGAGGAACTTCTGGCTATTTTTATTCAGGTGCAGAAAAGCTTCACATGATGAGTGGTGAAAGCATCTCATTAGGATGGCATCAGCTCTTTGGGAAAAAACTGTTTTAACAGAGAGTTTACACACCGTAGCTATGTACTTTACCTGCCATTTGCCCACTGTTTTTCTCCTAGCCTGGCCAAATCCGCTTAAAAGCCATTTCAGCAATCTGCAGTTTCTTAACAAAAGCCATTTCAGCAGAAATAACATTGCCACCGGGGTTGGGAAGGAGGGGAGCCTGACACCATCACCCTGTGCGGGCGCTCCTGCAGCTGAGACCTTGAAGGATCCTCCCTGGGATGTGGCCGCGGGGCTCCAGCCTGCTCTGGGGCAGGATCAGGGTGCATTTGAGCACTGGCAGTGGTGCAAGTACATAATGCGTTTCCTGGAGATGGCTGGGTGGGTGCTGATGGGGGAAAATGCAGAAGCCTTGTGTCTAGGTGGAGCGGTGTAATTTCTGTTTATGTAGGAATTTCTGGGATTCTGAAAGCAAAACATTTCCGTCTTTGCAGGCAATTTAGCGCAACTACTAGCTGAATACATTCCTCAGCAAATCGATACAGTGCAGTATTTTAGAAGATGTACTGTGAAGGCAGTTCTGTGCGGAAGCCCGTGGGGCGCGCTGTGACCGAGAAGTCCCCCGCATGCAGGGAGCTTTTCAAGTCTCCATCCAGAGCAGCCTAGAGCTTAACGTCACTGGTGGCTTTTGCTCTCTTGGCATGAATTTCAGGTTACTGCACTGTGCCTGTCAAAAGGTGCATCTCATCCCTTCCTATTTATTTTGCTCTGTTTAGAATCCTATTGAAAAAAGAGAGGAAATGTTTTTTTTTCTAACTGGAGATTTAGTATTCAGCTCTGCTGGCTGATTCACCGAAAGAAAAATTCCCGCTGACTTGAGTTAGAGTTGAATGGATTGTATTATCTTTTCATATGCAGAAAATTATTTTGAAATTGAAGTTAATAACAGCAATTTAAAAATTGTCATTGTTGAATAATACAATATTTATTTTTATCATGTTCTTTTTATGATCTGATGCTTGAATAAAAGCACTTTTCCTGCTTTTTGCTTAATTAGCATGTCATGAAGAACTTTGTGGCATCAAACATGCCATCTAATTACATTCATTAGTAGCATCTTCGGGACAAGTTTTAATTAAGTTGTACACTGTAGATCAATACTTGTTTTGCATCCATTGCATCTTACGACAGGAATATACTCTTATGCATGGTTTAATTACAGTGATTGTAATAGGAGGAATTTGGGTAACCTGCCATTTTGTTGGCAGGTTTCTCCTCCTTTTTGAAATGGTTTACAGCTATAATATAGGACACGCTTGTTACGTGTCCTATTTTGAGGAATACTGTAAGATCACCTTTGTGATCTCAGTGAGAAAATGCAGTAGGGTTAGGAGCACTTGGGTACTGATCTTTGACTTCAGCTGAAGCAGAGATAGAAGATAACCTGTAGACACATCACAAGGGCAAAAGCTAGCCGTTAGTGGGTGGCATCTGTAAGGGTGGATGAAAGCAATACTTAGGCTGTGGTGTGGAAAGTCACCTAATTTTGCTTCCTTATTATGAACGTATTTTAGTAAAATCCCTCAATTTTGTTTCTGGTGAATGTCATAGCATTCTGAGCACCCAAATGTGTTTCTGTTTTAGAAACAATACCCAGACGAGGCAGAAAATCTTTGTGTTCTGTGATAGCATGCTGGATTAATGATTGCATACAGTGCAGATATCCACGTAGACAAATCTTCCTTAAGCGTCCAGCGCCAGGGCTGAGGATGAATTTCCCTACCTGTTGTGTTTTGGCTGTTTTTGTGTACAATGAGCTGCAGTCACCAGCTTTCAGTGTAATACAATGATTATGAGAAAAATTTGTCACAATACAATGATCAAGACAAAATTGATACTGAAAATGTTCTTTTTCAAGCTAGATCTGTTGTTTAACCTTTTTTTTTAAAAAAATATTCCTTAAAATTTCAAAGGAAGATCACTTCTATTTTAGTATAATGTATGTCTAGTTCTATTATTTGTGCCTCTGTGTATGTAATATGGTTTGCTATTAAGTTCTTGTGCTTCTATACATTTAGGTCATTGACTCTTTAGGGAAAAATAGACATTCTGAAGTGGAATGCCTATTACAGGAACTTGATGAGTCTATTTCTTGTCACAGTGAGCAGGTACTCTCTAAATACTGTACTTATGATGTCTGAGGTAATCAGTTGACAATGTTCTAATTTTGTTGATGGTGCATTGCAGTAGGGTGACCTGTGCTGATGTAGAGGTCTGTATGGTATTGCACTGGTATTTGTCTGTGCAGAGATGGAAAATGGACCTCAGATGAGTATCAGGGTTGAGAACTGATATTTCCATTCTCTCTGCTTGTATGTACATGCTATTTCTTTTCTCTACTGATTTTTAAGTACCTAAATAAATGGGCTTGTTTCCAAAGAACTGAGCGTGTATTCTCCTTCTCTTGTTTCCAGCTTGTTCTTGGGTTAGCTCATCTTCAGCTTGAAAGTCTTGAAGTTTGACTTCCTGTGGGATTTCTAAACAATTTATATGTCGGAGACAATGAATTGAAGACTTGAGGAAATTGGTTTCTTTTTAGGATTCAAAAATTCAAAAATTTTTTGAACGTGGGTGCAAATATGAGACTGTGCTATGCAGATAAATATACTGTGGAAAAAAAGAATTACAGTTTGAAGGATTTTTGTGCTTTGCAAAGTAGACTTCTCTTAGACTGAGTTTCTGTATAACAGCTATTGATTCAGAGGCTAGTTCTTAATTTGGGAGATTGGAAGTCCTGAGTATAGGAGATGACACTCAGCACCAAAAGCTACTGTAATTTTTCTCAGCTGAATTAACTGTGTGTAGATATATTTTTTTTATTATTTCATGCTTTGTACTCAATATTTCAGGAAATATGAGGGGAAATACAAACTTGAGGATAATTTTTATTGCTCTTCAACGTAAATTGTTTGTTAATTGCTTCTGACTTTACAGAACCACTGTATTTTTTTTTTGGGGGGGGGGAAGACAATTCCTTGGATGTGTTACAATGAAGTTGTCGAGTCTTGGAACTACACGCAAGGGAGAAAAAAGAATAGATTCCTGATAACTGTAATACTGTCATACTTATGTGTAAAGTACTTCAAAACTTGAATCCACAATAATCAGAGTACTCTGCGTGTTGTTTCTTGTTTTGTGTTTGTCTAAAAAGCTTGATTGTGCTAAAGACTGTACCACGATAACAGAAATGCATGTGTATCTGCTGTATGTCTTACATACTACAGAGTGTATGTAGTTACTTCCCTCCCAAAAAGACCAGACCCAAAGAACTTAAAGCAAGAATCTGGATCTTGTATGAATTTAGAGCATGTGCAACTTCCAGTTGCAGATCTCAAAGGGTGTGACCTCATTGTTACAGGAGTTACTGCATTGTTGTTTTGTCTTACAAAAACCCAGCTTCCTTGCTTAATTATAAACAGCCTATTTGCCATAGCCACCCAAATTTTTACTGAAATTTATAATACATACATCTTACCAGTTTTTTTCTTTCTTTCAGTGAATTTACTGGACTCACGCACAGTAATGGGGGATCTAGGATGGATAGCCTACCCAAAAAATGGGGTAAGTCTCTGTTGTTGTTTGCTTTTTCACTCACAAATTACACTAATTGTTTCCATTCAAAAAGTAGGCTACTGGGTTTAAAAACTCCCTGGAGTGATTTGTCTGCAATGGAAGAAAAAATACATAAAACAACGTGCTGGGACTGGAAAAATGGAGCTGTGTAGCTGGGGGATTGATTTATTTATGCAGTAGATCCAGCCACAGATATTTTAATAAAAAAAAAAGAAAAAAGTGAGTTTGTCCCCTCACTTGTCTCCTCACCAACAAAGCCATGAGATTATATAAATTTAAGCAATGAATTCTGGTTCTTTACTTGAGCACGGGGGGTAAATGTACAACAGTTTTCTTTTGAAACAGAGTTTGGAACATTACTGTTAACTTTAAATGAAGAGGGCTGTTCAGGCTTCAGATGAAATTTTGGCAGCTGATAACTCTGGAACAGGAGGTGAGTTTTAAGCATCTTGAAGGGTCTACATTCCTTCCATTAACTGTTCTGAGGGTTGAAGGAACCTGGCTTCCTAATTTGATACCAAAAATAGTTATGGGGTCCGGGTACATTAATACTCATCGATGTGTCCACTTGGCCTGACTGAATCATATGACCAAAATTCGCAGGAATTGGTCTGAATGGAGCATCCTTGATGCTGTACTGTAACACAGAACTTTGATAGTCTTGCATGCTGTTGAGTATTCCTGTCAATTCCTTTTGCACAGAAGCAATGTCTGATGTATCCTGAGGTAGAAATGCTGCATAGCTGTGGTATTCCAGAGTTTTAGATACCAGGTGAAATGGGCTGCAGAATTGTCTTGCATTCCAGTTTGACTGCCATAAAACATGGTGGCAATGTTTGCACAGTGTAGCCAACACTGTGCTTAAATACTGTAGACTGAATTACAGTCTGGCTTTCCGTATTTTGTGCAGATAAAAGGTAGTAGTAATGGCAGCCTCACTAAGACAAGTTGTGTGCTTGCAGGCCATGGTTATGGCAGAAATATAAAAGAACGTGGGGAGCTTAGTTCATCCTGAAGCCAGTTCAACATCATTTTGTTGTCAAAGTCGATAGCAATATATTTTTTCTCTTGATTTAAAGATGAGAACTGAACTTGCTCCCCTCGCATATGTGGGCATCAGAATAACTAGTTCCAGATGTGCAGTCAGAGTCCTATGTTGGTGCTATGTCAAACTACAAAGATTCTGATGTCTACTTCTAATGTCCACTTTTTTCCTTTTGCGCGTCTGTCAGTATTCTCCCTAGGCTATAAGGCTGTGGCTGTATAATCTCGTGTCCTTGCAGGAATGTCAGCAGAGAAATAACTAGGCCTGAAGTGTTCAGAATATATCCAGATCTGTATGTGTAGATGAGTAAATGAAAAGCTAAAAATTCTATGTATAAGGCTCAGTTGCTTTTTTTGTTATTTAGAGAAATTTTATGTTTACAAGCTGAGGTTTTGACCAGCACCTGGAAGTGCACTCATGAATGCCAAGTTGATGGTTACTGACTCAAGTGGGAGATTTTTTTTCTTGATTTAACTAATGCAAATAATAAATGAATCAGACAGTCGGTTTTTGAATTTCCAAAAATCTCTTGTTAATCTTCTTTGTTTTCATGGGACCATAAAAATCCATGAGCTTAGCCAGTTGTCTCCTTTGGCTTAATATATTTGCAATGTTTTATAAATACTGGAAAAAAAAGGTTTTCCAGACCTAATTCTTTAACCCCTTTATTTGCTCTCAGTCAGCTGTTCTGCAGTCATACTCTTATAGGCTTGATTTAGAAATATATACATATATATATATATATATATATATATTTAAGGTCTACCGTGTGTAAATATTTTAAGTCTTACTTCACTATTTGAATTTGCAAAGAGGTAGGTAGTTTAGAGATAATGTAGGCAAGTTTATTTGTTTGTTTGTGGTATTCTCATCCTAATTTTTCTCAGGACGTCTAAAAATATTTGAAATATCTGCAAAGCTTCCAAACAAGGAAAGGAGCAGAGATCTGATAGTATGTAACTCTGTGTTGTATATATTTAAGTCTAGTAACTTAAACTGTTTGGTAACAATTTCAGTGATGTAGTTCCAACTACAGATATGTTGCCTTTTGAAGCAACCTTCAATTTTGTTTTGATAATTCTCCACTTGATTAGTGTTTTTCTTAGAACCACATCTTCTAGAAGATTATTGACAGCAGAGTTCTTCATGCAAAGAAAGTAAGCAGTTTAGACTTTGTAGTTTTGTAGGAGTGCCCGGGAGAAGTTGTAAGTGCATCACAAGGGCTTAAGAGAAGAGAGAACTTGTGTTTATTCTTGGGGGAAAAAAAAAAAGACAAGAAAATATTATAGTGGGGTAAGAGGTTTAGTCATATGAAAAGAATGTACTTCTGGCACATCCTTTATGGTAAGTGTCATATTCTAGATTTGTTTCAGATGTATACCATGGTGGTTTTTTGTGTATTGAAGCTGTAAGTCTTTCCTTCCGCGCTCCAGAGAGATCATGCTGCACTCATTTAGCCTGCTGCTTGCCTCATTTTTTGCTGAACACAATGGAAAAATGCACTCTACCTTGGGAAATGAAGGGAGCGATGGGGGAAGGAAACTGATTGGCCAATCTGGAGACAAATTGGGCTTAGAACTACTTCTGTTTCATAGCTGTAATTCCAAATAAAGCACCTCAGCTGCTTTAGTCCCTGTATGATCAGGGACTGCAAAAAGCTGCAAAATACTGCTGCAAAATAGCATGCACCAGGTAACCTTTGGAATAACAGGCTTTAGGGGAAGGGAGAGAAGTGCTTCAGGGTTGTCTCTGCAGAGCTTTGCCTAGCTAGGTGCTTATTTGGTACAGGTTTTGGCAGTGTCTGGAATTCTTTCATGCTTGCTGGGTTTCATTTTGCCTGTGGTTATGGAAGGCAAGAAAAATCTCTATTTATATACATACACAGGTGTATTTGTGTAGTGGAAATGGTAAGTCATGGCTTGAAACAGTGATTGGGCAGCTGGTGGGAAGGCAGGGCCAACCCAGGGGAGCTCAGGTGCATGCAGTGAAACCTGAGTGACCAGAAGGGGTGGTGCTAGAATCCACTCCTTCCCAGACCTCATTTAAGGGTTGGCAATGGAGGCAAGGCTATCTTGTTGGAGATCCCTGTGTACCTGATGCTATCTGAAGGTAAGCACCTTCTTTTCTTTATTTCTGTACCCTTGGCTGTTGAATTTGAGGAACCCCCTCACTTGCTGCAGCCTAGGACCCTGTCACTCTGCTGTTGTTGCTGTGCTTTCCACTGCATTACAATTTGTATATTTATGTATGTGAAGCATTGAGAAACCAGCAAAAATGAAACGTGATGTGGCCAAATGTACTTGGTGTAAGGAACCAGATGTTGTGCAGGAGGAGATGCTTTTTTCTGCTGCTTTGCCCTAAATTAATGAATCCTGGTAGCATGGCTTTCATGCTACCCCAGGAGGGCTTCCCCAGCAGTGTGGTGTTTGGCAACTTGCAGCAGTCATATGTGACTCCTAAGCCTGTTGTTCTATTTGTTGAAGCATGAGCAAAGTCCTCATGAGGTCTGCATGGTGATGGAGCTCAGAAAGGGGGCCTTCTCCCCGCCAGCGGTACATGATCAGTGTGGAAACGCTATTCCTTTTGTAGCTCGTGAGTTGAGAATGTATCATGTTACTGTAGGCCAGAGGGTCAATTTCCACTTTGTTCTGCAGTGTAAGTTTACCTTAATCAGAAGAATGTTGTTGGAATTACTAGAGGTGATATCAGAAATATCACAAGCGTTTGGCTCCCTCTTATTAAAATATATGCTTCTGTAGCAAGCATCCAGAACCTCTTTTACCTCCAGACTAACTTGGAGAATTCCAAAACTGAGCATATAAGGGATTTGTGTCTGTTATATGGGGCTGTGATGCTGACCTACTCTGACCTCCAGAAACAGCCTGTACTTGACTGTGCTAAGTATACTCTTTTGTCAAATGGAGACTCCCAGAAGAAGGAACAACAGGAAGTACTGTGAGAAACAGCTGACTCAGATCAGATAGTGTTTGTAGGCTGTATTGCTGCCTTTTCTCCTTTGACTTAGCAGGATGCTCTGCAGGATGCATTTTGACTCCCCACAAAGCCATAGCTGGGGAAGAGGCTACAAAGAGCTCCAGGTAAATCTGTGCTGTTTGGCCTTGGTCTGACTGTGTAAAAACACAACCTCTTTTAACAGTAACCATGTAATTGCAAAAGTTACTGATTAAAATCAGTGCTGTTTAGGTGGCTTGATTTATTCACCAGTTACATCTGATTTGTTTCAGTGGCTATGACAGTGCAGATTTACTTGCTTCAGATCATCCCTCCCTCCAGGATTTATTTTTAAAAGTTATTTTTTTCTTGCCAAATTGGAGCACACCTGCTTTACTTATGTGCCTTCCACCTCCCGTTGATTTCCTTGAACTTCCTGTAGCTCAGAACAGGAAGGCTCTGTGGTCCTTGGAGTATTGGCTATGTGCTGTGGCTCATTGCACAGCTCCATGTTCTGGGTTTTTTTAGGCTCAGACAGGAAAATAAACACGCACTAAGGAACCTTATCCTGTGGAGATGTTAGAGGATGCTGGGATTGCTCATAATTCTTCATTCATTGCAGAAAATGAGAGCGATAGCTGACTTACTGCAAGAGGAAAAGCAGTTGCCCTGCTTTTGGTCAGTAAGGCCAAATACAGAAAGCAGGGGGAGTAAATTCAGCCATGCTGATTCTGCGAGTTGTTTGTCACTTATGTAGGATTTCAGTAGGCTTTATTTTATTATTATATTTATTTTGGAGGGGGTGGTGAGCAGCATTTCCAGCTCATTCTTTTGAGGACAGGTACCCTAGGGTCCCTCTTTGAAGTTTAAAAATAACAGCGGTTTAGATTACTCAGCGTGGTTTGTGAATACATTCATGTTTTTCTCTGACGATCTCAGTTCAGATAGAGATTTTATACTGGAATCCTGGATTGGAAGCAGCGTTTGCCCTTGGGGTTAGAAATAAAATAAAGGGGAGGGATAGGGGGAATGAGAGGAGGAGGAGGATTCTTGGCACCATTGAGCTGTGTCATGTAGCTATGATTACAACTGGCATTTTCAGGGCAGTACTTTTTGGCAGCTCACGTTTTCTCTTACAAATGCTGCTGCTCAGCTGTGACCAGTGCAGAAGAGAAAGCAGAAGAATGCATACTCTGGCACATTTCTTACTGCAGCAAGGAGTGTGCTGGAGATTGAAGTAATACCTGAGCAGGTGAAAAAATACATTAATGATTCCCAAAAAATCTGGTATTTGGCTGTTTATTTGCACATACATTTGCTCGCGTAGATGTTAGAAAGAAACATAGTCCGCATCTGCAAATTATTTGAAGCTTGCTCAAGTAATTCAAACCAAAGCTGTACTGGACGTTTTTCATTAAGTACAAGATAAACAATTTTTACATGAGGAATTTCTGGGATGATATTGAGAGATAAAATACATGTGAGGGCATTGTTTTCCCCTAAGATTCCTTATGGTAAAATGTAAAATCTATATATGTATATATCTTAGCTTCTGTCCTCTTTGAAAGTCCCCCTTGTTTCTTATGTTTTTATATAGTCATCTCATATCCCATAGTAATGTTTTCTTTCTCTTTTAGTATATCAGTGTGATAGATGCATGTTTGCATTGTATAGCATAATTGTAACAAAAGAACTTGAGCTTTGAGTCAGAAAAGACAGCAAGTTAATAATGCGGAACCTTTGTGATAATTGAACTAAATTTACGTTTGAGGTCATGTTTCAAACACTGAAAGCTCCCGAAGTTGTTAAAGGGGAAAGGGGGCTCTGAGAGCTGAGTTCAGCCAGCTGACTGCTGATCGAATCTGTAGGTTTGCCTGTTGTGTAAGTAGCATTCCAGTGCTCCTAGAGCTATATTTGTTTCACAGAGCTTGAATATACCAATCAAAATTTAAAAGATTTGGTAGGAGAAATAAGAGGTTCATATTGTTTGGAGAGGCTGACAGAGGTGGGTGGAGCAGTGAGTGTTGGTCTGGCTCGTAACAATCTTGAGGAATGCAGAGAAGAAGGGAATATGCCGTTGCTCAGGTTTGCAATGGATAGGACAAGAAAAGCAGGATTTATTTCAGCTAAGCTGATTCAGGTGAAATTTGATGGAAAGTACTTTGTCCTGCTCCAGCTTTGAGGCAGATAAGGCATTTCCTTCCCAGGAGGTCTCTGATAGCAGATCAGGCTGCTGTCTGTTACTGTGGATGAGCAGTATTCATCCCTTCTGGAGGAACAGATAGATGATCTGTTTTGACCTCTTCCAGCTCTACATACAAATGGCAGTGGATTGAAAGCATGTGTCCAGAGTGAGATCCGTCTTTCTGATGTTTTTTTTTTCCTCCTTGCCTTGCTTATAAAGCACCTTTATTCATCCAACACCCTGTATTTAAGACCAGCTTTTCTAATGTCTGCAACATATTGCCAATGGTATGCAACTTCTTTTAGATCAGAGCACCTCATGCAGAAGAACAGCTTTCACTGAATCTCTTTGCTGTTCTATGCATGTCCTTTCCCATGTCTCCTTTCCTATCTGAAGTTAAATCTCCACTTGTGCATGCTCTTAATTTTTTGTTTTGGACTCTTATCTACCTGCTGTTTGGTTTATATGCTGTTGGCATGAATCAAGCCTTTACTGGATAGCAGCATCTGGCAAGGCATTGGTCTTATTAAAAGAGATCAAAAATGCCTGGACTACCCTGAAATACTGTAAAAATAAATTAATACTAGCAAGATTAAGAATAAAGCAAATCTTTATCTCTGTTAGAGCTGTATTACTAGAATTATACGCTATACTCTTTGTCTTGAAAATCCACCACAGAAGAATTGAAGGTTGATCCTTCAGTATATCTTTTTGTAAATACAGTTGTCAGCATTAGGTTCCTCCACACAGGCTCGTTGGGCAAACAATAATCTCCTTTCATGCTAAAAAGTCTTTTTTCTCCAGTGTCTAAGAATTACGTTTGGGGATAAAAGAGCTTTGAAGAGCTTTATCTTCTAAAACCATTGTTTTCTCTGTTACTTTTGTGCTGGTTCCAGAAATATTGGTATCCAACAGTTAGGAACCGTACAATTAAAATGTATAAACATAGTGCTGTCATGAGGAGTCTGAAATTTTGCAGAATAAAATATTATTATTATAGTACGTATGTGCCACAGCCCAGGGTTTATAAAATACGCATTAGGATTTTATAGTTTATGTTGATGGATTTGTACTACGTTACTTATGCTATTTACTACTTTATATCCTTATGTGTGTGTGTGTGTGTATATATATATATATATATACACATAAAAAAATCACTGGAGTACTTACCATATAATCACATAATCCATTTATATGACTGAAAATGCGTTGGCCTTGGTCTTGCCCCCTTTGACAGCGTATATTTTTATTCTGATTAATAGCTTTTTGGGGTAAATAAATTCAAGGCTGCAGCCTTGTTTATTTATGCTCTTTTCATAATGAGGACAATTGGTTGTCTTTTCATGGTACTCATTCAGGAAAGCCAGATCAGAAAGCATGAAAGAAAATGAGTGCTAACTTCAAAGGGAAAAAACAAACAAACATGGTAAGTTTTAGTCTAGAAGGTGAATATTTTAAAATGTAGAATGCCTGAAAATAGTGTATAAAGACAAGCTGCTATTTCGTTTGTGGTTGCTTTATGTATTGGACAGCAAAATTTGACAGTAAAAAGTTAGGAGGTCCTTTTGAAGACCTGTTAGCTACCTTACAGCTAATAAGAAAAGCTTTTTGACTGACTTCTGATCAGTGCAAACTTCTGTTATGTGGCTATATGAGAAATAGTTCAGCATCTGTTGTCTAAGGCTGTTCAATGAGACCTCGATTTATTTTCAGGCTATTCAATGGAAATGATCAGAATTCTCAGAGGTGGAAAATGGCAGCTGTCCTGAGCCCTGCTTTTGCTAGTCCATGTGGCAGAAACAGGGTGTCTTTTCAGTTACTGAAGCGTATGCACACACATACAAAATAGGAGGGTGGGGACTGGGTTTTTAGGCAGCCAAAGAAAATGCTTGTATTTTAGTTAGAATCTTTTTACCTCGAAATATTTTGGTTTCCTATGGTCTAATTTATCTTAGATGTTATGATAGCGGGGGAAGAAGCATGCTATGGTCTATTATTTAGTGCAATTCACTAAAGCAGTTAGCATTCATGAGATCTGTCAGTTTTAATGTTGACAGTACTGTGGCAAAACAGATGTGAGATTAAGTACCAGAGTATACATGGATGTAAGTACATACTTCCAGGGATTGTGTTCTAGCTCTTTTCCAAAGAAAAGTGGTAGATTTCTAACCACCTTTTAGACTCTTCTCAACACAAACGATGAAATGCTGTTAAAGGGAATGTGGGTGACACCCAGCTATCAGTCATCTCTGTTCTACCCCTGTGATGTTGTGCATTGCCTCACTGACATGATCGATTGCTTGCATCCCACAGACTGAACAGTGAGTATAAAAGAATTGCAGAACATGATCGGATTCTGGAGTTCATTTCACTGCTGCTTCACCTGCCTTGACAGAGGGTTTGGAGAAAAAAGAGGCCTTGTTATCCTATGAGGCATTGTGAATGTTTAGGAGAGAGAACAGTTATTTTTCCCATGCATAAGGGGAAACTAATGTTACTGATTTTTATTTTATTTTATCACTGAAATCACATCAGTGATGTAGTGAAGATTTAGAGTTGGGAGTGAGACTTGCATATCGGGCTCCATCGTTGCCTGTTCAGACCTACCTCTGGACACTGTGCAGGAATTGTAAGGAACAATCTATGAGCAAGTTCCCAGATAGCTGCAGGCAGGATCAGGCCCCAGAGTTGGTCAGAAGCTGGCCCTGCGCAAGAGTAGTGGCAGGTGCTCCCTGTGGTGTCAGTGCCCCAGTGGAAGGCCCTGGGGCAGCATTGGTGAGAAGCAGAGACTACTCATGTTTTGTTTTGTTTTTTTTCTTTTTCTGAAAACTGAATATATCAGACTGAGCTGAAAATGGCTCAGTGCAGCTCTGGATTCACCTTCTGTTGCTTTTCAAGAAGTGAAGTGATGATAGATACCTGGTTCTTGCCAAAACTCTCTGATGAGCGTTTGACTTGCACTTTCTTGCTTATCTATCTTCTGTGTTGATTATTCCAGCGAATGCCAGGCCACTGCTTTGATTATATTGAGTTCCAATTTAATAAAATGACTTGTAGAGAAAATCAAATTGTTCTTTGTATTATGAGAAGAGATGTTTAATTTGTAAGAGAAGCTATCCATTTTTAAAGCTAGTTTCACTTCAGGGGAGTGCATCTTATTGACTTTTGGGGTAAATGAACTACCTATGTGTCAAAACACATCAAATAGTGTCCTGTAGATTTTGTTACTGTGCTGAAGTAAGATGAACCAGAAGCTTGTGAAGTTGTGTGCTTCCTGAGGATAATTACCCTCCTTGGGATGCTCTTTCACAGCATCAAAAGTAGAACTTTGGCTTTGAAGCAGGGGAAGGACTGAACCTTTGTGCTGCACAAGTTCTCATTTTACTTCAGCAAAAAATTTTTTGGGGTCAGTGACCTGTCCCTCATCTTCCAAGATCTTCTAGTAGTATTATTTACCTGTAGTACTGACAGTCCCATAACACTGTGCAGAAGATCCAGTTGGCAGAAGATAATGTGGTATTTCTTAATATGGTTTGAGACACTGGTGTACATTGTTTATCTGTTTGCAGTCCTGTTCCAGTGGTGAGGAATAGCTGCAGGCTTGGCTGCTCTCCTGCCTTGCCTTTGGCTGTGAGCTAGATGAAGAGCACCTCATAATGGAAGAACAGGCGATAACAGGGCTTTGTTGTAACTTCAATGTCTGTTGATTGAAAGTGATCTTACTGAGTTTGTTAATTTTAGGTGTTTGGATTTCTCCAGTACATGACAAGGATGAACTGTTCTTAGAGAGTGATCCTGCTAAAATAGTGAAGTCCCAGCATCCCAAATGTACCCATGTGGAGTAGGGAAACTGCCTGTTACTGGAAAGGAGAAGTTGGTCTCGCTGTCGTCTTCTAGCTTCAGAAGACTTAACACCTCTTTGGTGCTGGCAGCCTTTTTCAGTGGGGTTTTGTTTTTTTTGTTAGCTTTGTGAGTTACCCTTGCATGTTCAGTCTGCAAAGTCCTGGTACTGACTCTGTGATTGTCCTGGCTTCTTGCTAGAGCCTTGGAGGTGTTCCCAAAGTTAACCATTGGAATTTTAGAGAGGCATCAAAATAATGTGGTTGTGTATGACATCCATTTGGCATTGCTTGCTTCTTGTTCAATCAACAGAAATGGACAGCAAAAATGTGGCCCTTGGTGTTCTGTTCAGAAACCTTGGGGTGTTCAGTTTTGTTTCGTTAGCTTTATTTTTCTCCAGAAGTAGAAAGATACATGCTTCAGTGTGCTTTGCCTTGGTTTCAAACCTCCCAGCTGTTTATGATTGGGCAGCTGTTGAAACTCTATACAAGACATAATTTTAAGTGCTGTTAGGTGTTGTGGGGCATGCACTGACTGTTCCAGTTGATTGCAATGCAAATGTATAGTAAGCCTGTAAATCATAGCAAGTGTTGTGATTAAAAATCATTACAATAACATAAGATTATTTAGTTTATTGCAAATCCTTCTAGACTACGCAATTAAAATCATAACCACAAGTATAATCCTGTGAGATAGTCACTTCATTACAGTCTCCTTCTGGTTTACTGTTTGTGTTGTTTTGATGCCAGATTGAATAACCGAATGTTCCTCTGTACTTAACTTTAGTGGCAGCCTATTTTGTTTTCTTTTGTATCCCTGCTAATTGTGGAGTTGTGTTTTTTTTTTTTTAACATGGTGATTTCAGTTCTAGTGCTGAAAAAATCAACCTGAAATGATAAAAGAGGTTTTAGAAAAGAATTGCTGGGTTTCATGTCTATCACAATAGATGTTTTTTCAGATGATGAGAAAATAAATGACTTGCAGCCATTGATATCTGGCGTTAGGTGCTCAAATAGGTGGCTGGGAGCAGGTCAGTGGCCACAGTCATTTTGCTGCGGAATTACAGCATGACTGATTTGAGCTACTGAACAGGAGTGGAACAAATAGGTCACTCGGAAACAGATTTCAGACCAGATCAAGCCTTCTCGTGCAGTTTCAGATATTAATCTCCTTTCTGGTGTGGTGCCTTCTATTTTTTCTCCCAGCGTGTTACGCATCCTGTTTCCTGTGCAAAGAAAGTGTAAGTGGGATGAGGAGTAGCTTGTGCCAGTTGGGCAGAGCACAATGACTCTGGGTATTGGAGTGATTCAATGTCCAGATTGAGATAATCAAAGCCTACCAGGGGATTTGGTTGTTTCCCTACTTATTAATTTTAATGATAATTGAATATCGGTGCACGTTACACAGGCTGTACAGCTCAGCTTCAAGCTTCCCAAGGCCTGTATATTCAATTTAAAAATGTTACTTATTCAGAGCCTGGTTTTCTTAATGTAGAGCGGTGGTATTGGTGCAGCCAGTCTGTATGGATGGGCGGGAGCTACCGTGTCCCTTGGAGTCCCAGTAATTCAGTCTGGCAGAGCCTGTTTCTCAGAGCTGTGCAAGTGTATTGAACTGGCAAATGTCTTTAGCCTCCAGGGGATTTGGTTATGATGCTGCCTGTATAATGTTTATAAAAGGCTTCTGCTGTGAAGGGTTGGAGAGAAGGCAGGAAATCCTAAGCAGCCCTTTCTTGGTGTTTGCAAAGTTGTTCTGTTGCTTAAGCAAGCCCTTTGGGCTCCTCTCATGTCTGCTCCTTTTGAGTTCTCCCACTTGTGGGCCCAGCTCTTCCTCTGCTAGCCTGGGACATCTTTTGCCACAGCTCTGCAAGGACAGGGCTCTCTGACACACCGGACGTGAGTCCCTGTGCATCTCTATAGGCATCACATAGTCTTCAGCAGAGACAAGAATCTCTGAGCTGAGCTTTTTGGGTGAGAGGCTTTTCCCTTATGAATTCTGTGGTGCTTCTGCCCCTGCAGTACTACACTTAGTGTCCCTGTTGAGCAAGCACAGAGAAAACAACTGAGGCCCAAGCTGGGTGCATAGGCCTCTCCTGGGTTTTCTTCTTGAGGGGGGGGCTTAGGTTGGCAGAGCCTAGAAGGTTTCTTTTTTCAAAAAAAAAAAACCAGCAAACAAAACACATGGTCTGCTTCCCATTTTATAATTTTTGTTTTGCCTGTTCAAAAATAAAGCAGTGAACAGAAAATAATGAAAACAAATCTTTTTCCACAGACAACGCTGTGACCAAAAAAACTATTGCTTGGCAAATTTCCTTTCTGTGCTCTGCACGCAGATTTAAATCGGAGAACTGCACTACTATTCTCCTATCTTACAATCTAAATATGTAAGTAATCAAAATGAAAATAGGAAAGAAAGTTAGGCGACTCCCTGCTGTTCAAATGTGTTAATTGCAAACTATTGACATTCTAGTCATGCTGTTTCTTACTGACTTATAGTTTCCTTGCTTGTGAAGTAAAACAATCAATTAAAGACACTATCATAGTATTAGCTAGTTTTCATTTAGAAATAAGAGATGTATGAATGAGTGAGCTGAAGATAATGGTGGCTTCATTGGATTTAAGGCCACTGGGGCTACTACAGTTATGTAGGTTGATCTCCTGTGGCACGCACGGTATGCAAACTTGTATAGGGGTCCTTGCAACAGGTCTGCAGCTTTGCTTTGACCTACATCGTATCTTTTGGAGATTGATTTCTGCTTTGATTAAAGACTTTTAGTGGGGAGTATGCCCTGTTCCTTTGTATCTTGTGCCAACAGCAAGCTGTTCTTGTTGCAAAACAAATATTCCTATCCTGAATTAGTAAAATTTCAGTTCTCACTGCCTTCTCCTGCTAATTTCACAAATACCTACTTGTTATTTTTGTTCTTCTCTTCCCCTTGCCCTTTTCAGGCAATTAGGGGCCACAAGCAGATCTCATTCGCTTGTTTGTTTTACAGATTTCTTCAGCTGTAAAAGCAGGTTTTTGATCTCTAGAATAGTTGTGGACTTTCTTTTCTGGGCCCTTTACAATCTATCGACATCCTTTTTGAAGTGTTGCCATTTGAAGTGAGAGCAGCTTTCCAACAGTGGCCTTAGTAAAGCATTGCATTATCTTCTTGTTTGCTCTGTAAGGCAAATGAATCAAGTGCTGAGGAAAATCACCCCTGAGCTGGGAGCCAAGTAGAAAGAAAGCGGCATTTCAGTGGTTGTTCAGATGGATGCTGTGACAGAGGAGCTGGAGTACGGTACCATATATGTCTACGACCTGGAGCCACGGGCAGGAGCTGTGCTGAAGCTTCTACTATCAGCTGGACACTTGTTATTTTGGAAGAGGGGTGTAAGGGGGATTGTGCATTGATCCTTGTATGAGTGTCTTGCTTGCAGTGTTTCTGGTAGGGTGAAAGGTTCCTGTTACTGGGAAAAATGTAATCCTGCAGCCTCCTAAATTTCTAGGAAAGGTAAGGTTCAGCCCATGGCTCAGCACAGCCTCAGTGCAGGTAAAGGCTTTGCCCTCAAAGCCAAACCCTGTGCAGTTTCTTGGGGTGCCATGTTCCCGAACAAAACAACTTTTTGCATCCCATGCCTATGCTTGGGTGTGAACATGTACGTGGCACTTGCTGTAGAAGGACAGGTGATAGCTTTAAAGTGTGTGTGATAAGGAGACAGTATGGGAGAAGCTGTAAAGATGGAACAATAGTTTTTTTATGTTACTCCTAGATCGTGTATTCTTTTAGCACAAAAGTTTCTTTCACAACTTAGTGTTGAAATTTCTTTGTGCACCACAATTTATGGGCAAGGGTGCTTGTTCTAAAAAGCTTTAGACATTGTGCAGTATGGGGGCAACTTCTCAACATCTGAGTGCCATTTCTTTAGTGTTATAACTTTCTGTGGATGCATGTTTCAGTAAGAATAGTGTCGGTTAACCACGTAACCTGGAGAAGTGCTGTTTCCTATGCGAATTAGTTCTTCCCATGAGAATTGAACTTTCTGTTTATTTTTAGAGTACATTCATTCATCTCTTCCCTTTCAAATTTCAACGCGTTGTGAAACGCATCCAGTTCTAGTCAGAGGAACAAGTCTGAAGCTGAAGAGACAAAGATTATAAGGGGATTGATTTCATGGTTTAACTGCTAAATAATAATGAAACTGGGTTTGTAATTTCATGTTTATGTGAAGTGGTCAATCTGTTCATTCTGTAGTGACAGCAAGCTGTAGAATAGGAATAAATAATCATCTTGTTTGCGTGCTGAGTAGTGCCTTTCCTCCAGGGGACTCCTGAATTTCTGGTGAAACAAACTGTTTCAAATAATCTTCAGGCTACAGATGAGGATTATCTTGCCTGGCAGAAAAATGCTGTTGCTGTGGTTCAGCACAGTTACATCTGCACAGTGCACAAATCTGAGAGCTGCCTGCATTCAGCAGTGCGCTGGCTGCCCAGATGGCTCTTGCACGTATCCAAGGGAATCCTTGCTTGCAATTTTGAGTGGCCCTTGGTGAGTCCAGGAGAAGAAGTGCTGAAATACAGCTTATCCAGATCCCCCTTTGAAGGTTTCAAGTAAGGATTCAGCTTCTGTGGCAAGTTCTTCATGTGGTTGTCTATCCTTGGCATGTAAAATGACTAAGCTCTCCTTACCTTCTTCAGAAGTTTTGAACTTCTTGTAAAACAGTTTTCCCTGATTTTGCAATATTACAGCTGTTTGCTGAAGCAGCATTTATGTTTGAACTGCAGACTTCTCAGCTCAGTATTTAGCAAGTTATTGTATTTGTGTTCCTGGCCATGGCATGGTGATACTCAATTGTTTTCAGTTTCAGAGGATGTCAGAGACCCAGGAAGAGGAGACAGAGTGGTGTCAGGTTGTGGGTCAGGAAAAATGACTGATGAAATATAGAACCTCTTTGGAAATGTATCTCCTCTGAGATGGCTTGGGCATAGAACATCCATCATTTAACAACCCCTTGCCCCCTAAAAACAAACACAGAAACCACTACTACATCTATTTCTTCTCAGCAACAGTGGTGATGTGGTGGGACAGGCTGCCCAGAGAAGTGGTGGAGGTGTTCAAGAAATGTGCAGACGTGGCACTGAGGGACACGGTCAGTGGGCATGGTGTGGATGGGTTGGGAGTTGGACTGGGTGATGCTTTTGGACTGGATGAGGTCTTTTTCAACCTTAATGATGCTATGAATCTGTTTCTTCAGTTCCATGTTTAAGGACATGCTGAGGGCCAGATTACGTCTCAGTCTTGTATGTTAACATCCCAGTAATTCCAGTTCTATATTTAAAAAGTAACAAGTCTGTTGCACTGGGAATTAAATCCCATGAAATAAAAAGTAACTAAAAGTTACGTTATGTTGTAAAATAAGCATGACAAGCAACCACATGTATAATTTATTGCCTACAGTGGGTAAGTACTTAACAGTCATAACAAACGCATTCTGTTCATTCATTTTTACATCTTAGCATACTGATTCAGACCATAACTAAAAGTGAATATACAATCAATCTGAGGCTTTTTATGCTGGTTTAATAACATAAAACTGCTGAGGGTCTTTTAATTAAATAATTATTCTTTGTTCAATCAGAATAGATTGCCTCACTGTAGGGATTGTAGGGTGGAATGTGCAGAATCCACCCTGAACTGATCATGTTTTAGCTACTTACTGTAATCTGTTGATAGTCTTTGTTGTGCATATAAGTGAGAGCAGCGCAAAAACCTGGAAAAATTGTAGTCAGGTACTAAAAATGCAATGCCTAATTTGCAGCTGATCAAAGAAAAGTGTGTTAAGACCCAATTTGATGGTGTGGTGAACAAAGTTGTAGCTGTCTGACAAATGGGAAAAGCGGATTGTCTACAGGGTTCAGCTTCCAGCAGCTTTCTTTGTTTTTGGTGACAGTTGTAAGGTGCTCAGCACTTAGGAAATAGAGCTGAGCTGCCTTTCTAGGAAACAGCTCTTCAGAAAATCTGGCTTTCAGTTTTCCTACGAGTAGTCTCATGTATTAAAGAGCTGGCAAATGGAGTTGTTAGGAGGAGTTACAATAAATTGCATGGTGTGTTTGCCTGCTGTGCAGGGCAATTCCCATAAGAGGATCTGCACAGACAGACCAGCCTTCACATTTCTTCTGTCTGGGTGTGTTGGAAACACAAAATCTGCTTGGTGTCGGGGATGACTTCAGATGGCCCTGCCACCGTGGCACGTCATTAATGCTGCTCACGGTGACCGGACTGAGAGGGCTTCAGTGTTTATTAGGGGAATATAATCATTTAAGCCTGAATAAGCTTTAAAGCTCTAATGTGGCTGTTTGGCTAACATAAATGAGATGTAAATTTGTGCTGAATAGCCACTGATGACAGAAAGATGATTAATGCGAAATTTGACATTGATTTATGGGTGCAGTTGTCAGGACCTGAGCCATGAATGCAATATTATCTCTATGAAAAGCTTTGGGTGGATGAGAGACCAGGGAGCAGGGCTAAAATAGTGCATTTGCTGGAGGGTGTGATACGGCGTGAGGGTTGTCTGTAATGTAGTCGAATTTGGTGTATGCCTAAGAGGTTGGGCTTTTCCTGCTTAGTGCATGCATAATTGTATCACTTTGAAACATTTCAGAAAAATGTTTTACTTCCATTAAATGTACTTTAGTTTTTCTTTTACTCGAAAATATTTTTAAAAAATTTAAAATCTCACTCCTAAGAAATTATAGGTAGCTGATGGCAATGATAAAGATGAATGATTTAGTAGTATTTTTACAGAAAGTATTTGTTCCTTCTGTTTCCCCATCATGTTGCGTGCATTAAAAGCAGGCCAAATGTCTTGGTATCCCAGTTGTAGGCAATGAAAAGCCCCAAGTCAGGCTTCCTTTCTCATCTAATCCTTTTGAAAGTTGTTCCACAAGCCTCTTGGTATTGTCAGATGAGAAGCACTATCCCAAAAGCTTTGAAAATCCAAGCATTTGGCGATAAATCTAAAATGTATGTCATAACTGTGCTGAGCCCTTCTGAAAATCTGCCTCCGTCAGTCTTCCGGTGTTAAACTGTGCTGCCGCTGCTCTTTGCTGCAGCTCTTGTTAAATTGTTCTGCAATGACTGTTACATTAAGCAGTGAAAAATGATTTAATGGTATTGTGTTTCTCCACTGCCACTTTCATGCTCGTCTCCATTGTCTTAGCGTCAGATGCTGGACAGCAGTGTGAAATGTGCATCTGATTCAGATGCATGAAGAATTTAAAACCTTAATTAAAAAAAAAAAATCAAAAAGGAAAAAGGAGGGCTGTGGGGGGGGGTTGGTGAGGAGCACAGTGCTTTGTTCTGGGAACAGGTCAGAGCAGCTGCTGATTAGGCATGCTGGAGTGGGGCTGATGCTCCTTTTTATTTCAGCTGCTGTAACCTCCAGCTGGGTTCTCCTTCCATTTGGATTTCAGCCCTGACATCTTTCATTGATCATGCAAATGATCAAAGTCTGAGCAAAACTTCTGTCCCATTTTCATTTTTCTGTTACACGTTACAGTGCAGCACTGAAGTCTAGGTGACTTTGTCCTGGTGTTCCGTTAAACAACTTCAGTTGTGCAGGTCTTGAAATAGATAATGTATTTAATCACAAGTATGTCCTGCAGAAAAATTTTTAACATTTTAATTGCTCTCCTTCCTTACGGTCTTTCGGGATGGGATTTGCTTTAGCAAGTTACCATGTATGTTTTGAGATATCTCAACTTTACAAATATCCACATTGTTATTCATCTTGTAAGCAGTGTGGAGCAACTGAAGAGTTACCAAAACCTTTGCACTGTATTACAGTAAGGAGTCTCCCCCAGTACCCATGGCGGAAATGAAAAGAGGTGTGGTAGCAAACTATGTGTGTTACAGATGCAAGGAAACATGGCAGAATTGTTCAAGTAGCAAGATCAAAGATTTAAACCACAGAGGATGGTGAGGCCCTGGCATGGGCTGCCCATTGAGACTGTGGATGCCCCATCCTTGGAGGTGTTCAAGGCCAGGTTGGATGAGGCCCTGGACAGCTTCATCCAGAGTGTGGCAACTGGATGAGCTTTGAGTTCCCTTCCAATCCAAGCTGTTCTATGATAGGAAGTTCTCCATACAACTTCAGTTCACTTGATCTGTGTCTTCGTGTTAAGCACTTCCTGTTAGGAACAGTCTTGCTTAGTTTCACAGTTTCAGCATGAGTCTTTCCTATTTCTTGCATTTCCTTATTTCTCTGAGCAGCCTGTGTGGAAACCCTTCTTTGTATTACTTTGGGAAGAAGGAGAACGTTTTCGTCATTGGAAAAATCTGGGAAAACCAGTTTATATCACTTCTAGTATCTATGATTGTGCATGGGACCTTAAAATCTTTACCCTGGTTGAGTTAAAAAGATTCAAAATGCCATAAGAGATCACAGTATCCACCCAGTTACTTAAATCCTAAAAAGTATGTTGTTTTTTTGTTTGCTTGGCAGCAATGGAGTTGGGATGGGGCATGATGGTACTTAACTTTCACCAAACTCATTTCCAGTCTAGTTCTGTTTTGTTATGAAAATTTGACATTAATAATTCCCCTGTCTTCATTAACTCTTCTCCTGACCTTGACTGTGTGCAAGCAGTACATAAAACCTGTTGAAATTGAGACTTGGCAAATCTGGATGCAATGGTAAGTAGACTGTAGCATGGATTAGGACCTTTTTTTTCTGTTCTTAACACCTTTGCTGACATGCTAGAAATAACCTGTCAAAAGCTTATGTCTGGCTGTTCCTTTAAAGTGGTTGTAGTGAGAATTTGCCTTTGACTTTTGTGGGGCAGCGGAAACATGAATTACAGAAGTCTGGTCTCTGCTAGGCAGCTATCACCTGTGGAATAGGGAATGTGAGTGCTCACTGGTTGATTTAAAAAAAAAAAAAAAAAAAAAAAAAAAGAAAAAAGTTTGCTAGTCAAATGGAGCATGTCTCAAAGACATTTTAGATTTCCAGTTCATAACTTTCCACTTTGCAGTTGGCGTCTTCTTCCCAGCTTCTGTTTATGAAAAATGATTCCCTAACTCCTGGCTAGAAAACTGACTGTAGTAAGTGGGGAAACTTGCATTTACTTTGGGTAATGTAGAACCTGATCCCAAGATATTCAGAAGTTAGCCAGACTGTTCAGCTTAGGGGCCAAAGAAGAGTGGTGCTGAGAGAAAGAGAAAACTGCAATCCAGTAGGTAAGGGTGAAAAATGTAGTTTAAAAGTTTTGATATTTATTTGTTATTTACGCATTTTCTCAGTTGACAAACTGAGGAAAATGTTCAAAACCACTAGAAAATACTCAATTCCTTCTTTGGGAACTTTGCTTTTTAAATCAATTTATTAGGACAGGCTTTTGCTCAAGTAGGGAGATCAATCAGATTTTTTTTCTATCCTCTGTTCTCTATCAAGATTTTTGCTTGACAAGTAGCTGTTGTCAGTAGAAAAATGTATCTGTATATATGTATAAATGCTTTAGTTTAAAAATGCCATCCAAATGAAGTTTGAGGGAATATCAAATTACTTACGGAAGTTACTTACGTACTTACGGAAATGCCAGGATCCCTGCTGGCAAGGATTGCTCTTGATATTTAAAAGTTTTAATAAACATTAGGCCAAATACCATTTTCATTGATCTTGCTGAAGTCTCCCTTTGATACTGGCTCCTGCTGCTGAAATGAGCTCCAAACAGCAGAGACTGTGTAGCAGTCTCTTCATCCTTCATTGTAGGAGGGGATGTTGATGTAAAACAGAAGTCTGTCTGTACAAATAATATCTCTTTTGTTTTGGAAGATGAAATTTAAAAAGTATATTTGAGGTGGAAGAAATAATTTGGGTTACTCTACAGTAGTCTCTACAACTACCCTACAACTCTACAGTATTCTTTTTGTCTACCACCTACTTTTCTTCATTTAAACTCAGGCTGAGAAGATGCCAAATACATGCCTGGTGAGGTTGTCAAAATCACTTGTTTTACTGTTTTTTTTTCCCCCCTCATTTCTCAATTTGTTCTGTGTTCATGCATGGTTTTGGTCTTCTGATCTCTGTTGTTGTTTGGGATTTATAGTTGCCTGGAAAGTCACCTGGCTGTGGTTGATGTCCTTCCATTGTCTGGCTGGTGGGAGGGCACAGCAGGGTGAGCAGACACCCTGACTGATGGCAGTGCCCCAAAGCAGCGCTTGGACTTTAAGCCTGAGTCCTCACATTGACATAAATGCACTAAAATTTTCACCTGACCACTACTTAAAGTGGGACTCAGTGATCCAGCAGTGGTGGAGGGGAGTTGGACGAAGCCATTTAGCTGTGTATATGGAGGTGGTGTGCAGTGGCACGCTTCTTCTCTAAGTCTTCAGCTGCTTGCTGCATCTTTGCTTTTCTTTCATTGAAAACTGAAACGCCCTCAGTGAAAACCAGCCTGTCCTTAAATCCTATGGCTCCAACAAGCTGAAAATCTGCACAGTGGCAATGGATCACAGGACATGAGATAAAACTGGCAATATTGGTGGTAGGCTTTGAAGTGGTTAAAATTTGGGCCTATGTGTCTAAGTGGTGTTCTGTAGCAGGCAAGATGGTGACACAGTCATGGTCACTTCATAGCTAGCACAATGCTGCAAAACTTCCAACCTTGCAGAAAATGATGTGCAGAACTCTGCCTGGCTTTCAGTAGAGATTTAGCCTTATACAACCTTGCTGAAGTCAATGAAGCCATGCAGAGGAGAGCCTACTCAGGTGCACTTATTTGCTTTAATGCTGGAAAATGATAGCAGGGGGAAAGCTGGCAGGCAGCTTTAAAAAAAAAGGCCCAAATTGTGGGGCTCTGGAATGGGGGAGAGCAACAAATTGATGGAAGGAGCTGGTTGGGAGAAGAAAAAACGTGCATGTGGGAGCTGGACTGGGGACTGTCGATTGGCAGCCAAGTCTGAACATCAGCTGCATAAAATGCAATTGAAGAGCCTGCCCAGGTATTGCTGGGATGTAAGGCAGAGGGAATGGCACTGAGCTTGGCACTGTGCGGGCCTGTCCTGGGAGGGCAGCGGGTTTCCCTGGGTAATGCCCTGCTCTTCTCTGTGCTTGAAGTACATGGAGCTCAAGTTCTTTGCCCAGTGAAGGAAGGAGCAGTCAAAGAAAAGGGTAGGAAAAGCAAAGTTACATAATGGTATGGAACTGGTGGCCAAGTGCAGGTGAAAGAGACCAGAGCCGCTATGGAGATGTAATGTTGAGAGACAAGAGGCAGAGAGTTGGTTATGTTGGAGAGTGCGAAGGGGGAAAAAGAAGATATGGAGGAGGATGACATGCAATAGGAGACTTAATCATTTTTCTCTAGAGGGAAAAGGATGAAAATGTTTAAAACCTCTTTGAATTTTACATCTTTGATTCAGCAGCTTGCAGAGTTATCCTGCGTGAGTTGCACAGTTCCATATAGAAGAATGAGAGGGGACTAATGGGGAGGAAGTAAGGCTTGTACCCAGAAACCTGTGAAGTAGGCAGTGGCAGCTGTAGCTTGCATAGTCCTTGTGCAGAATGAAGGAAGTGCTGCTGGGGTTTCTGGGCACTCCTGGGAATCCCTTTGTTTAATGCTCTTAAGCTTCCCTTCCCTCTTTTGACTCCTAGGATTTAGTTAAATGCCTAATTGCTTTTAGTGGAATGTGTGGAATCGGGCTTGAAATGTGCGTGCCAACTTTGGTGGCTGCTTCAGATGGAGAGGAGTAATAAAAATTTCCCTTAAAAAAAAAAAATCCAAAAAACCCACCAAAGGTCAAATAAAAGCTTTGAAATCTTCATTTCCTATGTCAGTATTTGTTTTTGGGGCAGCAGCTTTTGCTATGCTGCGGTAGCACATTGCAGTCCTGGAATCCCAGTGATTAGAAACACGCCTGACCAGCGGACAGATGGTGAATGTTTTAGAATTGTCCATTTAACCCAAGGTTGCCCCACTGAATGCTTTTTGGCCTTTCTGTGTGTATTATTTGAATGTGTGATATCTTTGGCCTTTCCATAGGCAGGCAGCGTGCATGCATTTCTTGCTTCCTATTGATGAAGCCGAGTGCATCTCGAGCGCCTGTTAACTTGCCCGCAGTGGCATACTGGAAATTTCTGATTCAGAAATAGGTCTTCTATAAATGATTTAACATCAGGCCATTGAAATGCATTTGTGTTTTCCTTCTTACAGCTATTAAAGACTTAGAGAAAACATTTAGCACCAAATTAATGTTGCATTTTTGTTTTAATCCTGCAGATGGGGTTGATTTATATTTCAAAAATATGTGCTGCAGAGAGGAATTAAAATGTTACACATTTTGTTCAGTTGTACTTAATATTTTTCTGTGCAAATATTTTCAGCTAGATGCTGTCATTTTAATGTGTTGTGTTTTCTCTTTCATTAACCATTACGGTGCAACATTTCATCCTGCACAGTTTGTAGCTGGTTTGTATTCCTTTATTGTTTGAAGGAGTTGTCTGAGGTCTGCAATAATTGGGAAACTGCAACCAGGCAGAAGGTGCCAAGGCTCTCTTCCCTGTCTCCTCCTCAAGGAGGGATGGAAAAGCAGAGCTGTGGCAGGCTGCCTGCAGTCTCCTGGGTGAGGCAGACCCAGCTGTGCTAATTGGAAGAGAAAGAAATGGTGCACTCTCACATGCAGATAGGAAAGAATGAGATGGGATTAGATGGCAGAGCAGAGATTTTATACAATAGTGATGGCTCTGATACAATCTGCTTGGTTCTCCCTTGGGGATTATGCAGAGGTGAGCAGCCTTAACTCATTATTATTCCCCTTTCTTCTTGCTTTTTGGCTGTTTGAGATCTGATGGCAGGATTGCTTGGATTTGGGGTTCCCTGCTGGAGGGGCAGCATAGCCTGAAGCCTGAGATGTTAGGTGATGTGGCTCTTGTTGCAACTGAGATGTGACCTCAGCTCAATACTTGGTTCTTCCTCCTCATTGTTAATTGCTCTCAGGGAATGAAAGCAACCATTAGAATCACTGGATTTCATTGTTGAACAATGGAACTTTGTTCTACTTCCACTAACAACACTTGGAGCTGAGCTTAACTCTTGGAAATGTGCTTAATTTTGTGAGTGAGGAGCATAATGGTTGCCTTTGAAAATTGATCTGAATTAAAGAAGTGTTTTTCTGAGGATATTTGGTATGCTTTCAAGCTAAATCATTAATGATATGATTGCAACATCACAGTCTCTGCAAACATCAGTTCTCTGGAAGAAATGTCCATTAAATACCCTCCAAATGTCATATAGAGTTGCACTGTATTCTGTGGCCTTCCATATACATCTCCACTTACTAAAACAGTTTGACCTCAGCAGTTTCCCTTGCAAACTTTTTTCACTGAGCACTTCCCATACCTGCTGGTTGATGTACTTGGCAGAAGATCATTCAAACCTTCAGTTGCAAAGAGCAAAAGTTATTGAGGTCATTGCAACAGGGACCTACACCTTGGGTGGGAGAAGTGGAAAAGTGAAACTCTTCCTCCTCAAAGGGAATCTCCAGCTAGATAAAAAGACCTTGCATTTCTATGGTTTCATGTCAAAAGAAACTGCTTCTCCCCAAAGTTAGGCATGAATCCTGCTCAGGTCTGCCTTGCTTTAGCCATAGGCATCTCTCCAACTTCATCTGTGGTACTGCCAGAGGGATAAATTGACAGCAGGATAGGTCACAGCCTGTTTAAGCACAGAGATGTGTGGAGGATTTTGAAATAAAGATGAGAAAAATTTCCTCAGGTGAGGTTCCTTGCTTAGGAGATGGGTGGTACCTGTGAGCTCTGCACAGCAGGTGCATCTTTGGGTAAAACTGCTCAAGTCCACACTCTTATCTCTCAGGTCAGGGAGGAAAGGTACATGTGGGAGAAAAAAATATATATTTCTGCTGGTGCTTATAACTTACTTGGGACTGTAGCATTGCATGAAGCTTTCATGCTACTTGTTGCTGTCATATTCATATAAAATTTAAGAAAAGCATTTCCCTGAAAAGAATGTCATCGTTATGTTGACTCTGAGGGTATTCCCTGTCAGCTCTGCAGTAATGGTATCTCGGTTGAGAAGGCCCTTGACTTCATCTCAGGCACTGTTCCCAATAAAATCTTGGCCTTTGTCCTTGGAAAACGTTCAGCTAGGAATATAGCTATTACCTTGTATCGAAGCACCTTTAAATTACCTTCTGTGTCCACAGCTGTGATTAAAAGCAGGCAGCAGCACTGAGCAGAGGCTTTGGGAATTAAGCCCCTATAGATGAGCAGTTCAGAAATAAGTGAGAGGAACAGAACTGATATCACTAGTTCTCCTGATGTCTCTACTGCATGTGGGTTAATCTAATCTCTTAATGTGATACTGTACTTGTCAAAAGCAGAAAGGAAATGTTAATGTTGCATGTTCCTGTTGTAGGCATTGTTGCAGTGTTGGACTAGGAAAAAGTATTCTTTCCAAGTGATTCAGTCAAGTGTGTGACCAAAATTAAAACAACAAAGTAGTTGTTACAATTGCCATAAAGAGCTGGGAGAAGTTATCTCAAAAACCTGCCTAGCACGTTCAAAACAGCTCAAGCTTCTCACGTTCCTGTCACCTTTTCTGTTGAAACTATTCTGCTCTTTCCATGAGCAGAAACTCCAGTGACTAGTGCTCTTGGGAAGCAGAGGCACATTTACTTCGTACACCACTGCTGATTTTTATGGCAAACGGTTCAGTGGGAGAGATGAGCTGGAAAAATGTGCTTGTCTTCATTGTGCAGAGCAATGATTTGAGGACATGATGGAAAGGAACCTGGGGAAGCAGGGACAGATGGACTGCAAATGGCTTTTCACCTGTGTGTATGATAGGAAAAGGCCAACCCATGGCCCCATCTGCTTTTGTTTTGTCATTTGGAGTGCTAGTGGAAAGACCTGGTGGTATGTTTTCTCACTTCTGAAAAGTCTGAACCAAAAGGTTTTAATTAGCATCTTTTTATATTTCTAATGGGTGTTTTATGTAATACATTTATTATCGAGTATGTATCAAGCTTCCAGTATGGAAAACACTGCCATATAAAACATTTTTTTTCTCCATTAAGCATTTCTCCTCCTATAAACTTCTGAATTCCAAGGTGATCTTCCATGGGAAAACCAAGATTTGGGGAAGTTGTAACTTTTAAAAAAAGTAATACTTATTTTCTTTACACAGTGGGAAGAAATCGGTGAGGTGGATGAAAACTATGCTCCGATACACACATACCAAGTATGCAAGGTAATGGAACAGAATCAGAACAACTGGCTTCTGACCAGCTGGATCTCTAATGAAGGGGCGTCCCGCATCTTCATTGAACTCAAATTCACCCTGAGGGACTGCAACAGCCTTCCAGGAGGACTTGGGACTTGCAAAGAGACTTTTAACATGTACTACTTTGAGTCAGATGATGAAGATGGGAGGAACATCAGAGAGAATCAGTACATCAAAATAGATACCATTGCTGCTGATGAGAGCTTCACGGAGTTAGACCTCGGCGACAGAGTTATGAAGTTGAACACAGAAGTGAGAGATGTTGGGCCTCTAACAAAAAAAGGATTTTACCTTGCTTTCCAGGATGTGGGTGCTTGCATCGCCCTGGTCTCTGTGCGCGTGTACTACAAGAAATGCCCATCAGTGATCCGCAACCTGGCACGCTTTCCAGATACCATCACAGGAGCAGATTCCTCACAGCTGCTAGAAGTGTCAGGCATCTGTGTCAACCACTCAGTGACTGATGAGGCACCAAAGATGCACTGCAGTGCTGAGGGAGAATGGCTGGTGCCCATCGGGAAGTGCTTGTGCAAGGCAGGGTACGAGGAGAAGAACAACACCTGCCAAGGTAAGGGTTTTGCAGGGGGTCATTGTGCTGAAGTGGCCAGGATTATGTGCAATCTTGGCTTTTTTCTCTTCCATATCCTTTCATCAGGTCTGGTTGAGGTGACTGTGGCAGGTTGGGTTCCCTCTTCCACTGAGCTCCTTTGAGTGGCTGCGGCAGGTGAAGAGGCCTTGGATGGATGTAGTGGGGCTTCACACCTATGTACATGTCTCTCCAGTGCTTTGAAATTTATTTCCCATTTTGAGATGTGTTTTGTGTTTGTATTTAAAGAACTTTTTTTTCCTATTGTTCTTTGAGGTGGGAGGCAGAGATGGTGGAGCGGGGAAGGTTTGATATTTTCTTCTCTGGTAAATAGTTTAATATAAAGATGCTTAGAATTAAATGTGAAACCCCACTGGTAAGAATGCTTCCATATATGCTTAAGTTTGCACAGAAGCAGCTGGCTGAGATTTCTGAGTTTCTGTTCAGTATACATCTCCTGAATCAGGGGCCTCGAGAAAGTGATCTAGGGTGTCTGAAGTTTAAAACTTGAATATTTTTCAAAAAGTGCAACATACAATGAGGTGGTACAGAAAGTATGGTGTTTTGTATTGAATATTTGTTTGTAAAATTTGTCCTTCTGTTGTAGATGTGTAACTGTTTAAAAGAAAACCTATTTTGGTGAGAAAGAGAAAAGTTTGGCACAGATTTGCTTTTGCAAAGCTTACTACTTCATCATCAGTTGCATCTCCCATCTTCTTACCTTCTGCTTGTGGCTACTTAAAGGGAACCTGTGGAGAAGGCAGAAGGATTCTCTTCCAGCTGAAGACAGTGTTGTGCTTTCTCTTCACCTTGGTTCAGAAAGCTATCTTTGGCATTTAGTGTTAGTGCATAGGATGGATCTGTGCCTATCTGAAGTGACCTGTGGCTATGATCCTGTAGTCCTCAGCCTAGTAAAAGTCTGTTGTACTTCAAGTCTTCTCAAGAGTTAGCTCATTTGTAAACTTCTTTTTTTACTAGGAGAGTCTCTTTTTTTTCCACAGTCAATATTGCAAAATGAGGTTGTTTTTTTTTTTCTTTCACGTGCTAATAGAGGTATTTCTCCCATGTGTGGGTGAAGACGTCTGACTTGCTGTTTGACACTGCATAGGGTACCAGAGATGAACACTGGCCAAAGCTGTGGAAACATAGACTGTTGCAGATGAAGGAGATGTGCCAGATATTTCAGCAAGAATCTCCCTCATTGTGGCTAAAACTACTGCATCTTGAAATAACATGCGCTGATTGGGTCTGATGTCTAGATACTGACTTGAGTCACCTGTAAGAATTTTTGTGGAGTAAGAGAGTACATTCATTAATTGTCATTCAAATCCTGGCCTCTCACAGTGTATAAACAGCATGAGATATTTTAAAGTGATCTTAAAAGACTTAAAAGCCAAAAAAAAAAAGCCTTGCTATGGTAAGACATACCCACATAAGTTACTCTTATGCTTCACCCACAGTCTGCGCCTCAGCAAAGGTCTTTTATTTTAATTACTTTGGACTGTTAGTCTATAGTTCTTATTTGTAGGAAAGCCTAAATGCCACCACAAGATCAGTGAGATGTTGGGATCCCTCACCCTTACAGGTGATCTCGATCACCCAGATGTCTGTTGGGAAAACAACATGACAAGCTGCAAGTGATCCAGGAGACTCCTAGAGTCCATTGACAACTACTTCCTGGTTCAGGTGTTAGGCAGACTGACCAGAGGTGAAGTGCTGTTGGACCTGTTGTTCTCTGGTGTGGAGGAGATTGTTAAAGGCATTAAGATTGGAGGCAGTCTGGGCTGCAGTGACCATGCCCTAGTTGAGTTGGTGCTCTTGAGGAATGTAGGACTGGCGAAGAGGAGAGTTGCAACCCTGAACTTCAGAATAGTGAAGTTCAGGCTGTTTAAGGAATGGTTGGACAAGATCCCCTGGGAAGTTGTCCTTAGAGACGAAGAAGTGGAGCAAAGCTAGCTACTCCTTAAGTATGCTTCCCATCCTTCCTAAAAAAGCAGGATGAGGAGGCAGGAAACTGGCATGGTTTGGCAAGGACCTGCAGATCAAACTGAGGGAAAAGGGCATATACAGGCAGTGGAAACGAGGACGTGTCACCTGGGAAGAATACAGGGATGCTGTCTGAACATGCAGACGTGAGATTAGGAAAGCTAAGGCACAGATGGAACTGAACTTGACAAGGGATGTTAAAAACAACAAGAAGGGTTTCTATAGGTACGCTGGTCAGAAGAGAGTGTAAAAGAGAGTGTACTTCCTCTGATAAATGAGAAAGGAAAACTGGCTGCAATAGATATGTTGAAGGTTGAGGTACTCAATGAGTGCTTTGCCTCAGTCTTCACTGGCAGCCAGGATTTTCATATTTCTCATGACCCTGAACCTCTTGATGGGATCTAGGAGGGCAAACTCTTCCCCCACTGCAATGGTAGAGCCAGTCCCACCTTATGGGACTGAATGTGTACGTGCTTATGGGGCCAGATGACTCGCATCCTAGGGTCCTAAGGAATCTGGCTGATGTGGTTGCCAAGCTGCTCTCCATCGTATTTGAAATGTTATGGCTGTCAGGTGAAGCTCCCTGTGACTGGCAAAGTCAGTTTGAGAGCCCCATTTGGATGTCCTTTGTTTAACCCAGGTCATGGTGCCAAGTTTAACCCAGGTGCCAAGTTTAACCCACGTCGTGCTGGTTGGCACACAAAGGTGTTCAGATGATAGAAGACATCAGCCTTAGGCTGTCCAGAATGTCTGCATTCAGTGCATTCAGAGTACATGCTGATGTTGTTTGTGAGTAAAATGCTTTCTGGTTGGGGTGTTGCTATATTCACAAGGATGAGCTTTTTTTTATAGGAGAGTAAAGGAAATTTGCAGCCTGTCAGTAGGGTAAGGCACACAGAGGAAGATGCTGTGTAAGTTTTGCTTTGATACTGGTGATTCTTTCACAGCCTGGCTCACGTTTAGGAAATGCACGCTGTGCTCCTGGCTGATATAATGATAGTCTGGGCAGTGTGTTTTGTATATCTGACAAACGCTTAAGTAACTTCTTACCTTTGGTTTGTAAATCAGTTGCAAGCGGTCTCCCTATTTCCTTTCTTTTATGGTTAAGGAGGTTATTACTGACTCTACTTTAGGAAACATTTTCAACCCTGAAGAGCCTGGCTTTGTTTACTAAAATTTCTCGTGCAAAGATGACATTTTCCAAGCTCTAGTGTCATGTCTGGACAAAGCAGACTACAGTCTAATAAGAGACGATGTAAATCCCAGTCACCCTCACAGGCATATGGGAACTATTGAAATCCCTTCTGCCTACAAATCATTAATTGGCAACGATGTTCTGAATTCATCATCTTGTCAGCAGGGTTCCTGTTTGAAGAAGGCACTGACAGTAACAGCTGAGCAATTTCTCTCACTGGGGACACTGAGGTTGTAAATATGACATGGTCTAATCTCCTTATATAATGTGCTCACTCTCTCAGTTAATAACGGCAACTAGGCAGTATTTACTGTAAAGAAACCAAACTACTTGTATTTTACACCTCCTCTGGCAACTATCAACAACTACAAAACAACTAGAGGTAAATTGTGACTGTTTTGGGACATGTTTATAAAGAATCCAGTTCTAAGGTTCATTATTCACAAGAATAAATTGTGGTACTAGTTAACAATAAAAACTGAAAGCAATCCTTCTGAATTTCTGTGCAGTCTTACAGAGCAGTGATGTGGTGCAACTGAGGGACTTGCGGTGATTGGCTTTACCTTGGTTCACCTGGTACTGTCTGGACGGGTCCTTTATCAATGCTCCTGAGCATTTTTGCTAGCTTGAAAATGCCTGGTGGTGGTCTCCTCATTAGCAGGCAGTACATTCCCAAAGGCCAGATCTTAAAAAGCTGTAAAACCAGTGTGGTGCTACTGAAGTCTGTGAGGTCTTTGCCCATTTAGGGTTTTGGATGAAGAAATGTATCAGTCCCACCTTTCACTTTCCCTCTTTCTGCTTTGTCTGTGGCAAGTTTGGTTGTAAATTCAGGTTTAGTTGCTTACCATTTGGGATTTGTGTTTTCATCCTCAGGTAAGACCCAAATACACGGTGTTTGGTGCAGCAGTGAGCTCCCAGTAGTGACATGGAGCTACAGAGCTGTAACTGCAGATGTAATTAGTTAGCAGAGCCTGATATTTTTTCAGCTGCCTTTCAGAGCTGAATCACGAATGAATAAAATATTTGAGTTAAAAACAAACAAAAACACCAAAAAACCGTGAACAACTGCATTGAAAGAGAGCCAAGCTGAAAAGGCAAGTAATGAGTTCATGTGATCACCAGGCTCTCCTTTCCAAGGATCAGTGCATGCTGTTGCTTAAGGAGACAGCAAAAGAGTGCAGCCAGTTTTAGCCAGCTGCAAAATGTGGACAATATTACAGATGTTGCAGAGATGGACAAAATAATAAAGAAAAACTTCACCTAAGTTTTTCTCAGCTGCTTTCTGAGGGAAGAGCTTTGAAACTAAGGAGTGGATAGCAATGGATCACCGTGTATGGCTTGCTTTTTCTAGAAAGGATCTGCTGCCAGAGGAAATATTTGGATTATTTTTGTAAAACAGCTCTAGAAGATTCAAATTCTTCTTCTCTCTTCAGTGTTGATATTTGTTGTTTGATTATTCTTTCTCTAATCAACTTTGCTGAATATCACTATGCTTTCACAACCAATATTTAATTTGATTGTTCATTAATTGTGTTGAAGTTCAGCCCAGCCAAGACAAATAAGAATTTCCTACAGGAAACAAAGACTGCAGAAATGAATGCTGCTGGCAGAAATGTTTTACTCTGGATGTAATTAAAATCAGTTGACAAGGGTTGCTAGCTTATGCAGATCAGAAGTTGCCCTGCCAAATTGATGCGCGAGTCATTTTGTTGGTAACTGCTCAGGAGTGAAACGGAATTACTCATCTTCCTATTTTGGAGAAAAAACAGTTACTGTTCAGTGTGTGTGTTTTTCCCAGGAGGCACAGTTGCTGCAGTTGACTTCTCCATCCCCTTATTTCTAGGAGATGGAAATGTGTTGCTGCACAGGTAACTTTGTTTTGGAGTTGGGGTTTGGCTCTGAAGCAGCCACGGTTTCTGGTTTCACATACGATATAAATGCAAAACTGGGGTAACTTCTCTTCTGCCCCCTCCCCAGTTTTCTTCTCTACCTAGGGCTGGCTGAATTCTCACTCCAGACTCCTTGTTATGGATACCAGAAAGGCAGCGTGTTACTAAATTCTGCCTGTCTTCTCGGGGACTTTCCCACTGGGACTCGGTGAGCAAGGCGAGCACACTTTCACCCTCATGGTAGAGTAGAATGCAAGCCAAGTTCGGGAATAAAAAAATCTCTTCTTAATTGTCCTACTGGGAGGTGATTACATGGCAAGAAAAACATTGATGGAAATGTTCAGTATATGGAAAATACTGAATTTGGAAATGCTGTTGCACCTCCAGGGAGTTCTTTGCCCATCATTCATCCTTCTTGTGCGTTTTTCTGATTAAAACAAAATTGGCTGGGAGTATAGCGTAGTAGGTGTTTATATAATTATGAGCTGAAGCGCCTAGTTAATTTTAATTAGGCACAAAACCAACCAGCATCAGAATAACTGAATTTTTGGCTACACAGTCTGTATTATCTCTTCAAATTTAAAGAAAATCACTTGAATGCTACATTGCAGTAAAAGGTAGTTCTCACTGGAGGGTGAGTGGTTTTATTCTGCAGAAGTGTATGCATGTATGTATTTAGGTGGTTTTGTTCTACAGCTGACGTATTGGAGAGCAAGGGGATGTTTGCCAGAGATCAAAGCTTTTGCAACAGGACTGTTTGTATAATATTACTTGTTTTATTTTACATGTTTCTTTGCCTTCATTATTGGAGGCATGGTTTGTAGTTTGAGGCAATATACTGTACTTAGATAATGAGTTTTCACCTTCTGCACTACCTTGTATGCTTGGAACCCCTTGTGACTCTGAAGATCTTTCTTCATTTGACAGCAGTGCTTTTAGGTTGTTACTTTGCTTATCTTAACCTTCCTATTCCTTCCACTGTACTGCTATGCAGTAACAGGACAATAAGGAGCGCTTCTCTCCCTGTGCAAACTATAGTTTGAACAGTATAAGTAAAATTGAGTTTGGAATTAGGTCTTAAAAACTTAAGTTTTGAAGGTCATTCTTGCTTCTTAGCTGAAGGAGATTTTGGGGCATACTTTTGCCTCTGATTCAAGATAATTTACAGGTATTTAGCCAAATAATGTTTGTTTGTTTTCTCATAAATTATTATCACTTTTTAGCATTCTTGAATGCTAAGTATCCATTGGTAGCTTAAGGAATTTCTTAAAGTATGGAATGGGAGAGGTGTTGCAGGAGAAAAGACGTGGTGTGCTGTTTGGTTCATTTGGTTGTCACTTTCAACTTCTGAATTATTTGGAATTAGCTTGCTTATTAATTGTAGTGATCAGAAGCAGGGACTCTGGGGAAATACTAAGCATTAAGTATAAAAGTAGTGGTTGGCAATGCAGAGGATTTCACTGATAGAAAGCTGCTGGTAACCCTTAGCAGAAGGGTGGCTGCAAGCTCTCGAATTGCCATAGATCCACGAGTGCTTGTCTGTCAGAACCCTCATTCTACAAAATTTACATTGAGTATTAAAATGAAGATGTACTATTGCAGGTTTTCTTCATATAGCAGGTTTTTACTTTTGTCCTATTCATTTTCAATCACTTAGCAGTAGTTAATGATGTGTTGACATTTCAATTATAAGCTTTTCTCAGTGCATGCTTTATTTCTTGACCATTTTAACTTGCTTTGAGTTAACACTGAGGTTGAAATCTAGGTTTCAGAAAAGGGTGCAATTTTGTCTTGTTTGACTATAGTTGCAATTTACTTTTTTTTTTAAAGCTTCATAAATGTCTCTTGTATAAGGTAAGTGTTTAGTAGAATGCAGTGAGAGCAAAGAGACTGCAACGCAGATGTCTGCAAAAAGAGGTGACTGGTTTTCATCTAAACAGGGATGGTTGTGTTTTATTCTGGAAGCTCGCTCCCTTTTATCATAGGATTTAATCTAGTGTGGACACAATGGTGTCCACAGACAACGCATGGTTAAGGCTGCATTGAGCTCAGTACTGATGTGCCTCCATTGTTTATTTCCCTCAGGATGGTAACAGTTTTTAATGCTGGAATGAACTCAAAGAGCAAGGCTAGGTGTTTTAGAAACCCCAAACTGTTATATCCAAAACAGATTAAAGAAAGAAAAGGCAAAAGAGAAGATGCCAAGTCTGTGGATGTCCTTTGTTGCTTTCATATTCTTGTCCTACCTTTATAAGTATAGGTCCTTAAACTGTTGTAGTTTGAAGAACTGGGCTTTCAGATGACAACTTTCTTCTCACTGTAAATGACAGCAAATCAGGTTAAAGCTAAGAAAGATGTTTTCCTTGTGAAGTCTAAGCTCTAAAAGCTGCAACTCATATCCACTGGCTGGGAAGGAAACAAGGCTATCACTGCCCTGTTCTGCTTCAGGTTACATTCCTGAAAGAGACTGATGGGAAAGGATATGCACCTGCTGCTCTGCTACCTTGCTTTGTGGCTTGACGTCCTTATGCAGCCCATATGGTGGAGATGGACTTGTGCTCTGCTCCTTTGCTGGGTTCAGCAGCCAAAGCTCCGCTAGCCATGGGGGCTCAGGAGGCAGCACTGGCTTGGGAACTGGCCCCTGTCCTAGTGAGGCTCAGTGCTGTGTCCTTAATATTCATGGTGGGCTTTGAGTGGCTTGTGAGGAGATTCACAGGCGCTTGGGTTTCTTTACAAGGAAAGAAATAGTTGATACAGACTGTGGCAATATTTCCAGCTCATACGAAAGGCTTTTCTCAAGATCTGCTTTACAAAGAAGGTTGCAGTCACCGTTTCCCCATTTAACAAATGTCTGCTTTGGGGCTGAGGCTGAGGCACTCACTGACAGCCAGAGGTCTCTGGCTGTCTGTGCTGTACTTGATCCCGTGCGCTCATTTTGTGATCCTGGAGAAATGTAACCCTTGTAGGATCATTTGTCTTCAGGTGAATTTGTTGGGAAGTGCTGGACAGCAGCACAGAAACTCTAAAGATAGTATTGGAACAGAAGTTGTCCTTTGCAAAATATTTTCCAAGTCTTGGATTTTTTTGTTTAAATACGTGATGTTGTGTAAGGGTTTTTTTTTTTTCACTGAAAGTTTCTGCTTAAAATTAAGTTATTAATATCATTACTTTTGGGCCTTAGAAACTTTATTTTCAAAAGCATCAGGCACGTATTAGCATTTGCTGAAGTAGGTGGATGCTCAGCAATTCTGAACACTAACTAGACTGTTTGCTTTTGTGCCTCAAAATTAGATACTTCCCTTCAAAAAAATGTTTGGCCTGGAGGTACATATTCTGAAGGAGGATCTCGCAGTAACTCAAGCTTCTTTCTAGGATGGAAGCTGTGCCAGGGAGTCCATGTCAGCCTGAAAGTCCATTTTGCTGCCAAAGCTGCGTGGCAACTGAGCACCAGACCCCCCATGTCTAAAGCATCCCTTGCATCAGCAGTTTCATCTGTCCCTCCACATGTGTGACTGGTATCACTTGGACAAAGTGAGCCCGCCTGAGGAGCCAGCATCATCTATATTGAACTCCAAAGTCACGGTTGCTGCCTGCCAAGTGAAATGGCTGCCTCCTGTGTGGTTCGTAAGGGTCATCTTGCTGCAGCACTAATTCCCCAAATCATCCATTAGATGTCTTGCACGTGGTTGGACAGTCTGTCATTCCATTCCAGCAGTGATGGAGGTCACAGCTCTGCCTTGGAAAGCTGTCTGAGAAGGAAGCTTTTTTAATTACTGCAGAGCAAGAGGGGAAGCAGCTCCCTATGAGCATGGGGAATGTGCTAATCTGGTATTTGGTAGAAGCAGCCTGTGGGTTGCAGCTTCCCAGCTCCGAGCTGCTTTGCAGACAGTCTGCTGCCCAGGCAGCAGCACAGCCAGCACCACGGGCTTCATTGCTTCATTGCTATGTCGGTTCAAGAAATGCCAGCAGTGCTGGCATCTTGGGACAGGGCTGTGCTACTACAAATCCAAGACCATTGTTTGTGTTAATTACCGGGATGCTCAGATAAAAGGTTTTTTCCTCTTTCTATGGATGAAGCCAGCCAGCATTATCCATTTATTTTTAAAGACATTTTTTAGAAGAGCTTTTACATTATTTTGCTTTGCTCTCACAGTTCAAGCATGATTTAATATGTCAAAACTGGTTTGCTTAGCTGGTCTTGATTGTCTTGCATACTTCCACTAAAGCAAGGCAGTCATCTTTTCGGGCATGCTGCTGCCCAGACAAATGAAGTGTCACAGCATTTAGGACTTGCTCTTGTGTTGTGACAGCGGTTGCTTCCTCTAACATAACTGGCAATAGGGAATTTAGCCAACAGTAATGCTTCTTGGATCAGGGCAGCATGGGCCCACACACACAGATGCAGAGACAAGCTTATGCTTGAGAGATTTAATCGATCGTTCATGTGAAAATGAATTTTGGTCCAGATTGAGATTCTAGCTAGTACATAAGGAAGAAAGAAAAACTGTCCAGTTGATGCCCATGCTTGTAAAGCCTCAGAAATAGCACAGAATTCTTCAGGGTAGCACTACTGAACTGATTCACATGGGTACAGTTTGCCTGACAGAAGTGAATTGCCATGTGGTGGTGTACTTTCTGTGGTTAGTGGGAATTTTACCATTGATTTTGTTGGGAAGGAGGCAATAATCCCTTACAATACATTCTTAACAACTAAAATAATTTCCTGGCTTAGATCTTGAGTGTTGCACTGACTGCCAGAAGAGCATAGCCTATAAAATAACAATTAAGCTTGTAGTGATAGACATAGCTGAGATCAGATGATGATGGGATTCTGATCTTTTCTGAATCTCCTGAGTATTAGAGAGATGCTGTCTCTTCCTGATTGTCTTTTCGTCTCATATAGAGGGACACAGGCTCAAGTTCATCCACAAGCTTCTCTCCAATGCACTCTGGGTAAGAAGTTTTGAGTCATTCCTTGCTCTATTATGCCTTAAGATAACACATCAACCTTTCAGGCCTGCTTGTAGGACTTGGTGCATGGCAGAAAGCCTTCTCTAAGCTGCTGTTGCAGTACTGTGAGCTTATCTGACACATGGCATCCTCAATACTGCCACCTTTGGGTTCCTGCCTCGTGGATGCACTGATGGTAAATCCTCAGCATTCAGGTCAGGCATCTCCTGGTGCTTTTTTACTGGTGTGTTCTGGGTCACGGGGTTCACTTTCTGCTGTATGGGATGGCTGCCAGATGGAAATCTGGTGCTTTGGGACAGACAAAATGATTGTATGTTACAGTTATTGACTGAGCTCTGAGAATGGCTAATGGCATTGACAAGAGCTGTGTCATCCTGCTGGTGAGGGCAGCCAGTCGTGTGCTGACTCTGAAATGCAGTGTGTTAAATGCACTGGTGGAAGGGGGGCCAGTGGCCCCTGCCTGGCCCTTGTCCTTGAACAATGTTGCAGGGTGCTGTTTGGCTTGATCTCCCAGTGCATGTAGCAGTTGGCCAGTGCCACGTGAAAATCTGATCCTCTGGCTGAAAACTTGAGGTTGAATGTGTGCTGTTAGGCAAGATGTTTACCAGGATTTCCATGTGTGATGCCTTCCATGCATGTCCTCACTGAAAACTTGGCTTGGTCATGGCTGGGCAAGTCCTTGGCTGTGCAAGCCCTTGGCTGTACTGTGTGCACTGTGCATGGTTGGGAGCATGCTGGTTCTTACAGTCACCCATGTCCTTAATGCTTCACATAGCTCTGGGCTAACAGGAACATCACAGAGAACACAAGGTCAGACAAAACTAGACTTGGTGTTTTCAGATGGAGACGTTTGCTTTGAGGTCAGAAGTAAAAATGTCTCAGCTTGAAGCTAGTGTTCATTTTCAGTGAGCTGCTGGAAGCTTTTTTTCACTCTGATCAGGAGAAGCCAAGGCCACGCCACAGCAGTGCTGCAGGTATGTTGAGTCCTTTGTATTTTGCATGATGTACACTCATGCAAGCAACATGGGCTACAAGTACATAGAGAAACAAAAACAATCTCTCAGTTTATTTATTGAACAAAGGCTTTTGGTTCAGCAAATTCATATTTTACATGTTCCAAAGGCTGATTTCCAGATGCCACTGGGAAAAGTGTCGGGCCACATTCAAATTAGCCTTATTGTTCCGTAATATCTTACTGGAGTACAAGGTTAATTAGTACTATAGGCAATATGCATTATTCATCATAGCAATCAGGCTTTTCTTCTGTTGGGCTGTAGTGTGCAGCAAATTGTTTCCCTTCCAATAACAAATCCATGATATATTATTTTCGTATTTAATCCTGCCAAATGATTTTTGTGATATATAAATTATGTGGGCACTCTGATGCTGATGGAAAACATTTCAGATGTCAAAAAAGACTATAATTTTTTATGTTTAACTCTGGGCTTGCTTAGCTGGTTTGGGCAACCTCCAGGACAATAGGAAACAGAAGATGATTTTGTTGATGCCTATTATCAGTCTGGCCTGAACTGGAGATGGTAATGTCAGTAGCTCTTGGTTGGTTTAAATCAGTAGTGTTTTTGCTGCTAATGATCAACCATATCTTGCTGTAGGCTTGAGCTGCTGAAATTATGTTGCTCCTGCACATGGCTGCCTGTAGTACCCCTAGCACAGACTTGTGCTGTGTTTCCCTTCCCTCCCAAGGGTTATAGCTGGGAAAAGTGCAGGAAGGAGGATCCTCCAAGCACAGGGACTGAACATGAGGTGTCTTTGGCTACCAGCCTGTGCCAGGGGTTTTGCCAGCCCCAGCATCTCACGTAGGCTTTAGCTATCAGCAGAGGAAATGCTGGCCAACTTGCCTGTAGGAAAGCTGTGGCTTTTCCCTGCACAGCCTGCTTGTTGCTTAGTGGATTTGTCTGCCTGCCCTTCTTGGTTCAGGGACAAAAAAAAGTCACCATTACTTCATCCACAGCCAGTAACAAGTCCATCCGAGACAAGGCATACAGTAGGAGGAGTCAGTGTTGTGATTAATATGATTCTTCCTTTTCCGAAAGGTAAGATGCTTTCACCTGTGCGATGTTGCTGCCTTCACTTGTCCTGTGAAGGCTGAATTGCTCCTACAGCCTGAGACTGTGGTGGTGCAGGTGCCAGGTGCCTACACTTCCTGGGTCAGCACCTGGAAAATGTGGTGAGCCATAGTGGTCCCTCTCTGCTGTAGTGTTTACTCAAATAATAATATTATCCTTTAAGTATCTTTGGGAGGCCTTTCACTGCTGCTTTCTAACTGTTTCTGATGTTTCTCAGGCTGCCTTCTGGATGAGTTTTGCAATTGCAGCCTTCCCAGTCAGCTGTATGTACATGCATTAAGCGTATAGATGGGTATTAGGATGCTGACTAGTTGGAATTACTGTTGACATAGATGATGTTGGACCCCAGTTAAGATCAGTTTGTGCAACATATCCTGCAAAGTGAAGCTGCCTCTGGAAGCAAGGAGTTTACATTTTCAAGAAGCAGGCTGAGAGAAGTGGAGGTACAGAAGGCTGAGTGACTTGCAGGGGGGTGCACAAGCCCCCCTGACTGCATAGTCAGTAGGCTTTTTCAGCTTATACCGCTCTTGCTTGAAGATGTCTCTCAATTCTTCCCATCTCTTGCTTTTGAGAAGGGTGTAAGCAGGCATGCTCTTGCTTTCCTATGTGATATGGCACAGCCTCCTTGCACGGGCCAGCGTGCCTTGCAGAGCAATGCAGTACTATCTGGGCCCCCGGGAGGAACTTGCACTGAGGTCACTGAAGGATACAAATGGCAGATTTTGACCTTAAGTAGCCCATGGCAACGAATCCACCTCGTTATGCCAGCCTTGATGACATGCTGGTGATGAATGCTCAAGATTCCTTTGTATTAGAAATGCAAGTAAATATTTTCCAGCAAATCTGACTCATTTCCTTTCTACCCTTCTTGTTTTGCATGTGCTTTATTTTCTCTTCCTGAGTTTTCCTTGAAAAGAAATAGAGCAGTCAGCTTCAGTGGCTGCTCTCCTGCTTGCCTCTTCTTGGCTAGGAAAGAGGAATTTCAGGGGTGTGATTTTTGCAGTTGGGTGCAGGATATGCATTTTAAGAGTGAGTAGCCTGATGTGTCTGAGGGTTTTCTGGTGCACTTGGGGAACAGATTCTCAGCAACAGTCTATGGGTGGATAAAATGCCCTATTACACTTCTGTATGAAACAGTGAGCAAATATCTCTGGGCCTCTGATTTAGGTGCTGCCATGGTAGAAACAATCATAGAAATGAAGAGGTGATGATCAGTAATAGTCCTCCCCCGATTATTAAGCAGCACTTAAAACAATTATTGAGATGCCTTTTAGCTGATCACTGCCTCCAGGATTGCACAAAACTGCATTTGTGAATTAATTTGAATTGCTTCAGGTTAAAATATAAGGATGAGAACGGAGTGTTTGCTTAAAAGTTGATTATAGGCAGCAGAAGAATAAGTAAATTATGCCTAAATTATAATTATGTAAATCACCAAAAGTAGAATGGCTTTGTCAGCTTAGTCCTTAAGAGTTTCATCAATAACTTATGAGCTTCAGTAAATGCACAGTGCTTGTATGCTACTTTGTTGCATGGTATTATGACATAAAGGGGAAAAAAATAATAATTTTTCTTAAGTATTCTTGGGGACAAAATAAAAAAAACTCATAGCAATCAGTGGCATGTAAATTTAGTGTTGTAGGTCAGCATGGTTGAAAGCATTAATGAGAGAATCTTCTGCAGATGCTGTGTCCATACATCTCTGAAACAGCTCTTGGGGGTGAAACTAGACTGTGTGGCTAATAAATAATAGAATAGCTTCACTCCCTCTCCTCTTCCTTTTCTTAGTTTTATGTGACATATGAAGCACTACTTGGGAAAAAGTAGTGTGTTTTTGTCTGTGCCAGAATATAACAACCACCATTGTTATTCTAAAGGAAAGTTGTATTTCTGCCATCGTGTTTTGATTTTGAAGTAGTCAGCCTATGGATCTGTTGAGTCTAAAGGACAGAAACCACTATCAGGTCTGGTGAGACTTTGTCGTTCCTTTTCTGGGAAGAGTTTCTCTGTGCCTTTGTGTGCCTGAAGCTGAAACAGCACAAGGAGGAGCTGTGTGGTACTGGGCTGAGTAGAGAGCAGAGCCTGATGCTCTGCTCCTGTGCTCAGCACTCTGCATGAGCCTGTCTAGCATCAGGAATTGAGAAAGGGCAATGAAATCAGAGGGGGTGTGTGTAGGAACAAACCGTGTGGATATAACCAGCAACTTGGGAAACTGTCAGATATGGCCTACAAGTACAAGCACTGCATGTGTCTGATGGCAGTGCTCAAGCAGTGGGAAGTATTTGCCATTGCCTGGGGCAAAGGAAAGCATGCTGAGGGTGTGTGCTCCTGACTGGCAGGTCTGTCTCAACATAGAGACAGGACTGAGCGCAGCAAAGGGAGCAAAATGCTTGGGGACTCTGTGTTCGGCTTTCTTGATACTTCTATGAACGTTTTTATGTACACTTACTTAAGAAGGATGTGATGCTAGCTCTGTGTGGGGCTGACCTGTAGTTTCCTGGAGAATGATCCCTTAAACTCTGGTTTATTTATTTATTTTTTTTCAGTGCTAAATTTTAGACTTTGCTTTGACTTTTTTTTATCAGTGCTAGGAGATCAAAATCACCTAGATAGTTAAAAAAAAAAAAAAAAAATCACCATATTTCTACATATCCCAGATCTTGATTTCTTAGAGAAGAAGAATCAGCATCTATTTAAATAGCTTGTTTAGGTATATTAAAAAATAAGTAATTTCCTGGGCTTTAACACAGCAACAATGAAAAGTTAGTAGCACTAGCAGGTGTCTGACGTGGCCTTTCCAAAGCCATGAAGGTTCTGCAGTGATAACAAAGTTGAGCACTCAGCCTCAGTTACTTTGGTATATTTTGGACTGGAATTCTCAGGGTTTTTTTCATATCATGAGTTGTGTAAAATATTCTATCTCCTTACCCTCATTTTAGTGATAAGGAAGCAGTGAAGAAAGGAGTTGCCAAGATCACATACCATCCAGTGGAAGGAGACTTCTCAGCCTTGGACGCTAGCTTACTAGGCTGCATGTCCATGGAGGTACAGTGACTGTTACTGTTCCTGTTAGTGTGCATAGACATGTATCTACTGTATTTTATAGAATCTCAGAATTTGAAGGGCCTGGAAGAGACCTCGAGAGATCATCAAGTGCCTGCTAAAGCAGGTACACTACAATAGGTCACATAGGTAGGCATCCAGATGGGTCTTGAATATCTCCACAGAAGGAGATTCAACAACCTCCCTGGGCAACCTGTTCCAGTGCTCTGTCACTCTTGCCATTAAGTTCTTCCACATGCTTGCATGGAACTTCCTGTGTTGAAGTTTTAGGCCATTATTCCTTGCCCTATTGCTATGCACCACAGAAAAGAGCCTGGCCTAGTCTATTGCCTCCCACCTCCCTTTACGTATTTATAAACATTAATCAGATCCTTCCCTCAGTCTTCCTCCAGGCCTATATTAATTTCTGTGGCTCAGTGCTGGACTCCTTCCAGGAGATCCCTGTGTTTTTTGAACTGGGGAGCCCAGAATTGGAAATAATAGTCTGAATTTGGCCTCACTGGGGCAGAGTAGAGGGGGAGAATCACCTTCCTCGACCTGCTGGCCACACTCTTTTTAATGCATCCCAGGGTACCAGTGGCCTTCTTGGCCACAAGGACACACAGCTGGCTCATGGCCAACCTGTCTATCAGAACACCCAGGTCTTTCTCTGCAGAGCTCCTTTCCTGTACTGATGCATGCGATAAATTTTAGCTGCTCTTCAAGTGAGTACCCTGGCAGTGTATAGTGGAGGGTTTTTTGGGGGGTTTTTTCCCCGCTATTTACCTGGGTCTGGATTTCCACTGTAGCTCAGTACAAGATAAATTCAGTGAAGTTGGGAAAGCTAGAGACAGGAGAAGAACATTTATTTTATGAGTATTTCATTTCTATTATTTTAAGCTACAGAGAAATAGGAGTTGTTTAACATTTCATGTAAGTTTCTCTAAAGGGACATGGTATTACTAAACTATCTGTATTTTCAAGTTTAAGAAGAGGATGGATTAAGTATTTTACTCTATGCTGGCTTACAAGAATGATTTGCAGCCTCTTCCCTTTTGCTGAAGCACCAGACTCTAGATATGCTGCAACCTTTGCTTTAAAATAGCATTTCACTGCAAATGGTGTTTCCACATATTTAATTATCTCTTTAAAGAGAGTGGAAGCAGATCAGTGCCTTACAAAGCAATATGCTTCTGTTACATCCCGTGGCAACGCAAGTAGAACTTTTCTTCTCACATGGAAATGAAAACAATGGCTTTGTATCTGAGTGGCTTCACATGAAGCTGGCTATCTGCTGAGATGAAATCCCTCAGACTTGCAGCTTTTGCAGTCGAAAGATTAGTGAGCCAAAATATACCACAAGTGCAAAGTTACCAATAAATGATGATTAAATAGTGTTTAGAGGAAAGCCTGCTGTGAGCTTTCAGTACCTTCAGCTGAACCATTTTATAACTTAGTGTTACCAGGATATTTCATTGTACACGGAAAGGCAGGGGAATAATAAAATGTATGTGCCAGAATTCCCATGCGTTGGTGAATTCCTTGAATTTATCAAGCTCGTTGGTGTGCCTCCAGATATTTTCCTCAAAATGATGACTAGTTCTTTAATTACACTTAGAGCCATGTTGTTGTTGTTTGAAACTACAGATTGAATTTAGCAACGTAAGTGTCATTAATCTGGTGAAATAAAAATGTCTAGTTTTTTAATAAGGTCTCAATTTAATGTTTTTATATACTCTGAAGAGATTTAATGCTAAAACAGCTGATATAAATCTGCTCTACTCCTCTGTAATTCTCTCTCAAGCATGTGCCTCTTTCCAAGGGAACTTGGCTCACGCTAATTTCAAAGCTGTTTACTGCCTGCATGAACTTGATGGTCTATAACTTTTATTGTTAAAAGTTGTTAACATCAGAGGTGACCAGGAAGCTGAAGTGACGGAGTCTATATATAGTATTAATTGTCCTATATTTTTTTGTGAAGTACTGCAGAAAGGTTCTGGTCAGAAGTTATGTTCCAGATACCATACTGAAGTCAAGCCTGTTTGAAAGAGTTTACAGGCTTATATTATACTGCATCCTTAGCTTGACAGGTGAGTTGCTTGCTCAGGCCTCTGTTCTGCTTTTGGTGTTGTATACTGAGACACATCAGTACCACTGCGTTGGTGTTGCTGGTTGCATGACAGTGGGAACTGGAGCTCTGTCAGACCATGTAGCTGCCTCAGCCTGGCACATGAAGGTCTCGTGCAGTGCTAAATGGAGTAGAAATATGCTATTGTTTTCATGATTACACTTGCAATGCTTTATTCCTAAATAAGCTCCTTTTTCTTATTTTCCTTTGTCATTTTATTTTCCCCATTTTTAACTAAACAAATCATCAGATTGGTGCATTTCGCATGAGGAATGGAGTGTATTATCTGGATTGTGTTTTTGTTTAGAGACTAAAAAAACCAAAACAGGCACAGGATTGGTTTTCCTTCCTATGCAAATCTTTATGGCCTTTTCATTATGCTTATGTTCATTCAAGAAAACCTCTTACTTCTCAGGACCTTGTCATCATTTATGCCAGCATAAAGTGAGTCCAGATTAACTCCCTTCTGCACTGTTTCCTTGTACGAGGCAAGGAATAGCTGAGAAAGTCTTGCTCTGTAGGTTAAAATGGAACTGCCTGCATAGCGCTGAGTATTTAGCTATCTTATTAGTAAATATTGCAGTTGAGAGGTGGTAGTATTCACAGGGGAGCTGAATCACTGCAGTCACTTCAGAGCAACAAAAAGCAGAAACTGTACCAGCCTTAAAGATGAATCGGTGCTGCAGTGATTAAAAGGATATATGTTTCCCATGCTCCACGTAAGAGTCAGCATTGTTTTCCCTGGGGATTTTGTCAGTCTGTAAATAAAGATGCCTCTGGTTTCCTTGGGGAGCAGCTTAAGGTCTGAGAACATCATTTGCCATTAGATATTCCTCATTAGGCAGTGGCTGGCACAGTGCAAGGAGGGTTGGGTGCTGAGCTTTGGCTCTTTTCCTTCCCTGGCTGAGTCAGCCCTTCCCCTTTTAGGGCTTGGTGTCCCACTGTTTGGAGAGAGGGTTTAGCAGGTATCTCCACATTTATGGAGAGGGGAAAAGAGGGTTTTTTGGGGACAAAATGTTGTGTGAAGCTAAGAGAAGGTCAAGAACATACTCTGCCCCTCACTGTGGGGGGGGGACAGGGAGGCTGTGTGTTTGCTAGCCTAGGGCTGGCAGGGCACAGGGGCTCCTGGGTACTGACATGTGGTTAATGAGCACTGCTTTTCTCCATCTACATGTGAGCTACTTAGCAAGCTGGGGAAGGCAAGGGGCACCTCGTGAGCCCAGTTGCTGTCCTGCTCTTTAATTATTACTGTTTCCAAATCCCTCTTAGTATTCACAGCTCAATTTATGTGCTAATTGATCCTTTTAATAATCAAAAGATAGAGACTACAAAGGTAGCACGGGGTGTTCTGCCGGCACTGCCACTACACAGCTCTGATAAATTATCTGTGGCAAATGTCTCACTGCCTCATGGCACTTGGCTTCTATCAACTGGCACATCTGCTCATAGCCTCTGTGGTCGAAGCTGCTACAGGAAGGAAGAAGGTCGGGGGAGAGCAGCTGCAGTGTGCGGTGGTTCTGTTGGAGTTGAGGATACTGAGGCACAGGGTCGGATGGAGCTGGGGACTGCAACACAGAGGATTTCTGCTGCTAGTGACTGTGATGGAGGAAGTGGAGGCTGTGCAGCTCCACTGTGGTGTTCGCTGCTTCCCTTGACTTCTCTGTCAGCCTCTTGCTGTTGTCCCCAGTGATATCCAATGCAGAGCAAAATCTTGCTTCCTCAGAGTGTTTGGCTCCTCTCTCTGCTATAGCATACGCCAAGACATTTAGCTGGAGCTGCTTGAAATGCAGCTATAATTATCGAGTACACATCTACTCTCATCCCCTCCCACTCACCCTCTGGTACCCTGTGCTGGGTGTTGCTTTCCCTGAAAACCACCCTGCTTGTTGCTGGTGCTTCCTGCCCTCCTCTCTCTCCCATTGCTCCCCAGCGTGGGAGAGCTCACTCCCTCATCCTGCAAACCTGCTCGTGTTTTCCCAAGACTGGTTTCAAACTGGTAACCAAGACAAATGGTTTCTAAACCACTTATTTATTATTTTGGCCCATTTGCACTCAGAACGTGTAAGTGCTTTTCCATGGAGGTTGTCTATGTTATTTAACCTCCTTATCTGGAGCTGAGTATCTGTATCTTTGGAAAAATCCCTGTAATTTTGGAGGAAACTATTTTTGGTGCCTTAGCTTCAGGCGAGATGACTGCGTTGCTTGTGAGATGCTAAGAGAAACTTATTCCCTCCAGGGTGTTTTGCTGCCTGCTGATACACGGTCAGCAAGGCCAGCCTTTGTAGAAAGAAAGCAGGCTTGCTGTGTGCATTCTTTTCCTTTTAATCGGTTCTTTCACAGCGTTGGGAAGAGAAGCTCACCATGGAAGAAATACGCAAATATTTTCACTCTGTACTATAATAGAATTGGTAAGAGCCTTGAAGTAGGAACTGCTTTCTTAATTTCTTGTTAAGGTTGTAGAAAGTGTAGAGAAGATTATTTGATTTGCTAACAGGACTTGGAAAGCTCACCTGGGAGATTATGCTATCCATAATGGTTGCATGTCTGTGCAGAAATAAGAGTCGAGCAAAAATAACCAGATGTGCCTCGTACACTGAAAACAGTCATGATACTGTTTTGAATAATACACAACTGAGAGATCTTGCTGAAGGTGAGATAAGATGTAAACATAGAAGAATCAAGATTGAGTCATGAGTGACGCAAACCGGGAGAATAAGCTAGGTGTGACACATAATTGTTTACAAATATCTCAGTTTATCTTCTTCAGAAGCTGCTGAGAATCAGAATTTTCTGGCCTTTTTTGAAAAGGAGTGATTTTCTTTTCCCTTTGTTTTCATGGGAAGTAACGAACTGAGCACAAGCTGATTTGTTTCAGGAAAGCTTCTACCCTGTTAACTAGGGACATAAAGAATTTATGCTGAAGATGTTATGAGCCAGAGTTGCTTATAGCTCACAGCTTTCCTGTTAACCCATCCTTGGACTCTATCATTTCTGACAGAATGGATGTTGGTGAGAGGGAAAGATGTTGGCATTCCTATAAGTGCTTAATGTGCTGAGTATAACAAAAATAGTTCGTTATTTGGAAACAGAATTGTCAAAAGCAGTTGGTGAATGTTTAGTGAGTTCTCCCTGCTTTGTCTGCTGAAGGTTAATGTTAGTTGTGGGTGGCTGGGTAAGGGCTGTTGTATGGATTGAGCAGCCTGAAGGGGAAGGTGTTCTAGCAACATCCAAGCTTTGGAGAAATTAACTCAAGTGTACTGCTATCATGCAAGCTCATTGGCATAGGCCAAATGTTAGTACAGGCACATTTTGGAATAGAGTAAGCTTCAGACTATGATATTTCTTAGTTTATTGGAAAAGAAAAAAAAAAGAAACTCTGGGATTTAGGAACTTGTGTGGTTTTCTCTCATCTAACCTTTTTGTTTGCTTCGCAGAATGGTGTTTATGAAACTGGATGGTTTTAGGGGATTGGATATTCATTTTCAATTAATAGGTCCCAGTTTGTCTCAAGCCAAGAGTGACCAGATGTAATTACCGTATGGTGACTATAATAAAAAAATAGCTATTTGAGTGTGGGAAAAGAGGGAGAGGAGAGGAAATGGGTATTGGCAGTGTTTTTGCTTCTTGCAGTCATCAGTATCACAGTATTACAAATGTACGCATGCAGAAATTGTGTGGTTTGCTTAACAGTCATTAATTCTAAATCCTACTTACATGATGAATTCTTTGATTTGCCTCACGGATTTTTGTAAAGACTGCAAACGTAACTGGAAAAAGGATGGAGGTTGATTCTAATGGGTCATTTAATTAAAAATACCAAATATAATGAAAATAAGAGACCTGGCAAGAGTGGCAACAAAACATAAACATTTTGCAGCTAACAAGCAGTAGCACAACTCTCCAATGGGGAGGTGCGCTCCAAGAATAACTGGGATGTTTTTTCTGGCCTGAATTTGCTCATAGGTAAGACTAGATTAGCATAATAAAACCTACTTGGCTTTAACATTTCAGTGCTTCCAGCTAATGTCTTTTTCATCAGAGGCAAACAACTGTACACCTATGAAGATCAACCTTGCTATCCATATCAGTAATAGTCTCTAAAAGGACTTGAAATAATAGAGGTGAGTTTTGGGAATGTGTGCTGCTATTACCTGAGCTATACGAATTCTCCATTGAAAAGAACGTTAGTCCTCAGAGCTGCCATTCTGTCACTTTTCTTTCCCAGCAAATTAAGATATTATCTGTTTTCTAGTAAATTATTTAAGATCAATACACTTGGCAAGTTCTTATCTTGTCCAGTATGTTTAAGATGAAATATTATAGTGTGTTTCCAAATGAAATGTTGCATGCATGATAAATAGTCATTATATTGTGCCTCACAGGTGACATCATACCTAGTAATACATTAGTGGGTAGTTGTAGCTGTGTAGCTCCTAGGAGTCAATTATTTTGTCAGCCAGTGCTGCCTCATGAAAGCAGCATTTTTTTCACTGGGTCCAGGCAACTAGCCATGAAAGATAAACTAAAGAGGATGTTTGTGTGAAATGTGGGGTTGTAAGTTCGGTGTAGGCAAAGTCGCACGTAAGATGTAGAGAGCTGTGAGAGTGATGCTTTTTTCTCTTGTCCAGCTTGCTGACAGTAGCAGATGGCCAAAGTGCAGAAACAAGTGTTCAGCTTTAAACACAAGGGGGAGAAACAGAAGTGTTCTGAACAGGGGCTCCTGCCTCCTTCAGGATGAGTATGTGCTTAATGCGTTGTTGAGGAGGAGGCGGTGTGTTGACTTGCCTAGAAGGAAGATTTTAGCTATTATGATTTATATTTATTAGCTACCCAGTTGCTGTGTCTACATGAGATGCAAACTTGGTCCAGGATAGAAGCTTCTTATGGAAAATTGAAGACTACCTCCTAGTTGTATTATTATATATACACACTGAGTTATATTTTATATATTTTGAAGATACTGTTGATGTTAATCTGTGAACAGTCAATGTACTATTTAAATTATAATGTGGCATACATCATTTACACCTTAGCTGGTTTAGCCTTGTTTTAAGTGTTTTTTCATTTCCTAAAAGTGATAGTGCTGTGAACATCTCATTAATTTGGGGAAACAATGGACGTGTGCACACGATAATGATATTGTTTGGCCTTTCTTAGCAACAGTAGCAGTAAGCCTTGAGGTAGCCAAACTTTCTCTTTGCAGCTCTGCCGCCTTCAGCTACAATGTTTTCTAAAAGGTTAAGCACTTTTCCTCCCATTTTAAACCAAAAGTTCAGCTTTAAGTTATTACACTGAGACATTTTATTGGGATAAAGACAGTCTCTGCTCCTCCCTTGTCAAAGGGAATGGCAAACCGTAGCTCACTTAGCATAAACTTCAAATTGCAGATTGTGCAGGATGTCTGCAGCACAGTCTCTTCCCACACCATCAGCAATGCCACTTTTACTGCCAATGAACTGCAGGTACCACATCAGCTTGAAATCTGTCCTTCACCATACTGTTTCTTTTTGTGAAAGTTGTTTGCAAATTTTGCTCAAAAAATTGCACATAAGGTAGTCTGTCTTTCATTTATCCTGATCACACGTGTAAGGCAGTTGTATCTACTGTATCTGTCAAGAACTATGATCTTATGTTTAAATAGGCCCACAGCTTAATTGAAGTTCGGAAGATGCTGATGCCCAATGGATTTAGTATTAAATTGGTACTGATGAAGATGGGAGGAATAAGAACTTGAAGCAAGGGTTTTTACATTCTTAAGTACTAGCAAATCCTCATTTGCTGCCGTAACACTGTTTGTACAAGTCCAAAAGCTTTTGAGGTCAACAAAATTACTCCAAAGTAGATTATGGCTGGAAAACGTCTGTGTAAAGAACACTTTAAAAGAGAACTCCCTGTGACAAAGAAACACTTGTCCCGATTAAAGCAAGAATGCTTGTTGGAAATGTTTATGACTTCAATAACCTTTTTCTCTGGACTCTGTGTACTATGTAGCATGTGTGTTTCAGATGACTAAATTCTTGATGCCATTCTCAAAGGTGGATGTTGGGCCTCCTTTGGAGGCTATCCACATCAGGCTGACCATTTTGAGACTTGTTGCAGTGCATCCTAGTGAGGTGCCATGCAGTTAGGTTATGTTTCTAATAGAAATCCAGCAGGTTTTGTTTAAGTATCCCAGTGGAATGAAGGAGGTGAAATGAGAAGCATGCAGGGTTTGCTGATGTGCAGAAGCAGCCTGAGGCCTGACATGCTGGTTCTTGACATCAGTCAGTATGCGATCGCCTTGCAGATGGCAGTGGGGAAGTCCTGCTCATAGCTTGGACCATGTGAGGCCTGCAGAACTTGAAGGAGTGAGCATGGTCAACCAGCAGATGCTTCTGACTGCTTCTGTGCCATGGGCTTTCCTTCCTGTTCCTCCACTGCTGTGAATTAATTTGGAGCAGCGCTGTACTGTCTGTCATGATTTTGCTCAAAAGGAGGAGCTGGTAATTGCATTAAATCGATCTTGCAAACAGCAGGGAACTATTGCCATTGTTTTCTACTTTCCCACCCTCGCAGTCTTAATCTCCTCGATGTGAGGACTTTCTAAAAATTAGGCCTTCTTTCAGGTACTTGTGTTGACTTCTAACATGTGTAGTTACAAGCTCTTGCAAATCTATCTTTTCTACCACTTATCCCATAAAGTGTTTTTTTTACAGATTATCTTCTGTCTAGAAAATTACCTATGCAGATTCAACGGCGGGAATCATTCCCTCTCCCTGCATCCAAGAGAGCAGGAAGGGAATGTATTTCCCCATCAGAAGCCAGGTTTTAGAAACTATCAGTAGCCTTTAATGCTTATGGTGATGGAGAGCTTTTTTAGGCATGTGTTGCTCATCCCTTTGAACACTGGCCCATGGAACATCTTGACCCCAGTGATGCTGGGGTAATTGGAGAGCCTTGTCTCACCTGCCACGTTGAGTAAAAGTGAGGGTGCTTTCCCCCCTTCAGAAAAGGGAACTTAACCCACCTTGTTCCCTGCCAAGTGATTAGAGTGTTTCCATGTGCTGAAATACAGCTGATATTCAAAGAAAAACAAAGTAGTACTGCTTCCAGAAAGTAAAAATTGTTTTCTCACCATCATGACGAGGAACTGGAGAAATAGTTCAAGTATTCAGGAGAAACTTATATGCAAAATGAGAACAAACTATGGAAAAATAGATCCTCTGAGTCACCTAACTCGATGCTTGGGCTCCTGCGCAATTATGCTGGCAGTCAGGCTTTGAATCAGAGTAGGTAGAAGTTGGCAGAGTACTGAGGGCTTTTTCTAATTAGCTGGTTTCTGGAGGTGTCCAAGTAACAGTTAAGAATAGTAGTTTTAAGTGAGCCTTTTTGAAAAGGCAGTTTTGGAGGCAGGATTTCATTCTCCCTCTGAAAGTTCAGAGGTTTGAGACTTGACGTGTTACTGCAAGTGCATTTTTAGGAAGAAGTACAGCCTGATTTCTGAAAGCTAAATAGTGAGTTAGGAGAGGACAAGATAAGGGTTAACCATTGTATAGCAATGTGAGTAAGGACACGATAAGTGTTAACCATTGTATAGGAATGCAGGTAAGCAGGATGTGAGGCCAGACAAGAAAAGCTATTGTAAACTTGAAGAAACATTACACAAG